>JXCR01065447.1:145820-228255 GCA_002079205.1 Phalaenopsis hybrid cultivar
AACCTCGTCCCTGCCCTCCCACCCACCTCCACTCTCACCACTGTCTCAACCTTCATTCCCACCCCTACTACTACACCCATCCCCACACCCTACCCCAACTTCTACCTTCACGCCAACTGCAACGGTGTTGAGTGCATCAGAGGCTTATACTGCCTCTGTCGGGCAGGAGTCAACAAGCAGTAGATACTGTACCGAGCCTATCAGCAACACGAAGGTTATATTTAAGATTTCAATAGTAATATTTTTGTTTTTTCAATTGAATATAAAAATAACAAATTGTTGTTTTAAGGTTCTACCCCTGACCCAGACTATTCATGCCACTTAGGGTATATTTTGGAGCAAGTACGACTTAACATACTGGTCATGGAATGAGATCCCAATGATAGCTCAAGATCTTTGGTTTCAAGATTTTGAGGTATGTATCATTCTAACTATCTTAAGATGTCTTTATGTATGTATCAGGCAAACAAAATCCCTGTGATTTTGCAAAAAACAATTCTCTTAGCATCCTTTGCACAAGGCACACACCTGGCACAACTTCTTGTGCAACGACAACATTTGCCTTTGGGATATGTTTGACGATATTAAAAAATTGTAACAGCATCCTCTGAGGTTCGGATAGGTTGTCTTTGCCTTGTTACTTAATGCTTAGGATTCCCCGGACAATTAGAAAAAGAGTGAGCAAGTAAAGCAGAGCAGACGATCAGAATATTGAGGCATGGGACCCTTCAAGCATACTAGTGGGGTGCTCCCATATATAGGATACAAGTGAAGGCTGGTAAGATTTCATTTCTACTTTAAAGTTTTTTAAAGTTCAAAGATGTATTCTAACTATCTCGTTATATAGAAAGATTGTGAAAATGAGACATGTGCCATCTACCAGAGCTGTACATGAAAGCACCGACCAGAGGTTGTCCAACCAGTCTTGGATCAAAGATAGATCCCTCGTGACCAAGATAATTCACGAGCTAAACTAGTTTGATGTTAATACATGTTAGCTGTAGCTAAATATAACAACTCTTTTTTAAAGGAGAGATTCCAGCAGTTGAAGGAGGCAAATCCGAGGTGTCGGGAGGAATTACGATCCATAAGCATGATCATTACGAGTATGACCTATGGAGGGTGTTGCTGGAGGGAAGAAGAAGGGTCGAGTCTACAGGCTCAGGTCACAGGGGTTTTCCTTAGGCGTTCACCCCTCCACCAATGTATCTGTAGCTCCTACCTCTACTGCATAGGATGAGGAGATCTCCACACATGTTGCAGCATCTCTGCCGAGATGGAGTTCCGCTTCACTCAGATGAAGTTGGAGCTAGAGGCAAACATGGAGGCCAAGTTAAAGGCCGAGTTAGATTCGTTCGGGTAGCGAATGAGGCAATATGGTGAGGCAACATTAGAGGAGGAGGAAGAGATGGAGGACAATGATGATGTGGAGATAGGGAAGGATGATTACGAGGATATTTTCTTATGTCTATATTGTACATTTGAACATTTATTTATTCTGTGAATAGTAATGTATATATTTTAGAATAATTGTATTTGATTTATATCGTTATTTGATTGTATAATTTGTTATTTGGCTGCTATTCTAGTATGCTAAATACTTGGAATGTATATTAGATGTTGTGATAACTGGTGTGGCACTGTATAAGAAATAGAGAATTTTTTTTTTCTATGTTACAGGTTTCCGACGGCTTCCATCGATTTTTCAATGACTTTCAACATATCTGTGGGCAAAACCGACAGCTAACCAATTGACTTATTTATCAACGCCTTGCCGACGGACTTATTTACTGACGTTTATCCGACACTGAATAGACGGCTTAAGTACGTCATATGAAAATGATGAGTGCAATACTTTTCCAACAATTTAACTGTCAGTTTCTATAACCGACGGATTAGACAAACCAAACCCAAGGAACGCCTTAGTCGTTAGAAAATAACGTGCGTGACACTTTTCTATTAGTTTAGCCATCGATTTTTATAACCAACGCTTTAGTGACTTATAATTGGATAAATACTTGTGACAAGTGTGACTGGCGTGTCACTTTTTTAACGTGTAAGGTGTCGCTATTACCGACGGATCAACTGTTGGTTATATGAACCGACGGGAACTGATGAATTGAAATTTTTTTTCTGTTATGCGTCGACAATTAAATGTCAGCGGAATTTCTGTCGGTTTTGAAATTACCAACAAGTGTTTTACCTACGAACTTAAAATCGTTAATAAACCATCAAAAACAGTGAAAATGACGTTTTTTCTCATCATAACCAATAAAATTTAATCTTTGAAAAAAATGTTCAACTCTAACATAAAAAAACGTCCATAAAAAGTAGACGAAGTACGTCAGCTAAACTGTTTCATGAATGTTTAAACCAGCGATAGTACATATGATATATGCAGTAGTCGGAATTTCATTTTCAAACATATCTGCTGTTCTGTTAGTAAGTCAAACAAGAACTGATGCAAGCTGCAGGGACTCATGGTTTCTCCTGTTTAAATATCCTTCAGTATTCATGATTGCCTTTTCAAGATGAGAGATAGCCTTTTTGGGTCCATTGTGGGCCTTCATTAAACTATACAAATTTTGCAGAAAATGTAAAAGCTCAATACGGACATGTGATCTAATTTATTGCTATCTATGCTTGCAAAAAACTTGATGTGCTGAGTTGCTTCATTTGATTAACCGTGCACTGATTACTCATATTTTTATATTAAAAATAGTGTTAACCATGCTGTTGCAACAGAAAGGGTAACAAGCCCAGCAGATGACTTGGCCATNGGCCATAAGTCCGTTTTGAGCTCATAAAATGAAGCAGCTAGCAGGCTGTTGGAAAGCAAAGAAGTACAGACTAATTAAAGAAACATAATGTACTGTTCTTGGGTCAAATATGGCACGCGCTGCAGCAGGATAATCAGTTGAAGCGTAATTTCTGAGAAGTGAATTAGGAATATTATTCGTCGTTTTCAAATCCTTCATATATTTCATAACTAAGTAGAAGCTCTCCATGTGAATATATTCATGAGATTAATAATGAAACTCTTCACCTTTCTTTTTTTTTCCTTTTTTCTCTTTTTTGAAATGCTAAAAAGGTCTTCGTGTAAGATAATCAACATAGAAAGTGTGTTAGTGGCTGCTTTACTATGTTGAATCTTCCTTTGATTGAACTTTTCTTAGAGTTTGATCAATTAAAGGATAAAGGAAATAAATATCAAGATTAGATTTGCCCAAAGTTAGGCCAAAAGCTTTGCATAAACTATGGCTACATTACAATCCCATATGAGACGCTCAACAAGATTAGATGAGAAGAGTGAATTTATAAAATGAATCAAAATTAATTGTTCTAGATAAATCTCCAAAATCCATATGAACAGGCACCAATATCGGTGCATTTTGAATAAAATAACTTCTAGAATCATATTCATGATCATCAAAGCTCAATTTTTTTTTTGCAAATTTATAATTAAATTGAACATCTTAACAATATATATGCAACGATGTCATTAAGTGATTTAACACAGAGTTAAAAAATACTCAGATGAAACACTTAAAATATAATTGTTGTTTTAGACATCAATTTGAAGGTAAAAAATTTTCTAAATTTTCTATGTTTATAATCAAATTGAGTAGCTTGATGCAAGAAAACTAACGATTTTAAGATGTTTCAATTGAGTAGTTATTAAGGCCATGAATTGCTTAAAGAATAGCATATTATAGAAAAAACAATCCTGACCCCCCTATTAAATATTTTGGGATTTTGGGTTGAATTTGCTAACTGTCTCTCAAAAAATTTGTAAATATACATGTATTTTTCAAATGAGGCCAGGGAGGTGAGAAGTGTGAATTAAGCGCTAAATGTCGGTGCAAGGCCTATTTTTAGAAGACTCAACAAATTTGGATGTTTTTTGAAGAGTTTTTGGATGTACATCTTAAAAAACCGACATTAGGCTATATATAGAGCGAAAATTGATCATAAAAAGCCCTCCCTTCCCCATCTTATGTCCATTAGTCCTTTAGTTCCTTGGAGTTTTGAGTTAGTTCTTTGAGTTTTGTGGTGAGTTTAAGTGTGAATTCTTTTCTAAGAATTGTTTGAGAGGGAGAGAAGTGAGAGATTTCTTCTTCCTTACATCTTTTAAGAGAAAATCAATAGTCTTATAAAGAGAGAAAGTGTCCAAGAGAGACTACAAGGGATTTGTTTTGAGAAAGAGTTTCAGATAAGTGTTATTTGTTTATTTTTATTGTATGAACTTTCTTTTATATATAACATTTGTGTTTTTTCATATCTTTCTCATGAATTCTGAGTAATTTTCTTTATCTTTCTCCCTACTCTGAGATATGGTAAAATGAAGAGATAATTTGGATGTGCCAATTTTAAAGTATAAAATAAATTGTGATGGTTTTTCCACGCTGTTCTTAAGTTACTTTTCGATCTGACCAATTGAAATGTTAAAATATATTGTGAAATATATGATCTGGGAAAATGAATATGAGTTCTACAACAGAGTGAGAATCACATTTAATTCCATGGAGGAGTGTTTTGTTCATAGAATTAAGTACAAATTAATAGGAAAATATACATAGTTGGGCATAGAATTGGAGATTTTAGGGTGACAGACTAAAATCCTCAATTTGGTCTTAGTGTTTAAAAACTAAAGTGAGCATTCTCCTTCAGGGGAAGGGAAGTGGGAGCTCTGGACTGAGAGTCAATATCCTCCCAGCCTAACCATGAATTTTGGGATTGAACCTGAGATTAGCCAACGATTCTCTATAACACTAAATAAGGGTAGAGAATTAAAATTGTTCATATTTGACACAATACATATTTAAACTATTTCTCTCATCTCATTTAACCAAAAACTCATTAAAATGAGAAAGATGCTTTTACATATTAGATAACTTTATCACATAAACATAGTTTGGTAGTTGTTGTTTAACTTTGCATTACAGTATTGCTAGTAGTTAATAATTTAGTTCTGATAGTACCTTAAATATTCAAAATTAGTGACAAAATTTTTATTTTATTGCTGTGAGTTTCCTAGTTAATTTATTAGTTTGAATTTAAATCTTCCTTGTGGGATTGATATTTGGGGCTTAAACAGAAAGTCTTGTATTACTTTATAATGATACACATACTTGCATAGATTCCCAACATAAATTGCTTAAATTTCTTATTCATAAAATAACGCATGAAGTTTTTAGCGCCGTTGCAAAGTGGAGGCAACTTTATAAAATTTAAACAACTATAATTATCGGGGATCAGGAGACGAGAAGGATTGAAGTTTGAAAAGGTTTAGAGTTTGAAAAAGTTTAAAGTTTTAAAACTATTTGGAATTTGAAAAACGGTTGACTTTTGTAAAAGGTTTAAAGTTTAAAATGAAGTTTTAAAAGGTTTAAAGTTTGGAAAGTTTTAAGTTTTGAAACTTTGAACTAGTTTCAAGATTGATTTAAAATTTAGTTTGATTTTAAAGATTTATATTTAGGCTGAACATTTCAGATGAGAGGTTTTCATAAGGGGCTTGATTTGAAAATGTTAATATTGAGGTCTTGTGTCCTAAACAAAAGGAGCATCTTTTACTAGAAGGATGTCTTAATGGAAGCTATGATTTTAACCCTAAGGTAAATCTAATATCTATAAGAACGTTAATTTGATGACCAACTTAATACATAATACATGCATAATCACCCACACTCTCCCCCTTTTGTGTGGGTAGAAATACATGCATAATCACCCACACTCTCTTGCTTTATAACACCCTTGTCAAGATGCCAATGAGTTTCCATCATCACGAGTTCATCAGTATCCTTAGACTGTTGACCAAGAAGATGGAAAAGAGATATTTACTATTTATATGGATATAATGATTATAGATCTCTTTATTTAATAGAAAGTTTGTGGTGTCTTTGTTGGTAATTATGAGTTACTTGTCATAGGGTACCAACATAGTCTAAGGGGGTTGCTTAGTTTCTTATACATCCTAGTTTTTAACATTAACTAGGGTAGTAGCCTAACATAAAATTTTAGATTAGACTATTTTGGATTTATCTTCGATCCTGGGTTTTGTATTTATGTTTGCTTACTTAGGGTCTACATTTGATTTAATAGTGGTGGAATTTATTATTTAAATAGGTGAATTTAAGTTTTTTTTTGTGGGTTTGATAATTTTAATTCATAATTTAATTAAATCCATTAATTTTCCTGTCAACATGAAAATCAAGATCTCTAGGTTTTTCTAAGCTCAATGGTTTTCTATTCCATTTGATTTTATCCTTTAGTTTAATTTCTAATGTTGGTTTACTAATCTATGTTAAAGTTTATGAAAGATTTCAGGTGTATGTTATTCAAGTATTCTATACTTTCAAATTTAATGCTCAAGTTTATTAACTCTTTTTAATAGTTATTTTTAAAGTTTAATTATTGCATACAAACATTATTTTTTAATAAGAAATATTCTTTTCATTCAAGTGTATTAAACTTGTGGACTAGTTAAGAATGTGATTTATAGTATAGGTTGGTTTAAGGGTTGACATGTTTATGTGTGTAGACAAAACACTTGTAAGTTCTTAGATGGTAATTCGTAAATGTGTAACATTAGTGTGGAATTCATACTTAGCTCGTAGCTTTGGTTTACATTTTTGAAGAAAGAGAAACGAATTTATTTGAAATTTTGATTTAGAGTTTAAGAAAGTTTTTGAAAGGAAATAAAAATAAATTTAGTTTTCGAAAAATTTTAAAAGGCTTGGAAACATGGCTTTTAAAAAGCTATGCTCAAAACTTATTTAAAGCACGTTTAATTGTGGAATGATGTTGAAATTTTGAGATTTAGGCCATATTTAATGAAATTGATAACATATTTACATAATTTCAATACATGACTCCAACATTGGAGAATTTTCTTAAGAAAGTTATGTTGGTTTTAGAACATAGCTATCTATTATAAAAAGAAATATTTTAACATTTTAGAGCATGTTTTGCTCAAGTTATTTATTTTAAAAAAGGGTTTAGTAGACTTTGAAAATACAACACACTTAATTTTCATGAAAATGAAATTTTGGATTTCAAAGTCTATTTAGTTGAAGTTATTTATTTCAAAAGAGAGTTATATAAATTTTAAAAATATAACACATTTAATTTTAATAAAAACTTATTTTAAATTTTAGAGAACATTTAGTTAAAATTTCTTATTTCAAAGAGAGTTAAATTTGTTTTGAAAATATAACACACTTAATTTTCATAAAAAAACACATTTTGACATTTTAAAGCATACTACTTAAAGTTATTTAAAAGTTAAGTGAGTTGCACACAAAATAACTTTACTATCCGAAGATTTAAGGCACATTAGTATGATTTATACATTATAGACCATTTAGTTTAAGTTCTTTTTAAAAAGTTAAATGGGTTTGAAATAAATGTATATTTAATTTATATAATTTAATGAAAATCAATTTTAAATTTTAGAACACGTTTAGTTCAAGTTGTTCTCAAAAGGATATGTTATTCTTTCCCAAAATATCAAGTAATTGTGTATTTAGATTGATACAAAGTGTAAATTATCAATACCACAATATGCAAATCTTGTAAGTGGTCATGTCTTATGCACCTAACCATGCAAAACATACTTTGCTTATATGAGATTACACATTCTTATAGGTTTTTAACACAAAATGCATGATTTTCTATAAGCATTTAAAACACAACTTCCATTGTTTTAAATAAAAACATAATAGCCAACTTGCATGGTTTTGCCTAAGACACAAAAAGCCACATAAACTATCATGCATGATGTTTTAAAGGAAACATAAAGTTCAACTTGCATTGTTTTAAATAACAACATAAAGCCCAACTTGCATGGTTTTCATAACCACATAAAGTAACTTCGATGATTTTGCATAAAACACATAAAGTTCAATTTGTGTGGTTTTGTTTAAGACACATAAAGTAACATGCATGATTTTGTATAAGCCACATAAAGTAATCTGAATGGTTTTGCACAAGACAAATAAAACCCAAATTGCATGAGTTTACATAAGCACATATAAAACCCGACTTGCTTAATCTTACATAAGCACATAAAGTAACATGGGATTATTTTGCATAAGACACATAAAGTAATTTGGAAGATTTTGAATAAGACAAATAAAGGTCAACTTGCATTGTTTTACATAAGCACATATAAATCTCCACTTGCATGAATTTACATAAGAGCATATAGTAACTTGGGTGATTTTACATATAACACCTAAAGTAACGTAACATAGGCCAAGAAAACATTTAACCAAGGCAAGAGGAACATTATGATGAAGGTGATTATCAGCCAAGACGAGAAATAGGAGAGGGAGAGGTTTTGACAATGAGAAATGAGGGTGAGTGATGATGAGTTGGTGATGGTATTTTTAACAAAGAGAAATAAGGAAGAGTGGGGGTGAGTGTGTGCATGGATTTTGGCCTAGGAGAGTAAAGGAGAGTGTGGGTAATTATGCATGTATTTCGGCCCATAGAAATGAGAAAGAGTGTGTGTGAGTATGCTAGTATTTTTGGCTAAGAAAAAGGAGGGAGAGTGTGGATAAGGATGCTGTTATTTTCAGCAAAGAGAGTGAGAGTGAGTGATGGTAAGTTGCTATTGATATTTTCGGCCAAGGGAGTAAGGGAGAGGGTGGTTGAGTGTGTATTGGGTTTTGGCCAACGGAGTGAGGGTGAGTGTTGATGAGTGTGTGTGTATTTTTGGTCAAGGGAGTGAGGGTAAGTCATGGTGAGTCGGTGTTGGTACATTTTAGCCAAGGGAGTGGGAGAGAGAAATATGCAGGGTTTCAGCTAAGGAAATAATTGAGCAGGGAATAGATGGAGAGAAAAGTGTAGGGTTTCAGCTAAGGAAAGATGTAGGGTTTCAGCTAAGGAAAGAAGAAAGAGATAGATGGATAAATTGGTATGAAGTGTTGGCTAAGGAAAGAAGAGGACGAAAAAGGTGGAGAAATTGGCATAGGATTTTAACTAAGGAATAGAGAGAGAGAGAGAGAGAGAGAGAAATTGGTATGAGTTTTTTTTCTAAAGAATGAAGTGGGAGAGTGAAGTGAAGAAACTTGTAGGGGTTTTAACTAAGAAAAGAAGAGGGAGAATCACAACACATTTTCACAAAATAATTTGAATTTATTCAACATGTAACATGTTGAAATGATGGATGGAAGAAGATATACTTTACTTGTATGGAAGCCTTTGATTTACTTGCTTAAGTGAAGTAATATTTTCTTGATCTCCTCAGTGAAGAGAGGGATAAAATGAAGGATGGGGTTTCTTAGTGTCGAGTGAATAGATCAACCTAAGAAATATGTATGCAAGTTATTAATGATGAATTTTTAGAAGTTTAGTTCATATAATGTCAAATAATATGCAAAGTCAAGCTCACTTTATAAGGTAGGATACTTGAAATACATAACACCCCTATCCATGCAATGAGTGATGGCTTAAAAATAAAAATTAGATGCAATATGGGATGCATATGCCTAAATTAATATTTTATGGCTATTCCTAAATATCAAAGTTGTTTCTACTCATTTTTATTTAATTTCAATTTTGTTATATTATATGCATGATGTTTCTATAGTTTAAATGAAATATATTTTATTTTTTTTGTTTAACATTTGAGTTTTCTTTAATTTACAAAAATTGTGTTGAAATTGTTATATTTGGGGTAAAACATTTAATACTTAGTGCGCCTAACGATAATTTTGGAAGAAAAGATTAAGTTAAGCATCCACCAAAAATTTGGTTAGACTTATTAAGTACACACATCAAAATAACAAGGATGACAAAGAGGGTAGCAGCTTTAGACCCGTGTCAGACTCGTAATAAAAAATTTCATCTGAAGATCGTTGTTGGTTTAGTTGAGGTTTATACTTCACTTATGTTCTTCTTCCCTTGGAATATTTGGATGACTAAATATGGTAGGCACTCTAACTCTAGAAAGAGAAATGACACTGCAAGGAAAAGAAACCAACAGTGACCTAGGTTTACTACAACAAACATACAAAATAAAGTTAATGCATCTTGAGTCTTTCATCATTATCTTGAAACATGTAAAGAAAAAAGCTACAAAAACCTAGATTAACTTATCATAAATGTGCAATGAATAAATAGATTTAAGTCAATTTGTGTTTTTAACCAAATTTTTACAAAGCAAACAAGTACAATATACAAAACACAACATAATAGAAACAATCTTACCTGTGTAATCCTAATACTTGGGTTAAAGCTTTATGACATCTGAAAGATATATTATTAATTTGTGGGGAGAAAATGATGACTGATACCACTTCTAGGTGCACTCACACATTGGGGGCTCGCGCAAGTGTTTGTATCGTATCAATAATATCAGATTTTTTAATTCTGGAAGGTCGATCCCACAAGGAACGAGGAAATTAAGCTTAGGGAAAAGTTTTATCTTGCTAGTTTTTGTTCTTAGCCTAGAATTATGATTAGGTTTAAGTTCTACGAACTACTCCTACAGATTTGCAATATATTTTAATTATTAGAACCTACACGAATCCTATTTATAGTATCTAGATTGGTGAATATGAAGTTATAAAGTTGCCCCTTTTGTAATGAATTGAGTGGTGCATAGGAAATGTAAAATAGTAATTGTAAATGTGGTTAGTGATAACTAGAAGCAACTCTCTTCTTTACCCTCTCCCGAGTACATAAAGAAAATTGGTTATAAAGTAAATAAACAATGTTTCTCTTTCCTCAACAACTGTGAATGTTTCATATGTAACCCTATATTCAACAGTTGATTAAATATATCAAATAAAATTTTATTTACTGAGGACAAATAAACTTAAGCTTTAATTGATTATTCTACCCCCGCCCCCCTCCCCCCCAACCCCTCGAACTNAATTCCGAGATTGTCATTCGTCATGACCTAAATTCTCACATCTTCAAGGTTATTTGTGCTGATTGCTTCACATGTCACAACTTAAATCCTCACATCTTCAAGGTTATTTGTGCTGATTGCTTCACACAAATGTAAATCTACGACCTAAATCCTCACATCTTCAAGGTTATTTGTGCTGATTGTTTCACACAAATGTAAATCCTGATAAATAAAAAAATTGCAGGATGAAACATCTAAATGATTTCTCCTAAATTGAAGCCAAATAATAGAAATAAAAAAAATTGCAGGATAAAACATCTAAATGATTTCTCCTAAATTGAAGCCAAATAATAGGATAACACACAAATGTAAATCCTAATAAATAAAAATTGCAGGATAAAACATCTAAATGATTTCTCCTAAATTGAAGCCAAATAATAGGATAATTGCAGGATGAAACATCTAAATGATTTCTCCTAAATTGAAGCCAAATAATAGGATAGCTTGGAAATCACCAAAGTTCCCCGTCGGATCCATGACATCCTCTAGTGTTTCCTCCTTTGGACTCCAAAATAAAATGTTCCAAATTTGAACCAATCCCCTTTACACTTCTTAGTCTGATATCTTTGAAATGTTCTTACCATTTGAACTCTTTGAAGGTAATTTTCTTGATTTTTATCGAGAGTATTCTTAGGTAACTTCAGTTATCTATGATTTAATTAACTATAGGGCTTGCCCTTATAGGAAGCTTTTCCCGAACCCAGCATAATATAAACCCTATTTAATTCCCAAAATAGGGGAATTTGTCGGCCAATATATTGGTTTCGCAGACCAAACGGATGTCATGACTTTGCCCTTATAGGAAGCTTTTCCCGAACCCAGCATAATATAAACCCTATTTAATTCCTTATATTGAACAGGGGAACTTGTCGGCCAATATATTGGTTTCGCAGACCAAACGGATGTCATAACTTTCTCTATAGGAAGCTTTTCCCGAACCCAGCATAATGTAAACCCTGTTTAATTTCTTATATTAAATACTTTTCAGCCAATAAATTGGTTTCGCAGACCAAATGGATGTCATAACATTCTTTAGTTTATTTGATAAAGCCTCACCCTCAACTCTTGTGTTCATCCTTTGTGATAGATACAGGATTTGAGGTAAAGCGCTCTTTCATCTAAACTATGAAAATTATGGGGTCAGTTGGACTTCATCTTTTTCAAAACTAAAATTTTTTAAAAAAAATGTCCTTCCAAAGCGGGCAACGGGATTTCAATTCTGATGACCGACAGCTTCTTACGGGCAAACGTACACCAAAAAAATAGTGTCGACAGCTTCTGGCGACTCCGCTGGGGATGAGCTTCTCTCCATTAAAATACCAAAAAAATAGTGCCGACAGCTTCTGGCGACTCCGCTGGGGATGAGCTTCTCTCCATTAAAAAATTTTGCTCTATTATTCCAATTGACCCAACTGAGAAACTTCCACCTCGTTCTCTCTTAAGGCTGCAAAAACCAGCAACGATTCTTGTAGATTCACCATTTCCTATGCCATAGGAATTGAACTTCAAGAACAAGCACTACGTGACCTAGGAAACAATGTCAATCTCATGCCTCTAAACATTTTCAAACAACTTGGAAGATGATAAATTAAGCCTGCAAAATTTACACTTCAGTTAGCAGATCAATCTTTCGCATATCCTCTAGGAATAGTTGAAAGTCTGCTGTCACTGTGGATACATTTACATTTTTGGATGACTTCATAATTTGGGATTTAAAAGCTGATAAACGGATGCAAGATATTTTCAGGAGATCATTATTAGCCACTTGAATGGTTATTATTGACGTTCGGGAAGGGAAAGTACTTTTGTGAGAACATGGTCAAGTAGTTACCTTTGATGTTTTAAAATAATCAGGTCTCTCCCAAGCCTGTAGGAATGATCAAATTCAAAGAATTGAAACTGTGGCTAGGGTAGTGAAAATCCAATCTACTGAATTCGCAGATGTTCACTTGGAAGAACAACAGATAATTGATGAATTTCTGAGGAATAGAAATGACGAAAATGTTACTCTTCCAGTAAGAGAAACTCAAACACTAACCCCAGATCAGTTAGAAGACCACCTTAGTCTACCTATTGAAATCATGAATGATTATTTGGTTTAAAGTGAGAGCTTACCACAAAACTTCCATCAATGTTTAGAATAACATAACCATGTTTTGGAAAAAACCGAGAACATGACTTTACTAGAAAACTCAAGAACACCTGACATTGAGATTAGCAATCAAGGACTACTAAGATGGCATTTTGACCTTGAAGACCCAGAATAAGATGTTGCCTGAGACTTAGTTTTGCTGGGGACGTTAAATCAAGTGTTGTGTTAGGAGACAAGTATTATCTGATGTATTGAGTATGTTTTTGCTTTTTACATTTGTTTCAAAATTTGTGTTGAATTTAAAAAAAAAATTGCTTTGAAATTTACTTTGAATTTTCATTTTAAAATAATTTGAATCTTATTTCTTTATGAAGTGGCAATCCTTACATTGAGATTTGTGGTCGCAATATTGATTAACTTTGTTGGATGATTTTACCTGTGGATGTTTGTACTTTACTTTTTGAGATTCATGTTATTGTTCCTCCTTCACTTTTTTCTGCATTTACCTGCTTTTTATTTACTGTTACTTTCTGTTATCTATGTGTAGAAAAAGCAAGTTTGAGAGAAAAGTAAAAAAGTAATTCGTTATGAACTTGAAAGATATTTAAAATAGCTCAGTTAAAGATTAAAATTTTCTTTTCATTAGATAATTATTGTCAGGCATGATAATTAATTTAAGTTGTTTATCATAATTTATTAAAAGAAGATAAAATTCATTTAATAAAAATTAACTTTAATAAATTAATAACAAGATTTTACCCTTAGCAACTTCAAATTCCAGTTAAAAGAATCAGAATATTCTTAAGAATGTATAATTTTATGTGTTGAGTAGCAAATCAAGAGTATGTGTAATTTTTTTTAGTTCATTTTAACTAAATTAATGCTAGCTTAAGTCTTAACTAAAAAAGATAACTTGCGGTTGGAGCATTAAAATATAAAGTGTGGAGTTTTACTTATAAAGAAATATTTCCTTCCTCCACATTTAAAAATAGAAATGAAAAGAGAAAAGTTGTCAATCAGATATAGTAATTTTCAGAAAAAAAAAGGAAATGAAAAGATAAATAGTAAAAAATCCCTGAGAAGAAGCTTAAGGTTGGCACAACAAAACTTCAGGAAAAGAAAGAAAAAAAAGAATTAGAAGGAGGTCTAGTGGGACTAAGTGATAAAGCTTCCATTAATTCTTTAATGAAAAACCACTTTAAAAAGTTGTCTTCAAAGAAAAGAGTTAAAGAAATATTAAAATAAATAAAATTCACTCAAATTGTATTAAATACATTCAAAGTAAGTAAAATGACTTAAATTAACACCGATTTAATAATTTATGGGACTTTCTTAAGAATAAAATGAAGGAAACTAAGAAGACATCAAGTTATTAACTAGTAAAGCTAATTGATGCTAAATGACCTTTAACACTTTTAATAGCTTCTAATAAACATGTTGAATAATTAGAATCTGACAAGAATGTCAATTCAATTCATAATATCTAACTGAGCCATGTGATTACTTAAGGGTGAGTAATATAGTAAGTTTAGGGGTATTGATAAGCATCAATTTTACATAATTTTATTTGTCATTTTTCCTGCATTTTACATGTTATTCTTATGTATTAATCACAAATTTACACTTGAGAAGTGATTTTATTTAAGGTTGTACAAAATGCAGATGTTGAATACGAACAAATTGGAATGAGAAAATCAAGCAAAAAAGTGTCTCAAAACAACATAACCAAGCCGTGTATCAAAGACATCTGGCGTGTCCACACCATCCTGAGCAGTGGAGCGATATGACTATGCCGCAATTGGGCAAGAACACTCCGCAATCGGGTGTGACCACGCTGTTAATTGGGTAAGGAAATGTCACCACCTGCAATTCTGTGGCGTTAACACATCGGTGAACAGTAAAACACGTTAGGAAACAAATTTGATGGCATAAGCTATGATGCTTGCTATAAAATTGATTCTTAAAGCTTCTTGGAGGGAGCTCTGCAACAGAGAAGGATTAGAAACTGTTAGAGGCAAATTTGGGAAAGAATTGAAGTGCTCTCTTGAAATTTTTCTCTCCTTTAGAGAAACCTAAAAGAGGGTTTTTTCTTTTTCTTTGTGAGTTGTGATAGCTTTGTATGAGAGAGAGAGAGTTGTTATTATCAAAGAAAAAACAATAGTCTTGTAAGTCTTTCATGTATTTGTTGCTTGCAATATATTTATGTATAATTTTTCTCGCTGTGATTTTATCTGTGATGCATGACTAAATTCTTTTTCTTGTCTCTCTTATGTAAGGAGTAGTAGATTTATCGTGGTTTTTCCATAATTTTTCTACATTAAGCATTTTCTTAGAGTTTTTCATGGTCTTTTTGTTGGTTAACTTACGAACTTAATTTACTTCTAGTTCGAGTAATTATAATATTAAAATGTTTCGTTAAACTATGACCTCTAACCATTGTGTAGTGGAAACGAAGGGTTAACCATAGAATTCCGAGAGAAAAGACATTCCAGTGAAATTATGCAATCATTTCAAATGATCAGAAAAGTTGCACAGAATGTCATGAGGATTAAGGAAATATCAACTTCATGGATTCTAGGCTTCTTTTGACCTAGACTGAGGCATAAAAAGTATGATATCCTCGATTGACAACAATCATGTACGAAAACATGTAAAAAAATCATAATCACGGATACACCTAAAATATATAGTGTTTTTATACACATTTTTATACCTATTTTTAAGATATAACGCTTTAATGGAAGTTATTTGTGTGTTTTTCTTTCATGTACAAGTAAAACAGTGAAAAATGCTAAAATGAGTGAAAAATGGTCAAATTTGGAGCAAAAATATAAAAATGGTGCAAAAGAGTTTTTGGCGTCTAAGCATCGGCGAAACAGAGAAGACCACGCTTAAGCACCAGAGGCAGTTATTTGACGGTTTTATTCATTTTGTTGAATTTTCAAAGGACATTTGAGGCACATATTGGCTTAAGATGATGGTTATGACCACTAGAAACAAAAATATGATTGGAAGACATGTGAAATGAGGCATCCCTTGGAGAATACATCAAATTTGGACACATTTTGAAGAGTTACTAAGACACCGCTTGACAATTTATAAAAGAAAGAAGTTGAGACTTTTAGAAGTGTGCTTAAAAAAGGGGAGTCTTGAGAAGTTCATTTGGAGAGATTTTCAGGCACCAAAAATTTAATTTATCCTTTTTTTTAGTTTTATTATGAGAGTTAAGAGTGTTGTAAGGGATAAGATTCAAAGGAACTTCAAGAGTTTGGTGTAGTATTTCAGATGATTTTTTATCTTTATTTTTAAACTACTTTTGGCTTTAATCGAGACTTCTTGTTGGTTTGACAATGATTTATACTTTTAAACTAAAGTGTGGTTTTATTTTCTCCATGGATTCTGAGTAGTTTTTTTATATTTCTCTTTAAAATGATAAGTAATTAAAGTGTTGGATGGAAGTTGTGGAGAGTATTAATCTTTAATGTTGGANAAGGTAAAAAGGTGAAAAATGCTTGGAGGTGTTAAAAAGGATCAAATTTGGAGCAAATAGGTGAAAAAGGTGCAAAAGTGTTTTGGCGCCTAAGCGTCAGATCCGGCGCTTACGTGCCGGGTAAACAGAGAAGGTCGCACCAAAGCGCCAAAGGCGCCGCGCTTAAGCACTAGTGGCGGTTATTGGATGAGTAAATTCAATTTTTATAAATTTTGAAGAGGTTTTTGAGGCACCTATTTTCTTAATAGGTGGTTACAACCACCATGAAGAAAAATTATTGCGAAAGGATGCATCTTCTGGGGAAATACATTGAATCAAGACACATTTTGAAGAGATACCAAAGGCACCTTTTGGAGAATTATAAAAGAAGGAAGATTGGGACTTTGAAAAGGGTCCTGAAAATACTAGGAAAGTTTTGAAGTTCAAAAATTAGGGAGTTAATAGGAGAGAGGCAACACATATTTATCCTTTTTTTATTTTAGTTTTATATTGAGAGTGTTGTAAAAGAGAAGAAATTCAAAAAAACTTCAAGAGTTCGGTGAAGGACTTGAGATAAGTTTTTATCCTTTGTTTTAGACTACTTTTGATTTTAATTGAGACTTGTTCTTGGTTTGATAATGATTTCTACTTTTAAACTAAAGTGCGGTTTTGTTTTCTCCATGAACTATGAGTAGTTTTCTTTATCTTTCTTCTGAAAATGATAAGTAATTAAGTTTTGGATGGAAGTTGTAGAGAGTATTGATCTTTAATGTTGGATTCTTCTTGAAATGATAAGTAATTAAGTTTTGGATGGAAGTTGTGGAGAGTATTGATCTTTAATGTTGGAAAAAAGTTGTGATGATTTAATTCCAATGCACTTCATTTTCTTCTTGATCTGGTCTATCTAGATGTTCAAATTTATTATGAGAACATGTAAGAACGGGGCTGGTATTGTCTCAGTCAACAATTGGAAAGAATCACATGAGGTTATATGAATGAGAATGTAGTTCATATNAGAAGGGTCCTGAAGACTTCTAAAAGTTCTTGAAGAAGTTTGTGGAGAAACTTTTGAAGAAAATTTCAGATACCACAAATTTATTTTTCCTTTTGTTTTTAGTTTTATTTTGAGAGCTAAGAGTGTTGTAAGAAACAAGTGATTCAAAGGAACTTCAAGAGTTTGGTGAAGGATTTGAGATAAGTTTTTATCATTGTTTGAAACTAATTTTTGTTTTAATCAAGACTTCTTGTTGGTTTGACAGTGCTTTCTACTTTTAAACTAAAGTGTGGTTTTGTTTTCTCCATAGATTTTTCTTTATTATTCTCCTTAAAATGATAAGTAATTAAAGTGTTGGATGGAAGTTGTGGAGAGTATTAATCTTTAGTTGGAAGAAGTTGTGATGATTTAAATCCATGCACTTCATTTACTTCTTGATTTGTCCAATCCAATGTATTCTGAGTAGTTTTCTTTATTTTTTCCTTAAAATGATAAGTAATTAAAGTTTGGATGGAAGTTGTGGAGAGTATTGATCTTTAATGTTCTTCTTGAAATGATAAGTAATTAAGTTTTGGATGGAAGTTGTGGAGAGTATTGATCTTTAATGTTGGAAAGAAGTTGTATGATAATTTAATTTCATGTATTTCATTTTCTTCTTTATCTGATCCATCTAGATGTTAAAATTTGTTGTGAGAACATGTAAGAACCAGGATGGTATTGTCTCAATCAATAATTGGAAAGAATCACATGAGATTGTATGAATGAGAATGTAGTTCATATGATTGAGTTAAATAGGGAAATATTCATTGAAGGGTGTAGAGTTAGAGGACTTTAAAGTGACAGGTTAAACGGTAGGAAAATATTCATTGATGAGTGTAGATTTAGAGGACTTTAAAGTGAGAGGTTAAAGCCCCCAAAGTTAAATAATCATTGAAGGGTGTAGAGTTAGAGGACTTTAGAGTGACATGCTAAAGCCCCCAACTTGGTTTATTATTTTTGGTTTTGATACGAGATGTTAGCCCCTAGGTGGAGAGAACTAAGGGAACTCTAGAGTGAGAGCTAGTTTCTTCCCTACCTAATTGGTCTTCACAACTATTCAAACTTTAATTTAGCAAGTGTTCTTTATCGCATCTCTAGTAAGGGTAAAGAATAATATTGCTCTTATTTGACATAACACAATTTGAATACATCTACAACAGAATTCTTATACTTATTACTAATTGATGATAAGGAGAAAGATATTTCATATTCAGTTCTTTTCTTTTACATAAACTCAAGTTATCTTTAATGAGTTTTTACTTCATTTTCAAACATTAAAAATACCAAAAAGAGTTTAAATTTTATTCCTGTGATAAAAACTATAGTTTAAGTATTTATCCTTTTAAAGTAAAAAGTTTGTTATTTTAATATCACATAATGTGAACAATCCCTGTAGGTTTGATATTCAGGGCTTAATCAAAAAGTCTTATACTACTTGATAACAATACGTATACTTGCATAGTATCCTAATATATATAGAGTTAAAAATTTAAATTCTTATTTTTAACAGAATCAAGTTTTTGGTACTGTTACAAAGTAAGAAAAGATAAGTGAAAAATATAATCAATTATATCATTATACTGTTGTATATAAACAGTCAGGATCAAGTTTTTGGCACAGTTGCCTGGGATTGATTGAAAGAAAATTTCTATTTTCGAAAGTCTTATTTAAAATTTAAGAGTTATTGTAAGAATATCTTATTATAATATTTTATTTATAAAGTATTTTTGTGTGTTTTATTTTATTTTATTTTATTGTCAGTGTAAGCGCAGTTCAGGGTCTAAATGATTAATGGCCTACGATTCTGAATTAGAAAGAACTGTTAAGAAGATTAAAAAAACAAAAAAAATTAAAATTTTTGAAAAATCAAAAAAAGATACATAAATGACATATCAAAATAATCAAAATGTTAAAATTCATCAAGAATTTTGATCATTAAGAGACGGAAGATGAACTTCATTGTAGTTTTCAAAAACCTACTGTAGTGGCTAATTCATTTGAGCTTAAACCTGCTATTGTCCAAATGATATCAAATAATTAGTTTGAGGGATCACCAACTGAAGATCCAAATTTACATCTTGTCAATTTTCTAGAATTGTGTGCTACATTAAAATACAATGGTGTATCAAATGATGTCATAAAACTAAGATTATTTCCATTCTCACTGAGGGATAAAGCTAAGATGTGGTTGCAATTGTTAGCACTTGGATCTATCAGAACTTGGGGTGATTTAGCATAAAAATTCCTTGCTAAATATTTTCTACCATTAAAAACTATGAAGCTTAAGAGGGGAATCTATTTATAAAGCATGAGAACAATTTAAAGAACTCTTAAGAAAATGTCCACACCATGCTATACTAGATTGGTTAATAATTTAAACTTTTTATAATGGATTAGCTGGGTCTCTTAGATCTATTATCGATGCCGCTGCTGGTGGTGACACAATGTCATGACGATTATGCTTTAATTGAAGAAATGACTACCAATAATTTTCAATGGCATTCTGAGAGGGTAAATCTTAAAAAAGTAGCTAATATTCATGAATTTGATACATTTACTATGTTAGCAAATTAAGTTGTTGTAATTTCAAGGAAGTTGGACCAATTTGGAATGAACTTTTCTCAATCAATTTTCATGATTGAAAAGAATTCATTAGGCAAAATGGTAGAATCTCAAGCATCATTAGAAAATTTGAATGCCATAAATAATAAGCCAAATAACCCATATTCAAATTATTATAATTCAGGTTGGAAGAACCATCCTAATTTAAACTAAAATAATACTTTGGGTGGTAATAACCAACAATGGGGGAACAACCAAGTAAACCCATTAGGAAACTGGAACAACCAAGGGAATAAGAATAATAGATATACCTATCGTCTAGATTCAACAGTAATCCACAATTTAAGGTGAAGAAGTTATCTATAGAAGAAGTAGTGTTTCAAATGAGAAATCAGTTACAAAGTTAAGGAGCTACAATTAGAAATATTGAGAATCAACTTGGTAAATAGCAGATTCATTAAGTAATAGATCCCAAGGAACACCTCCTAGTAATACTGAGATAATTCTGAAACACCAGAATAAAGAGCAATTAAAAGTCGTTCAACTTAAAAGCGGAAGAGAGTTGGAAGACTGTTGACCTCACTTTTGGTTGAGGTTTAATTTTTCCCCTTTAGTAGCCTAGGGTCTAGCCATAGGACTTTCCTTTTGACCATTCCCAGAAAACTAGAAAAGGAACCTGCACCATTAGAAATTCCAAACTCTTCTTTACTCAACTTGAAGTTCTACATGTTGGTCCTAACCTCTAGCACTTAGTAGGTGGGGTCATTATGGGGAAGCTCAAGATGAGTTCCCATAGGACTATTGGCCCTTAGGGTTGACTCTGGGCGTTGGTCTAGGGTAAAGGCACTCACTTGCACTCACCCTCATTCACAATCACTTACAACCCTAAACCAAAATTTCTTGACTTTGGTCCCGTGATTCTTTGGGAGACTCATGTAGACGGTCCCCTAAAACCACTTGCCCTAGGCTAGGTTTAGCTAAGACCAATACATAGAGGACCCAAATGGGGTTTTCATTGTTCCATGGCTTATTTATGGTGGTTAGCCCCAATTTTACCAAAAAAAATGTTCAACTTAGCCTTTTGCCCTTAAACGCCCCCAAATCACCTAAGTACCCTTGAAACCCTAAATTTGGCCAAAATTCCCAAATTTATTCAAATTGCCCAAATTTATGCAAAAATCATTTCAAACCTCTTGAAGACACCCAAATTACCTAAAATTACAAAAAAAATGACCAAATTACCAAAATGCCCCTCCTTAGCCCAAAATTCCAAAAATTCCCAAATATTCTCAGTTACATTTTTCTCAACTACCAAATGACCCAGTTTGACCAATTTTAGGATCTTTGACCAAAACCCCCAAATTACGTTTAAAGGCCAAATTTCTCCGAAATTTACCTCAAATGTCCATCAATTTGGTCCTTTTTTCCCCAATTTCAATTCTAAACTAAAATTCACCCTTAATATGATTAATCTAAACCAAATACAAGCTTAATTGACCCATTCTTTGAGCCCAATTTTGATATAGGTCAAAGCCCCAATTTTGGCCACATGACCTAATCTCACCCAATTAAACCCATAGCCCACTCAACTTGCCACAATTTATGTTGTAAACTCTTCATAGCATTCTATACATCAAAACCTTCAATTGGCCTTCTTGAGACCTTAATTTTGTTTAATTTCAACCCAAATCCAAAAAGCCCCAAATTTGCCGCAAATAGGCTATATCCCCAAATTTCACCAAATTGATTGCATTAGCTCCAAAATTTCCACTCCATCCCTTAATGAAAAATCTTCAAAACATCTCCCTTGATCATTTGGACCAATAAATTTGGACTTAGCCCAAGGCTAGCCCAATCTCGACCAAGTCTAGCCCAACTTTGCCAAATTGACCAAAATTCCAAAATCCCTCAAATTGAACCCCTAATTGAACTCAAAATCACTTCAACCCTTCACCAAAAATATTCATTACAATCATCTACATCAAATACATCAACCAATTGGGCTAATGGACATGGCTGGCTTAGTCCAAACCTAAGTTTTGGTCATTTGGACCCACATTGAATCTGTGACCCAATGTGACCAACTTGGATTAAATGTGGTCAAATTGACTCCACCTCAGTCGAACTTAGGACCCCTGAGACTGAGCCAAACCCACCTAATCCAACCTAAATGAGCCATGGACCAAGAGATTCCCAAATAAAGGGATTTATTGCCGAAATTACTTAAGCCAAGGATATTTTTGCCAAAACTAAACACCAACACATTTAATTACTATGACATATTCCCCTGGCTCACCTGACCTCCTGACCACCTCCTCTAGCTTGGTTGGCCGGCCTAGAGGCCGGAAAACACCAAAACCATGAGCCACCCCTATGAAGTTAAACCCAATCCAAACCTATAGTCCACCTCATCCAAATTAAATGTTAGAGCCTCTCTGCCCTCCACCTAAGCATCATTTTTCACCCCACAATTGGCTGTGACGGCCACCCTAAAGCCATTTTTATAAAAAGCTCACCTCCAAGGCCATGGAGGGGTGCTAAAAATTTTCTCAGAGAGACCCTTCCAAATTGCTCTCAGAGCCTCTTTGAGACCTGCTCAGTGCAATCTAACCACCACATTGCCCTGAATTCCTTTGCCAGAGTTTAATTTTTGAGCTCAAAACCTTGCCGGAGACAGGACAGAGCTCTCTACACCTCTACACTCCATAAAATTCAAATTAAACTCACCCACACCTTCATCACTGTGAAAGAAGGAGAAGCCCCATCAAATTCCCCTTCCATAAAGCACCTAACATAGCTCTAGACCAACACCTAAAATCGTACTTGGTCGAATTCATACCTAGACCTTACACCACAACAAGAGGCTCAATCTCTAGCCTCTTTGGACCTCCACGAACGTGCCGAGCACCTTTGATTGAAGCTTCCCTTCTTAGAGCTAAGGTATTGAACTTCTTCTCTTCTTGAGCCTATTTTGATTCTTCATTTGATTAGGCTTAATTTAATGGCTTGATTACCATATGGATGTGTTTGTCACACTTAGACGAGCATTTAGAAACAAACCACACCTAATTTGGTTAAGAAATGGGGGAGATCTTGAGGTTTTAGGGTTAACGGTCACGGATTCACTCTATCTGAGATGATGTGGGGAGTTGTCTGATCGCGCATTTATCTCATCAACAGATTAGATCAAACCAGACGAGAGCTTCATGCGTGAACAACGGAACGCGTGGCAGCTGGCGTGGATGGCAGTGTTAAATGGAAGCGCGCCACGTGTAGCGTTCGGAGCTGTCTAGGATGAGGTGGCGCCGCGCGTTTAAATAAAAAAATAGGGTTTTTCTGATTTAAATAAATAACCCTAACTTTAAAAATCCATATCTTGGTGTATAGAAATCACAAAAATAAAAGAAAAATACCCTAGTGCTTAGTGAACAGATGAGAACAATGTGGAAATAGTTCGAAGTTTGTTTGATGCATATTTTATTTTTAATTAATTAAATTTTATTTTGAGTCTTTTAATTCTCCATGCATATTGAAATTTCACCGTGGCTTGAACTTTTGGCATATTATTGCCTCTATCTTAAGAAACATTCTCTGATTTTTCTAAAGTCAGAGAAGATCCCTAGACAGATATCCATATTTTTCAATTTTATGTCTATTATTTGCATGAATTAATCATAATAATTAGAATGTTTTTAGAAAATTCTGAGAAAATTTTGAAATGTTTGTCATGACCAAAGAACCCTTTGGAAAATATTTCATGGGTTAAGTCATTAAAAATACACTTAATTTTCACAAACCCTAAAACACAAAGAAAATTAATTTTGAGAAATAAAAACTTCTAAATGACTTGATTTTTAATCTCTACTATGATTTAAAGTTCAGACAACTCCCCATAAATTTTCAAAACATTTGAAACTCATTTAACAACTCAAATTGATTTTTTAAGTTAAATGTCATTTTTAACATTAAAAAGATTTTTAATAATTAAAATATAACTCCAAAAATTAAAAAGATTGGTTTTTGAAGTTCTCTGTGATCATATAAATTTTCTAAAAATAAATTTGTAATTAAAATAAAAAATGCCATTTTCAAGAATATTTTCAATATATAATAATTAAAAATGAATAAAAATCACAAAAATAATAAAATTCATGGAAATGTTCTAAATTGTTTCTTAAACACTCTGGATTAATCAGAATATTTTTCCTGATTTTCTAAGTAAAGATATAGAATTTTGAAGTTTAAAATAATTTTTTAAAGGCTAAAAAAGGATTTTTACTAAAATAATTCTAACAATTCAAAGAAAAATTAGAAAAAGGTTAAATTTATTTCTCTAGGTTCCTTAACCTTAGAGATATTTAATAAAATTATAAAACTTAATTTTCCACATTTAAAATATTTTATAATTAATAAACACTCCAGAACTTAAAATAATTCTAATAATCTTAATAATTCAAATAAATTTCAAAAAATGATTAAATTTGGTCTAAATGATTCTCTAGTCTATGTATACCTCTAATAAAAATTTTAAGGGATTATGCTTTACTTTGGTAAAGTTAGGGAATTTTCTTTAAAATGTCCTATTTCTTTCATGTAAATAATTATATAAATTAAATTAAAATTTGAAAAATCACATTTTCTACTCTGATTTCTTAATTGACCCATGAGTAGGGTGGGATAAAAATTCTAAAGTCATTTGAATTAAATTTGACAAATTATGAAGTGATAGAGCCTTAGGGCAAAAATGTAATTTTGGAAATTTGGCTTTAATTAACATTTAGGCTTAAGTCAAAAGAGGAAATGGGTAATCTTTGATCCTAATCAACATAATTAGATGATTATAACACAAGGGATTAATTGGTAGAAACCCATCTCACTTTTTTTAATTGAAAAGATAAATTTGCAATTTCCTTAAATTATTAAAATTTGGAAGTCTAGTCAATTAAATGATTCTAGATTTAGGGGTATGGTTTTGGATGTCAATAACTCACTAATTTAATACCCCTTATTGGTGTTCAAATGACTTTCAAAAAATGAATCATCATCACTTAAAATTCAATCTCATTCAAAGTGACTAAGACATCTACCAAAATCTTAAGGGTTTAGTAGCGACCTGGGCTAAATCAATTTTGATTAAATGAGGATTAGAAAAGTGAATATAATTAAAAATTGAACACCTCTAAAACACTACAAGCTCAAATCAAAAAGTTGGCTAAGTGCCTTGATAACATTAGCTTGTCCCTTTAAGGGTCTTCACCCATATAATTTTCAAAATTAAATGATAAATGATAATTACCATACTCTTAGGGATAATTGAAACATCAATGTTCATTGAGTATTAAAGGTATTTATAGGATGTGTTATTAAGCAACATAAGAAGTTTAAAAGAGCTCGAGACTTTTCACCAGGCAGTGAGAGAAAGGCATGGACCTACTTCTTTCCCTAGAGCTGTTGAATACCTCAGAGGTCTACTAAACTTAATATGTTTTGCTTGATAAAATCATCCTTAATTGATCAGATTGGGACCCACCAAGATATGACCTGGGGTTGGGTAGATCACTAAAACCTTACTTTTTCGCTTTATATAAAGTGATCTCACACGCATTTTTAGTTTCAGGTGGTGGAACTAGAAGACTTATTATGTATGCTTTTTACAGATTACAGTGTCGTCTTTTTTGTACTTTTATACTATACTTTTTATGCTTACAAAACTTGCATGCTAAACAACAATGTCACCCAGCATGAAAACTAAAATGGCTAGGATAACCACAAAACCAAAACCAAAACCAAAATCAAATCTAAAATCAACCAAGATAAAATCACCTCCACAAAATTCAAAATATAAAACAACTCAAAATTTAATCACAAACATCACAAAAAAAATAACTACAACTACATTAAGATGTCTCTAACGGATGATCAGGAATTCCTTGATGGAGGTAACCTACGGTTGCTAACGAGGCTTCCCATGGTCTAAATGAAATTATGGAACTCATTTAGTTTGGTTTATGAGTCTTCCCACGGTCTAAATGAAATTATGGAACTCATTAAGTTGAGTTTAGTAAATTCATTTTGGAACATAGTGATTCCAATAGAAAATAGTGGTGCCGGGACGATGAAACCGTGGGATCTTGACCGGTGTCTTTTCCCACGATCTAAATGAAATTATGGAACTCATTAAGTTGAGTTTAGTAAGTTCATTTGGACTAAGCTATGGTCTAAATGAAATTATGGAACTCATTAAGTTGAGTTTAGTAAATTCATTTGGACTAAAGTCGGTCTAAATGAAATTATGGAACTCATTAAGTTGAGTTTAGTAAATTCATTTGGACTAAGTGTAACGAGGCTTCCCAAGGTCTAAATGAAATTATGGAACTCATTAAGTTGAGTTTAGTAAATTCATTTGGACTAAGTGAATCTAATAGAAAATCCGAAACGAGGGAACCGTAGGATCCTAACCGGTGTCGCTTTAATGAACTTTAACATTCCCCATAAAATTTAAAATAACTACAACCATAGGGCAACCAAATTTGAGATCATGACCTAACACATTAGAAAACTTAAACTCACCATGATGAGAAGCTTGGAGCTAGCATGGTGGGCAGCACGGCCATCTTCAAAAGTAAAACCTACCATCCCCAGCTAAACCCTCTTCCTTCTTTAGACTTAAACAACAAAGGCATAAGACTTCGAGGTTTCTTGCGTATGCGACGTAAATCCTCACCTTATCTTTAGGCCTTTGTATAGCCCTGTTATACAATATAAGCCCTAATGTCTTAGGATTCCGAGATTGTCGTCCGTCATGACCTAAATCCTCATATCTTTCAGGCTACTTGTGTGATCGTTTCACATAAATGTAAGTCCTAACAAATAAAATTGGCAGGATGAAAAACCTAAATATTTCTCCTCAAAACTGAAGCCAGACATTAGGATAGTCTGAGAAGTCATCGAGAATATCTTTGCATCTATGGCATCCCCTAGTTCTTCCTCCTTTGGAATCCAAAATAAAATGTTTCGAATTTGAACCAATCCCCTTTTCAAACCTCTACGTTCAATTTCATTAAAATGTCATATCCTTTTGAACTCCTTAAAAATAATATTTTATGATTTTTATCGAGAATTTTCTTAGGTGACTTCAGTCATCTAAGATGTAATTAATGCACTTATAGGAAGCTTGAACCCTTATAAACCCTATTTAATTCATCATATTAAATAAGGGAATTTATTGGAAAATAAAATAGTTTCGTAGACCAAACGGATGTCATATATTTCTTTTTGACACCATTGCAAATTGGAGTCAACTTTTTAAATTTTACACAACTATATTTTCTCGGGATCATGAAGTTACAAGGGAGAGAACAATGTTGAATTATTGTATTCAGCAGTGCAAGCCTATCAACATTGGAGCTTTGAATTATTAGACTATCATCAGTTTTGCCACTACCGCTACTACTGCAGGTCTGGGATTTGCTTCCTTGATCCTTTATTTGTGTGAGCAAGCTCATGTAAGATATGATAAATGGGAAGAACTGCTGCTGCCTCGAAAATTGATTGCAAGTGTGAATGTGAAATCATATTTTGAACATTATTTTTGGTTGGAGAGGAGGATTTTCAAGAAGTTATGGAATGCCGACGTCTGCTGCATCCACCTCCGCTGCTTCTACAACAAGACCATCTACCTCGAGAGCATCTACTTCTAGAGGTGAGTCTACTAAAACTCAGGATCAATTATTGCAGAATATGATGGATAATATTAATTTTACCTTAGATAAGGTCCAAAATCTAGAGCATTTTGTAGATCACATTGATGGATAATTCAAAAGACAATGATTATGAGGAGAAATTTCACTCATCTTTGGAGAGCCTCATTAAGGGTATCCAAGGAGTGGAATTCCCTTCATATACAAAATATCCTAATTATATGCCTACAAATTTTTGGGATAGTGGTGACACTAATGATGATGAAGAGGAGAATGACAAAGGTTGTTTTATGTTTGTAATATGTGATGTACTTTATGGTGTGAACTTGATACATTTGAGTTTGTGTACTTGTTGGACTATGCGATGTGTTAGACTTTTTGTTTAATTGTTATTATAATGTTTGTGTTTTGTTAGTATTGTGTTTGAAATTCTAGGGTAGTAATTATTGTTGTGTGATGTGTAATGTGTTCTAGTTAGTTTGGAATGAACTTATTTCTATGTCTTATGAAAGTTAAAAATCTTGCTAGCTTTAATTTTAAACTTTAATTTCAGAAATTTGCTACCCTGTATTCTTTTTTATCTGGCTAGTGTGTTTGTTTTTTTTATGTTGAGATTGTGAAGTCAAAGTTAGTGTGTTTGTTGTTTTTATGTTTGTACCCACTACTTAGATGTCTAATGAGTCTCTATATGTTAAAAAGTAAGAAATTTGATCAAAAATTAAATTTACTCCAATTTTTAGTTTTGTAGTTGAATAATTAGGGTATAAAAATTCATTTAAGCGTGTTATTTCAATTTTTATACCTGTTTATATATATTTGCTGCTAAACTGGTTAATCTTGTTAAAAATTTAAGTTTGGGGGGGGGGAATGAAAAATATTTTCAAAACTTGAATTTTATTTGTTCTCAAATGAGCTACAAGTGAATTTGATTTGAAAAGAAAAATGTTCATGTATATGAAGTTATATTAGGTAAGTAAAATTTTGATTTATAGAAATGAGTAAGAAAATTTAGTTAAAATTTTATAAGTGACGTACAAAAAATTAAAAGTTAAAAGTTCTTAAATGTAGAAATGATAAATATTGTGTAACTATCTTTAGTAGGAGAAATTGTATGTTTGAAAAATGTGGAAGGATTAGACTTTCATTTTTGAAACTTAAATTTCTTTTGTTAAAAATAACTTTCATAAGCTATTATTATGTTTTTAAGTAAAAGAAAATATCAACTCTTTGCTTTAGGAAAAGAAGAGTGGAATTCAAAACCATTAAAGGTCTATCTAGATATAGTAATCCTTGCCTAATAGAAAAAAGTAGAAAGAAAAAAAGAGAAACAGAAAAATAAAAGAAAAGAAAAGAGAGGTTGAAAAGGGAAAAGAAGCTTGAAGATTAGTGCCTAATCATAAATTGGTCCACATCTCATCTTTTTAAAGTTTAAGACTTGAGAAACTCTTAAGATTAAGAATATAATATACTAAGTAAAATACTTAATACAAATTTTTAAGTGAAGGAAATAAAATGCCTAAGTTCTATATCTAAAAAATTTACAAGTATTTCATAAATAGATAGAAACTCATATTTTTCATAATTCTTCACTTTAAGGGTTTCTAAACTTTAAGTTATTCTAATTCACTAGAATTTTTTTTTAATTCGACAATTATATTTCTAGAATAAAATTTTAGAAACTCCTAAACAAACTCATATACATAATCATACTTAATTGGTTTTTAAAGATTGAAGTGTCACTTGAGGATAAGTAATATTTTAAGTTTGGGGATTTTGATACACCTGAAAGATATAGTGTTTTTAGACACATTTTTATACCTATTTTTGAGATATTGCGCTTTAATGAAAGGTATTTGTGTGTTTTTTCTTTCAGATTCAAGTAAAAAGGTGAAAATACTAAAATGAGTGAAAAAGGATAAATTTTTGAGCAAAAATGTAAAAATGGTGCAAAAATATTTTGGCGCCTAAGCTCCAGAATCGGTGCTTCAATGCCGATGAAACAAAAAATACGGCGCTTAAGCGCCAGAGGCCCCGCGCTTAAGCGCCAGTGACAGTTACTTAACGAGTTAATTCATTTTGACAAAGTTCGAAGGGACATTTACGACACCTATTGGCTAAAATGGGTGGTTATAACCACCAAGGATGAAAATATAATTAAAGAACTTGTGAAAGGAGGCATCATTGGTAAATACATCGAATCAGGACATAATTTGAAGAGATACAAAGACACCTCTTGGAAAATTATAAAAGAAGGAAGTTGAGACTTTTAGAAGGCTGAAAAGTTCTTGAAGAAGTTCCTGGAGAAACTTTTAGAGAAAATTTCAGACACCACAAATTTAATTTTCTTTTTATTTTTAGTTTTATTTTGAGAGTTAAGTGTGTTGTAAGAGAGAAGAGATTCAAAGAAACTTCAAAAATTTGGTGCAGGATTTGAGATAAGTTTTTATCTTTTTTTGAAACTACTTTTGGATTTAATTAAGACTTATCATTGGTTTGATAATGATTTCTACTTTTAAACTAAAGTGCGGCTTTGTTTTCTCCATGGATTCTGAGTAGTTTTTGTTATCTTTCTCCTTAAAATGATAAGTAATTAAAGTGTTGGATGGAAGTTGTGGAGAGTATTAAGTTGGAAGAAGTTGTGATGATTTAAATCCATGCACTTCATTTACTTCTTGATTTGTCCAATCCAATGTATTCTGAGTAGTTTTCTTTATTTTTTCCTTAAAATGATAAGTAATTAAAGTTTGGATGGAAGTTGTGGAGAGTATTGATCTTTAATGTTCTTCTTGAAATGATAAGTAATTAAGTTTTGGATGGAAGTTGTGGAGAGTATTGATCTTTAATGTTGGAAAAAAGTTGTAATGATTTAATTCTATGCACATCATTTACTTCTTCATCTAACCAATTGAGATGTTAAAATTTGTTGTGAGAACATGTAAGAATCGGGATGGTATTGTCTCAGTCAACAATTGGAAAGAATCACATGAGATTGTATGAATGAGAATGTAGTTCATATAATTGAGTGCAAATAAATAAGAAAATAATCTTTGAAGGATATATAGTTAGAAGACTTTAGAGTGACATGCTAAAGCCCCCAACTTGGTTTATTGTTTTAGGTTTTGACACGAGCTGTTAGCCTCTAGGTGGAGGGAACCGAGGGAACTCTAAAGTGAGAGCTAGTATCTTCCCTACCTAACCGGTTTTCAGAACTATTCAAACTTTAAATTAGTCAATGTTCTTTATAGCATCTCTAGTAAGGGTAAAGAATGATATTGCTCCTATTTGACACAACACAAATTGAATACTTCCACAACATAATTCTTATATTTATTACTGATTCATGATAAGAAGAAAGATATTTCATATTCAGTCCTTTTCTTTTACATAAACTCAAGTTATATTTAATAAGTTTTTATTTCATTTTTAAACATTAAAAATACCAAAAAGAGTTTAAATTTTGTTCCTGTGATAAAAACTATAGTTTAAGTATTTGTCTTTTTAAAGTAGAAAGTTTGTTACTTTAGTTATTGCATACTTTGAACAATCCATATGGGTTCGATATTCGGGATTAATCAAAAAGTACTATATTACTTGATAACGATATGTAGACTTGCGTAGTATCCCAATATATATTAAGTTAAAAATTTAAATTATTATTTTCTCCATCATTACGTTTTTGGTACTGTTACAAAGTAAGAAATGATAAGTGAAAAATATAATCAAATACATTGTTATACTGTTGCATATAAACAGTCGGGATCAATTGTCAATCCCATAGGGAAGTAGTTAATGAGACCTCAAGGAGAAGTTCTAGTCCGCTACTCTAAGGTTTTCATTTAGAATGCAAATTAAAATGGCTTTATTAACAATTACTTCTAAACTACATCACTATGTCAAAAGCTAAACTATCTATATCAATTGGTTTACTGAATTTCAAGATATGAAAGCTAATTTTCTCTTGTGATTGCCTACGTGGATTGTAGGATCAAATACTAAGATTTGCTATTATGGCTAGTGACAAATAAGATCTTATATCAAGTTTACCCTTTTCCGAGTGTGTAAAGAAGTTTGATTTAACTTGGTAAGAGTTTTTACCTGTCACCCTAGAAACCCCCAAGTTATCCTTATCTATTTGCATTGCTCTGTTGACTGCTTTTCCTTCACCCACTAGTTCATTGTGATCTTATCAGTTGTTTATGATAGCTCTTCCGAGTTTTTATGGGTTCACAATAAATTTTAACAATTTAATTGTAAGAGATGAAAGAGAGGGGCTTGAGACAATGTTATAATAAAAACAAACCATTTGTCTGATTAAAAAGATTTGAATGAAAAAATTGTAAATAATAAATTTTGAGTATTAGGTATGCAAATTCCAAAAATTTAGGTGATAGGTACGTAAACAACACTTGACAGCAACAACATTTTGGCATTGTTTTATATGCTTAATCTAGGTGATTTTGCAACCCCTCTTTTACTTTTGAGCCCTTACATATATTTCAATTTCTGGATTAAATTGGACAGTGTTGTCATTCGTTTGCAAGTGATCTCGACATATGTCTAAAGTTTACAGGGACCTCAACCAAATTTTTGGGAATTCCATCAGATGTTATGGCTCATGGATGAATTTCCTACATCATGTATGGTTTTTTTTAAATTTTTTTGACTTTTTAAAATAGATTTGTGATAATTATAAGTCTATAACACCAACATAGAGCTCAACCGATGAACTTATGATCATGATATCTTCAATATCCTCACTTTCATGCTCTGCATTTTACTTGGATGGATTTTTATCCTTTTGTGCTGTCTGATTGCCTGAACAGATACTTCATTTTGATCTTCACACAGGTAGATAGGTAGATGATATTGATCATATGTTGTTCATCCTAATAGGCTCGATGGAGTCATATCTTTGAATTCGTTATACTTTCTAAGCTTTTTTTTTGTCAACTTTTATCTTCTGTTTTGATGACGCTTGCCATTGTTTTATCCCTGTAGCCCCTTTCTTTTTGAAATCTTTTGTTAATATTAAAAAATAAAAATTTCATTAATAAAAGAATATGTGGTTTCCTATCAGTTGCGGCACAGCAATCCACGGTCTGCTGAATCCATCTGCTATGGCAACTGTTTTAAGCTAAAAAAGTTGAGTTCTGCTGCTCCGATTACCGGCACGCCTCCCATGAAGAAAACGGTAAAAGTATCTCCTTTCCGGCTCACCTCCCTCCTCCGCCTCGAGAAAAACCTTACACTCGCACTCAAGCTCTTTCGATGCCCTAACCCTGAATCGAATCCCCATCCTTCGGCTAAGCCCTTCCGGTACAGTGCTCGATCCTTTGACATCATCATCTGCAGGCTCGCACAAGCGCGAATGTTCACCGAGATGGAGCAAATCCTCGATCAAATGGCGAACCAGACCCGTTTCACTCCTAAAGAAGCCCTCTTTTGTAGGATCATCTCCTTCTACGGCCACGCTCGCATGCCGGGCGCAGCCCTTCGCATTTTCCATCAAATCCCTTCCTTCCTCTGTCACCAAACGATCCGCTCCTTCAATACCCTCCTCGACGTGCTGCTCCGCCATGGAAAGATCGATGCACTCCAAGCCCTCTGTAATAACCTCGACGCTACCCAATTTTCACCTGACGTTTGTACCTACAACATTCTCATCCGTGCCCACGCTGCCTTGGGGTCAATTCACGGCGCCTGTGAACTGTTTGACGAAATGACGAAGGAGGGAATTAGGCCGACCGCCACAACATTTGGAACACTTATCACAGCCCTTACCTCGGCATCGATGCTAGACGAAGCATTTCGTATCAAGGAAGAGATGCTCTGGCGATACAACATAAAGCCGAATGCGTACATATACACATCTCTGGTGAAGCTGCTCTGTAAAAACAATGAACTCGATCACGCAATTAGATTGAAAGATGAGATCGCTTCAGACCCGGAAATAGGGCTTGATGCCGCAATTTATACGACTTTGATCCGTGCATTTTTCAGAGCTGGGAGAAAAGGGGAGGTGGTGAGTGTCTTGGAAGAGATGAAAAAGAAGGGAGTGAAACCGGAGACAGCGACTTACAATGCTATAATTTCGGGGTTCTGTGAAGAGGAAGACTTCAACGCAGCGATCGAAGGTTTGAGTGAGATGAAGCGAAGAGGATGCAAACCGGATGTGGTGAGCTACAACACTATTGTGATGGGGATGTGCAGAGCGGGTCGGTGGAGTGAAGCGCGCAAATTGTTTGATGATATGCCGAGGCGGGGGTGCCGGCCCGATGTGGTGACGTACCGTGCGCTTCTCGACGGGATGTGTGAGGCGGGGAAAGACGGAGAGATGGCACTGCTGTTGGAGAAGATGGCATTCAACGGCTACTATCCGGCGGCAATGAGTTTTAGGAAGCTGTTAGAGGCAGTTTTGGAAAAGGNGATGACGGAGCGATGGCGCTGCTGTTGGAGGAGATGGCATTCAACGGCTACTATCCGGCGGCAATGAGTTTTAGGAAGCTGTTAGAGGCAGTTTTGGAAAAGGGTGGTGTCGGTGTGGGGGAGTTGGTAGATTGGCTCACTTGCGTCAATTAGGAATAAAGTTTGTATTAATTTTGATGTATAGGTCAAAATTTTTTCATAATTAGTTTTTTTATTTTTTTCAAGGGAAATTTCGTACTGACCTCCTTAATGCTTCAATAATATAAACTAAGTTACTTGATATTCAATGAAAAAAATTATTTATTTTTAATATACTAAATTTATATTTATCTCAAATTAAAATATAAAGAAATAAAATTAAAATAAAAGGTGATTCCAAATGAACCCATAAATATATATTTAATTATGTTTCTAAGGAGCTTCTAATTAAAAAATTACTTTCTTAAAAAATTCAAAATGAAGCGTTTTTGATATTTTCAAAACACCAACTTAAACGAATTGTGTAAATCACCAGTTATGTGGCACCTAATATCGGCAAAGAAAATCAAATAAAAAGTCAAATTACAAAAACTACATAACAACAACAACAAAAAAGCCTTAATCCCACTATGTGGGGTCGGCTACATGAATCCTTTTTCTTCATTGCGTCCTATTTAGTGTCATATTTTCATTTAGTTTTAATAAATTAAGATCATTTTTAATACAATAAGCCCAAGTCTTCCTAGGTCTACTTCTGTCTTTCTTAACATATGTCGAAACTAAAACATTTACTCTCTTAATCGGATCATCAGATGGTCGACGTTTAATGTGACCAAACCGCCTAAGGCAACTCTCTATAATTTTGTTTGTCACTAGAGCTACACCAACCCTATCACAAAGTTATTCATTTTGCATTTTGTCCCTAAGTGTAAAGCCACTCATCCGCCTAATCATTCTCATCTCAGCAACACTTAACTTAGTATTATGCTTCTCTTTTAAAGGCCAACATTCAACGCCATAGAGCATTGCAGGTCTCACCACCATCTTATAAAAGTTTCCTTTTAGTCTAAGCGTTACTTTTCTATCACACAAAAGGCCCGAAGCATTCCTCCACTTCAACCAACCAACTTGTAGTACTTTTCTATCACATAAAAGGCCCGAAGCATTCCTCCACTTCAACCAACCAACTTGAATTCTCTACTAACATCCCCATCTATATCACTATCATTTTGAACAATAGACCCGGAATATCTAAATCGTCACATCTTTTAATAATTTGATCACCAAAAGTTACACTTCTATCACTAGAGCTACTACTAGTAAAATTACATTCCATGTATTCAGTTTTAGTTCTACTCAAATGAAGGCCTTTAGACTTCAATTTAGAACTCCATAATTCCTTAGATTTTTCTCTCGTCTTGTCCACAAGAAGGATATCATAAGCAAAAATCATACACCAAGGCACATCCTCTTAAAAATGTTCAGTAAGAGCACCAATAACTAAAGAAAAAAAGCTATTGGCTTAAAGTCGATCCTTGATGTAATCCAACAGAAATAGGAAAATGATTGTTCAATCCTCCTTCAGTTCAAATATAAGTAACAACTCTAGTATACATATCATTAATGACTTGAATAGAAGTCATATCACCTTTCTTTTCAAGAACTCTCCAAAGGATATCTCTATGAACCTTATCGCAAGTTTTTTCTAAATCAATAAAAATCGAATGTAGATCCTCCTTATTATATCTAAACTTCTCCATCAAACCTCTCAATAAATGTACAACTTCCATAATAGACTTGCACAACATAAATCCAATTTGATTATGAGAAATCCTTTTAATATGTCTTAACCTATCTTAAATTACCCTTTCTAATAATTTTAAAGTATGACACATCAACTTAATTCCTCTAAAATTTGTACACTTATATGCATCCCCTTTATTCTTAAAAATGGGGAACAGAATACTCTTTCTTCGCTCCTCAGGCATCTTTTTTAGTTTTTAAAATAATATTAAAATATTTAGTAAGCCAAGAAACTCCCAAATCTCCTAAAAATTTCCACACTTCAATTGGGATATCATCATGTCCTACAGACCTTTCACCCTTAGTTTTCTTTAAAGCTTCTTCAACTTCTTTTTTACTATTGTGATGATAAAAATAAAACTTTTTATTATTATTAACGATTTTAAGATCAGTATGGTCAATCATATTTTCAAAAACTTCATTGAAAATTTTGACAAAATAACTCACCCACCTGTGTTGAATATCTTTTTCTAAGAAAAACACTTTTTGATTTTCATCTTTAATACACTTCACTTGAGTTAAATCTTTACTTTTCTTTTCTCTTTGTTTGGCTAGTTCATACATATATTTTTCATCCTTTTCAGTATCTAATCTGTTATAAAGTTCACTAAAAGCAGAATTTTTAGCGTCACAAATTGTTCTTTTAGACTCTCTGCGGGTTTGATATTTTTCCCAGTTCTTGACAAAAATATGTCAAGGCTATGCACGTCCATATTTCAAGGCTATCCATATCCATATCACAAATAGTAATTTCTCATCTACGACAAGTATGGATAGCTTTGACATATTTTTGTGGTGAAAATAAAAATAAGTGGTAAAAATACTATTTTGTTAATGTCTACCACCATTCTCCATTTTTTTTTTCCATTTTTCTTCCTTGAAGTGTTGAGTCTAAGAGTAACATAATGCCTATAAATAACGATTGAAATAATTCATAACTTTGTATTATTTATTTAAATGTTTTGAGTAAGCATTTGTTCTTCCCTTCAGCTTAGTATTTGTTGGCTTAAATTTTACATTTTAATTAGTAATTAAGTTAATAATCATTAGTTCTTTCTTAATTTATATGCTTCTTTTTTGAATTATTGCTCAACTTTTCTTACATCACCACATTTCTTAAATCTTCCAAGACTTGCCACCACTCAACCCAAGCCTTACATAGTTGCAACGCACTAAGCCCAGGTACCGGATAAGAAATCATTCGGTCCAGAATTTTTCGAAATCCCCCTCATGACTCTTGAACAAGTTATATGAAACAATGATCTAACCTTGTGCTATAATCCTTAACAGCCATTCAAACTTCATCAAACATAACCATCTGCTAACCCTTCATAAGTAATTTTAGTTATTTAACTTACCCTAATTCAATATACAAAATGGTACTTCCATTCGACCAAAAGAATGCTTATTTTATTTATTATATTGCAATGGTACATTTATAGCACCTCAACATCATTCATCCAGTGTCATAGTGTCATATCGATAGTGTCACAATGGTACATTTATAATATTGCAATGTTAAATGATAAATATTGTGGTCTCATTAATCTATTGGTATTTTTTATTTAATTTACAAAAATGCTTATTTTATTTATCATCCTTATTCCATTATAATGTGTTATAATTTGTTGTGATTTTTATTTTTGTAGGGCCATAACTAGTGTCTTAGGGTTGTTATATGTATAGGTAGAAGATTTTGAATTAGTTTTATTTGATCCTAAAATTAGATAATAATATTAATAATAATAATAAAATAGATAAATTAAAAAAAAATTTGAATGAAGGATATGGCAAACCCATAGATGGTGAATATCCAACCCACAACTCTCAATATTTTTTCAAATCTATTGGTACATAAGATTCATCAGAGCACCAATAGGTCTATCAATTAGGCTAATAATTTTCAACCAAACATAACATCATCCAAAAGGACTAGAACTCTTAGCTTAAGGTTTTAGAAAAACAAAATTTGCACATTACAAGTTTCTTAACAGTTTGTACATAGTTGTGTCTCTAACAATGTTATGAGGTGATTGTTTCAATTTTGGGTTTTATGAAAATAAAACAGATCTCAGATTTTAATTAATGGGATAATTACATACAAAGCACAAGCACATTTTTATTTACAAATCAAACACCTGGGTGATTTTTTGAACTATGAAATCAATGCATTTACGCGTGTCAAGATAAAACCATTGTTAATTTTATAAAAATAAAAGATATGTGTTGGGGTTTTATCATGACCTTTGATATTTGAGTAAGAATTTGGAAAATGGATGAAGGAGGGTGTTTGATTTGTAAATAACAATGGTTTGGGTGCTCTGTATGTAATCGTCCCTTAATTACTTAATTAATCAAACACATCATCAAAAAATAACATTAAAAGTTCTAAATATTACCTTAAGAAGGGTTCAATTATTTAAATAAAGGAATTTTTTACAATTGCCAGGGTTGGATTTGAACCACCATTGTTCTTCTAACTAATCCATTAGGTAGACAGAGTTTAGATTAATATGAGTTGTTAATTTTCTATAAAGGCAAACTTCTATAGTCTTATACATCTTAAGCATTAGAGTTTTTTTAAGAAAAATCTCGATTAAAGCTATGGTTTTATCTTCAAGAAATTTCTAAGTTTAAGATTGCATGATTATTAAGAACATCTAATGGAAAAGCTTAAAAGTAGAGTAGTTATTCATGGAAACCAAGGGAGGAACAAGAGAAGATGTTGAAGATACTAAGAGATTCAAATTCATCTCAATTATCCTATTATTTAATTTTTTTTAATTTCCTAAAGAGAGTTATTTGATGTTAAAATTGACATTTTATTATAATGTTAGGACTTATATTACAGGATATATGATTATATGAAAGTCTAGAAAGTGAGAATTTATGTCGTAACTAGATGAACAATATTGGAATCCTAAGACTACAATAAGCTTTATTCGAAAAAGTGGAGCCTCAAAACCTAGTCTAAAGCGAGAGAATGAATCAAACAAAGGACTTATAGTTCAATCCTATAAACGCTTAAACAGGTTCGACATGCTTGGACTTACAACCTTGCATAGAAATGACTACCATCTTAATCTATCTAATCACAGTAAGAACATGCATGGCCAATCTCGTGAAGTGTATGGTATGATAAACTTCTATTTATTAGAAGAAATAGGTCTTACAACTTGATTATAAAAATCAAGATGCTTATGTATGAATGGTATGCAAAATATCCTAAAACTATTGAAAATTTATTTTAATAATTTTAAATTTAAAATTATTATTGCTCACTACACTCAAATATTTCATTATTTTTGTTAATTCTTACTGTCGAAAGATAAAGCAAGTTGTGTGTGGGTATGCACTTTCTTGAAGATGATGCTCAGAAGATCATTTAAGAGGTCATCAATCAGTATGCAGGGGCAAACACACTCCATAAGATGATGATCTTCAAAGGATAAATCACTCTTTTTATACAATGATGAGGGCCTAAAGACAATAAATAGAACCAATATTAATGTTATGTTTAAAATGATTTTTTCATGGCTATTCCTAAATCAAAAAGTGATTTCTACTTAATTTTATTTAATTTAAATTTTGTTGTTTTATATGCTTATTGTTCAAAGATGTGAATGCAATATTGTTTTTTATCTTAACTTTGATTATAAATTTCTTAATTTTGAAAACTTATGTTGAAATTATTTAATTCGAGTAGAAAAATTGGTCCTTAGTGAGCCAACCAATAATTCAGACAAAAGCAAGCAATAAAATGACCAAAAGAATAGGCAGATTTATAGAGCACAAGCACAACAAAACAACAAATGTACAATAGAGCAATAAGAGGGTAACTGGTTCTAAACTAATAGCATACTTATTGGTTAACTAAGTCATCAAAATATCATTATTTTTTCTTTGAAGATTGAGGTTCATCCTCGATGTTCATCCTTTTACATTTTTTTCCTTTTTTTTCCTTTTTTGGATAGTTCATATGCAATTAAATGATCAACTATGATAGACACCCTACCTCTAAAAAACAAAACTATGCAGAAAAGTGATGCGATGCAATTTCATGTGTTTTTCCATATTTAATTTTGCATATTTTTCTTCATATTCACACATGTTTATGTTAGATAAAGGTTATTTTTGGTATTTTGTGGGGTTATAGGGACTTGAAAACATATTTCAAAATGAGAAAATGACTTATCCATATGAGCCAATATGGTGTAACAATGTCATATGTGGCGTAATAACACTGTCCACTTAGTTAGGTAAGCATGGTTACGCCAGACTCGGCCAAGACTATGTTGTATTCAGCATAGCTATGCCACATTTGAGCTGTCGAGGCTGCTTCTACACTCAAGAAATTTCCACATATGACCACGCTGTCGAGGCTGCTTCTACACTTAGTTTTTCTTTGCTAAAGCTTGAGAATGAATGTAAGAGGAGATATCAGGGCACAAATTTTCCTTCTTAGGTAGCTGGAGGTTAAAGTTGGATAGTTTTTTGAATAGTTTGATGGTTACTTTAAGTTTTTCTCTTCTTTACTTCTTATTTCTTATTTTCTTTGAGAGAGCCTTGTATGAGAGGGAGATCTATTATTGTGGAGAAAAGACGAATCTTACTTGTATGTTATTTTTACATTGTAACGTTACTTGCATCAATGATCTCAATGAATTGCCTTGTGTTGCTTCTTTTCTTTATGAGCAAGTAAATCTTTTTTGTGCTTTTGTGAAGGGATAATGTTTTTTTTTGTGATTTTCTTGCATGTTTTCCTCATAAAATTTTCTTAACTTTATTTTATCCAAGCCGTTGGTTAACTTTCTAGTCTTCATTTACTAACGATCTAGGCAACTAGAATGTTTGCATTTTTCATGAACTTCGGTCTCTACCCATTTCTTAGTGGACTAATTAGGTTAATCAAAAAAAAAAACTGGTAGAATAGGAATATTCTAGTTAGGATTTTACAACATATATAAGAGATCAAAAAAATTCGTAGAAGCTTTATAGAGTTAAGTGAAACTTAACATTGTGGGTCTATGAGTCTTCTTCTAACTTAGGAATAGGCTTAAGTAGAGATATTATTCTTGGTTGATAACTATCACATGGAGGAACACTTAAAAAATCATAGAATCACATCGCATTTGAGTCATAACAGTACGAGCCTCATCCCTCTTAACGAACATTAAGAGTTTTGTTGTTTATTTTCCACAATCTCAATTTTGTGCTCTACTTGTTCTTTAAAATTTTGGGATTTGACTTCCAAAAGTGTGATTAAGTTAGATATTTTAAGTTAGTAAACTAGTGAATTTTCTATTGGAATAATGTTAGGCTTTTGTGAGATCGACACACAAACTCTTAAACTATATATTAATTGACACATATACTTGTGAGCATGACCACTTGCCTCATAAAAATTTTTGGTCATCAAGTTTTTGGCTCTTTTGCTGATGAAAAACTTAATTACTCTAATTTTAGGAGAACTTTAGTTGAACAACTTAGAATCTTGGTTTGGAAATTACTTTGTTTTTTTAGTCTATTTGTTTAACTAATTTGAATACAAGTGATGAAAAATTGAGAAAAAAGCAAAGAAATTTATAAAAACCAAAAAACCAAAAAAATTTGCTTGTTTTTCTTTTATTTTTGCATGTGTAGCCATGCAGTTGACTGAATTGTGTGGGTCATTGTAGTTGCATGTGTTATGCTTGGAGTCTATCGAGTCTACCTTTAGGAACACATTTTCACTATTTTAGTGTATTCATAGAACAGTCAAAGCCAACCTTACTTCATTTGACCCTGAGAATGATCACGCCTTTAGATGCTTTACAAAATCACATTCACTGTTCGACATACCCAAAAAAATGGCTAATCGTCATGACCATACTATGAAATCACTTAGGAATTATGTCAACCCATCTATTAAGGAAATCCATATGAGTATTAACTATCCAACAATAGTGGCCAACACTTTTGAGTTGAGACTAACCATTAATGAAACGATGCAGAATAACTAGTTTGGGGGACTACCTCTAAGGATCCAAATCTTCCCGTAGCCAATTTCCATGAACTCTATAGAACTTTCCTGTATAATGGTATCCTCGCCAATGTTTTTTGACTTAGTTTGTTTCCATTCTCTTTGTAGGACAAAGCCAAGGTGTGATCAAACTAACTTGCTCTAGGCTGTATAATCACTTAGACTGATCTTGCCCAAAATTTTCTGGCAAAATACTTCCCTCTATCTAAGACTTAAAGAATAAAGTGATATCACATTATTCAACTGAATAGATGGAGAAACAATTTATGAAGCTTAGGAGGGGTTCAAGGAACTTGTAACAAAGTGTCCCCACTTTATGCCTTACCAGACTAATTTATCATCCATACTTTTACAATAGGATAGTAGGCTCACTGAGACCCATTGTAGATGCTGAAAGCAGGGGATCATTGATGTCCAATCCTTTTGAAGAAGCCTATGAGTTGATAGAGAAGATGACAATCAATAATTTTTAAAGGCCTTTTGAAAGAGCCACAGGCTAAAAAGTTGCTAGTCCTAACCACCCAAGTAGCTACAATTTCTAGGAAGTTAGATACCCTTGGAGTGAATGTAGAGCAAGGATCTCCATCAAGTGAAGAGATAATATAAGGACCAGTGGTAGATCCTAACTTGATAATTTTAGAGATTGTAAATGTCATAAGAAACCAAGCCAGTAACCCTTATTCTAACACCTACAACTTCAATCGAAGGAACCATCAAAACTTTCAATGAAGTAATAATAATCAAGCTTAGTGGGGGAAGCCTCAAGCCAATCCTATAGGTGATTGGAACAACCAAGAAAACAACCCTAAGAAATAGGCACATCCTCCAAGATTTCAAACCAATACATAACCTATGTAGAAAAAATCAACCTTTGAGGAGCTACTAATAAAAATGGGAAAACAATTAATGAACCAGGTTGTATTCAGTAAGAACATATAAATTAATTAGGACTGTTGGAAAATTCAATGAAAGATAAACCATCAGGCGCTCTCAAGTAACACTAAAGATAGTTCTAAAGAAGAAAGGATGAAACAGGTCCAAGCTGTGAGGCTAAGGAATGGGAAGGAGATAGAAGCCGTCATTAAAGGGAAGAACCAAAATAACTTGGAAACTACTATAGGAGGTGAGAATGAGACCCTAGTAAAGGACATAGGAAAACAAATTTTAACCTCTAAGATTGAGCCAAATAGAATATTGTCACCTTTTCATTTGAGGTTGTAGAAGCAAAAACTTGGACCAACAATTTTTTAGGCTAACCATAAAAATTTCATTTTTTAAAACACTAAAATAGTAGCCTAGTTATGCTACGTTTATGAAGGGGGTGTCTTAACCAACAAAAGAAAATAGGGAATTTTGAGATAGTACCTCTGACTGAAGATTGTAGTGTCACTTATGAAAAGAAATTTTCTCTAGAATATGAGGGAACCAATGATGTAGCACATATTATAAATGAATTCAAATGTCCAATTATAAGATTCCAAGTTAGAGTTTAAAAAAGTGACTAATTAAGAACTCATTCAAAGCTCATCACTAGAGCCCTATCATGAAGAGCTATTTGAATTTGTATTTTATTATTTTATTTTTAAGTTTACTTCCTAAAATTTTTGAATTTCCAAACTTGGAGGCTTTTATGGTATACCATAAAAAAATAATAAATTAGGATGGTGGTTAGCATTTTCCTTTATTAATGGCCACCTACCACCTTTCAAATTATTCTCATTTTTTTATCGACTTTGTATCATTTTAATACCTATAAATATGTTGATATGTGATACACCTGAAATATATAGTCTTTATGCACACATTTTTATACCTATTTTTGAGATATTGCACTTTAATAAAAGGTATTTGTGTGTTTTTCTTTCAGGTACAATCAAATGGACGAAAAATGGTAAAAAGAGTGAAAAGGGATCAAATTTAGAGCAAAAATAAAGGAGATGCAAAAATGAATTGTGGCGCCTAAGCGCCCAGGACTGGCGCTTACATACCAGTTAAACAAAGAGAGTCGTGCCTAAGCGCCAGAAGTAGTTATTTGATGATGCATTGAATTTTGATGAATTTTTTAAGAGGTGTTTGAAGCAACCCTTGGTAAAAATGTGGGAAATAGTCAATGAACATAAAATTTCATTCAAATGGTTTTTGAAAGGAGGAAACTTTAAGAAGATTCATTGAATGGGAACACATTTTGAAGAGAACCAAGACAATTCTTGGATTTTTATAAAAGAAGACTTGGATCATCCATGGAAGAGGCCAATCATCATTCATCCATCTAGACCGACTAATGCCAACTACCACATACGCCGTCGTCACTGCCCAACTTTTCTTTTTATTTTGAGTTGTATTTTGTATTGTGAGTGAATGAATAGATTCAAAGGAACTTTAAGACATTTGGTGGAGAGGAATTTGAGATAAGTTTTTATCTTACTACATTTGGTTTTAATTTAGAGTTCTTGTTTTTGTGCAAGATTTCTACCTTCAAACTCAGGTGTGGTTGTATTTTCTCCATGAATTATGAGTAGTTTTATTTATATTTTTCCTTAAAATGATAAGTGATTAAGTATTGGAGGGAATTTGTGTGAAGTATTAGACTATAATGTTGGAAGCAGTTGTGATGATTTTAAACCTCGTACTTCATTTACTTCTCTTGATTTGTCCAATTAAGATGTTAATATCTCTTGTGAGAACATGTAAGATCCAAAATAGTATTGTCTCAGTTAACAAATGTTAAGAATCACATTTGATTTCATGGATGAGAATGTAGTTCATGGGGTTGAGTACACGAATATAGGGAAATAAACTTTGAAGGGTATAGAATTAGAGGACTTTAGAGTGACAGAATAAAGCCTCCAATTTGATTTATAGTTTTAGGTTTTGATAGGAGATGTTAGCCTCCAACAGGAGGGAGAAGAGAGAACTCTAGAGTGAGAGCAAGTATCTTCCTTACTGTTGGCACTATTTTTAGGGTGGTCATCTTGTGGAAGCTGTCAGTCGCCGAAATCGGAAATCGTCGCCCGCTTTGGAGGGACATTTAATTTATATATATATATTTAAGTTTAGAAAAAAAATGAAATCAAATTTATCACATATCTTTCAAAGTTTAGATGAAAAAGTACTACACCTCAAGCTATGTATTTATGCTAAAAGATAAACACAAGACCTGAGGGTGAGACTCGATCAAATAAACTAAGAAATATATGACATATGTTTGGTCTGCGAAACCATTTTATTTGTCGACAAGTTTCCCTATTTAATACGAAGAATAAAATAGGGTTTATATTAAGCTGGGTTCAGAAAAGCTTCCTATAAGGACAAACCCCTATATTTAATTACATCTTAAATGACCGAAGTCACATAAGAAAACTCTCGATAAAAATCAGGAGATGTTTGCTTCAAANATAAGCTGACAAGTTCTCCTATTTAATATGAAAAATTAAATAGGGTTTATTTTAAGCTGAGATTGGAAAGACTTCCTATTAGGGCAAGCCCATATAGTTAATTACATCTTAAATAATCAAAGTCACCTAAGAAAACTCTCGATAAAAATCAGATGATATTGTCTTCAAGAGTTTCAAAGGATAGGACTTTTCAAAGAGATTAGACAAAGAGGTGAGAAAAGGAAATGACTCAACTTTGGAACATTTTGTTTTTTTGGAATCCAAAGGTAGAAGAACTAGAGGATGTCACGGATTCTGAGGAGAACTTCATTGACTTTCCTATTGACCAGAGGAAAATATGTTGAGATTTTCATACCTATTTTATACTATTTTTGATGATATTACACTTTAAAGAAAGATATTTTTGATGTTTTGTTGCAGGAATGATAAATTAGGGTCATTGGAGCAAAAAAAATGCAAAAAGGAGCAAATTTGGAGCAAAAAGGACCAAAATGTGAAGAACTGAACTAGGGCCCATACGTTGCCATCGACCCTGCCGACGGCGCGATTTTCTCGAGACTCCAGAATTAATTCATTAAGAAGGTCCACCGACGACGCCCTCGAGGCCACCGACGGCGAGCTCGACGGTTATGCCCAATTAAGCTTTCGATAAGGCCAAATTTTGAAGGGATTCTTAGGCAACTCTTGAGAAAGCTCATGCACAACTTTAAAAAGAAGATTTTGGCTAAAAATTGGGAAGTCCTGGAAGTCCTAAAAGTCCTAGAAGGGGGAGAGAGTTCCTGGAGGTTAGAAAAATTCCAATAGTGTGTAAAAATTGTGAGGAATTCTTCCAAAGATTGTAAGAGTAGAGGGAAAGTGAGAGATTTCTTCCTCCTTGCTGCTTCGAAGAGGAATTTTGTGTGCTATAAAGAAAGGAAGAGATTTAGAGGAACTTCGAGGAGTTTTCTTGAAGAGAAATTAGAGATAAGTTATTGACTTGTTGTAGTTTGTATGACTTTGATTTTATATATGAATTACGAGTTTTGTTGTGTTTTTCCCATGAGATCNGGGGAAGGTGAAAGATTTCTTCCTCCTTGCTACGTCGAAGAGGAATTATGTGTTCTGTAAAGAAAGGAAGAGATTCAGAGGAACTTCGAGAAATGTTCTTGGGGAGAAATTTAGAGATAAGTTATTTACTTGTTATAGTTTGTACGGCTTTGACTTTATTTATGAATTCCAAGTTGTGCTGTGCTTTCCCTATGAGTTCTGAGTAGTTTTCTCTGTCTTTCTCCTTGTCTCAAGATTTGTGAAATGNGAATTTCTAGTTTTGTTGTGTTTTTCCCGTGAGATTTGAGTAGTTTTCTCTGTCTTTCTCCTTGTCTTGAGATTTGTGAAATGGTGATTTGGTTGGTGAAGCCATGAAAATGTTTAAGAAATTGTGATGATCTTTTCATTTCGATCTTAATTTAGTCAATCTGTCAAATTGATTTGTTAAAGTATGTTGAGTTTTATAACTAAAGTGAAGATTACATCCAAGATTCAGGGAGTTCAAAGCCCTTGGAAGTTGGGNGTTTATTTACTTGACTTTTATTTTATATATGAATTCAGAGTTTTGTTGTGTTTTCCCCATAACATCTGAGTAGTTTTCTCTGTCTTTCTCCTTGTCTTGAGATTTGTGAAATGGTGATTTGAATTATTTGAGCCATGAAAATGTTAAAGAAGTTGTGATGATCTTTTCACTTTGATCTTAATTTACTTATGAAGTCATGAAAATGTTTAAGAAATTGTGATGATCTTTTCTCTTTGATCTTAATTTAATTTCATGAGCCATGAAAATGTTAAAGAAGTCTGATGAATTTCACTTCGTTCTTAATTTACTTTCAATCTGGCCAATTGATTTGTTAAAATATGTTAAGTTTTACAACTAAAGTGAAGATTNCCCCCATGAGTTCTGAGTAGTTTTATTTGTCTTTCTCCTTGTCTCGAGATTTGTGAAATGGTGATTTGAATTGGTNAGATAAATTACTTTATTATTGCAGTTTATATGACTTTGATTTTATATCTGAATTCCGAGTTTTGTTGTGTTTTCCCCATGAGATCTGAGTAGTTTTCTCTNCAAATAAAAAAGTAAGTAATATTAGCGGGCATAGAATTGGAGATTTTAGGGTGACAGACTAAAATCCCCAATTCGGTCCTATTGTTTGGGTGTTGAAGTGTAGATATTAGCCCTCAAGTGAGGGGAACGTGGGAGCTCCAAAGTGAGAGTCAGTATCCTCCCAGCCTAGCCGCAGATTCAGTAAACAAGCATAGGATCAGTTAATGTTCTTTATGTCTCGACCAAAGGGTAAAGAATAGGTATGCTCCTATTTGACACAATATAAATTGAACTANACCCAATTCGGTCCTATCGCTTGGGTGTTGAAGTGTAGATTTTAGCTCTCAGTCGAGGGGAACGTGGGAGCTCCGAAGTGAGAGTCGGTATCCTCCCAGTCTAGCCGCAGATTCAGTAAACAAGTGTAAGATTAGTCAATGTTCTTTATGCCTGGACCAAAGGGTAAAGAATTGATATGCTCCTATTTGGTACAATATAATTTGAACTAATTCACTTTATCCATTCACTGTAATTTCTTGACAAGGAGAAAGATGTTTTCTTATATGTTAAATATCACATTCGTACCTTCATTAGTATATTTAGTTATTTAATAGTTAAAATTACATATTTATTTCAATTACCTATTAGTGATTGTTGTGATTAAAGTATTGTTTTTTCTAAAATCTTAGTTTGTAGTTCTAATCTTACTCCCTGTGGGATCGATATCTAGGACTCCATTAGAGTCTTGTATTACTTGAGCGATATGTATACTTGCGTTGATAAGTGTGACTTTACAATCATTGAATATTTATTACGTCCATATTTATCTAATCTATAACTGTTATTAAGTTTTGGTACCATTGCTGAGGAATTAAATTTTTTAGCGGCAGTATTAAATACTTTTATTTTTAAGCATATATAAAGTCACGGTAACACATTTCTTATGTATGTATGTATGTATGTATGTATGTATGTGGGTATAAATTATCATTGTTTTAAAAATGAATATTTTTTTAAATACAAATTCTCAGGACATTCCTACAAATTTCCTTGAAATGATTAACCTCCACATTGTTGAGTAATTATTTTATTCCGAAAATCAAAAGTTTGCTGAAATTCCATTTTTTAAAGGTATTGATTCCCAAAAATTAGGTAGCGTAATCATAATCACCTGTAACCACATAAATAGATTCATAATTAATATAAGCTGCACGTCAATCTCTACTTCCCAGTTGCTTCTTTAGAAAATGACTGAAATTTTTATACTTTACATTATAATATATAAAGAAAAAAAAAAGGAAAGGAAAAGGAAATGGGGAAAAATAATTTAGGGGCATTTACATACATACCACCCAATTCCTCTGTATTCACAGGAGAAAATATTACGTAAGGACTCCGCACGTAGAATTACTAGTGAAATCTAATAAAATCACGCTGCGTGGCGCTGACAAGAAAAAAAAATAAGATCTGCCCGATAACACAAGAGAATATTCCTCCCGTGTTATTCAAATATTATTATATGTTATTTAAGTGTTATTGTGTGTTATTCAAGTGTTATTGTGTTATTATAACACCGAGAATATTCTCATAACACAATAAAACTGAGCAACATGGGAGGAATATTCTTTTGTGTTACTGGGCCGATTTTTTTTTCTGTACCTCCACGTGACGTGATTTCATTGGACACCACACGAAGCTTTATGTGCGGAGTCCTAATGCAATAATTTTTCGTATATATAAGAATTTATGCTTAGATGTTAGATATGTAAAAACATAGGAATTAAATGATATGTATGTAAATTTTCTAATAATTTAAATNGGTATATACCACTCAATTTCTCTGTATTCATAGGAGAAAATATTGCATCAGAACTCTGCAAGTAAAGTTACTTGTGAAGTTTAATAAAATCACATCACGTGGAGGTGACAGGAAAAAAAATAAGATATGCCCGGTAACACAAAGAAATATTCATCCCGTGTTATTCAAATGTTATTGTGCGTTATTTAAGTGTTATTATGTGTTATTCAAGTGTTATTGATGTGTTATTGTGTTATTATAACATCGAGAATATTCCTAAAACACAATAACACAGAACAATACTGGGGGGGGATATTCTCATGTGTTACTGAGCGATTTTTTTCTGTACATCCACATAACGTGATTTCGTTAGACTCTAGATGCAATAATTTTTCGTATTCACAGTTCTAACACATATATTTTATATTTTATATTTATGTCACCCAAATTTTCATATCACATAAAAAAATTTTCCATAAATATGANGTTCAATTACCTATTAGTGACAGATAAGCAAAATAAACGTCGTTGTTGTGACTAAAGTATTGCTTTTCTAAAGTCTTAGTCTGTAATTCTAAACTACTCCCTGTGGGATCGATATCTAGGACTCCATTAGAACCATATATTACTTGAGCGATACGTATATTTGCGTTGATAAGTGTGACTTTACAATTATTGAATATTTAATACGTCCATATTTATCTTATATTGCATATATAAAGTCACTGTTAGAACCAAGTTGACATTGTTTCCACTGTAATAGATACTGCTATCGTTGCCTCGAGATCTGTAGGACATAGACCGATCAAGTCTCACATAGGTCCGAGAGGACTATCTACAGTTATTTTTAAGGATTTTGCAAAGAAGGATAATGAGAAGAGACCGCTTACCGGTGTACCTGGTGACCTGACCCACAATTACACAGTAATTTAGCTTCCAAAAGATGGAAAAAAACTTGACCTAATTTATATTTAGCAGCTAGTGTACAAAATCGATATGATGTAAACATTAGAAAATAATTTACACACAAGAGATACTAAGCAAATATACGTATCGTTTCAAGTAATATATAGTTTTCTTCAAAACCCAGTATTGATCCCACAGAGAAGCGAGGTAAGAAATCCCTTAGGATAAGCTCTAATCAACCACTATAAGTCTTAGTTTTGGAAGGTTGATTAAGATGATGTTTTATTTAGAAACCACTCCTAAATACAAATATTAAACATATGGATAACAGCTATTCCTAAATGAAATATTACTTCAAAAGATAACTTATATGGATTAATTGGTTCGAATAATTTTAAGATGTCAAAGACTACCCTTCTCGTGTGTTGACCTAACTAATGCATAGGAATGAAATGCTTAAAATATAATGTTGTGGTGATAAATAAGAGCACATCTATTCTTTACTTCTTTTGAATGTTTAAAGAGAATTGGCTAATCTAAAGTTGGTTTTGGCATGTATAATAGTGTTGGGTAGGTTCCAGTCTCTCACTGTTAGATTATCCACTGTAAACTCTCTATAGAACCTACCGGAGACCCTTAGTTCCAATCTCTAGACCAAATTGATAAAAGAATCTAGCCTGCCACCCTAGAAACATCAATTCTACTCTCATCAAATATTATCTCCCTATTTATTTTCACTCCTCCTTGGACAATCACCACTGCACTTTCCAAAGTGAAATGTGGTACTCACTAGTTGCAGAAATTTTAGCCTTCTCGGGTCTACAAGTATCTCAAAAAATTTTAACAATTAAAGTGACTAGTTTACAAAGTAAATTACTAGCTGGTGAAAATACCATCACATTTATTAAATAAGAGAATTTATAAGAAAATCTAAATTCCCAAACATGTATCGAATTCATAGCAAAATAAAAGTAAAATGAAGATAATGACATAAGCAGTAAAAGAATTGACAGAATTATGAAAGAAACTAAGTGTCAATAAGGAACGTATGTCTACCTACCCTCTTTTGAGCATATATGTATGCTTAGTATTCTATTAGTTTTTTGTAACCATCTATCACCTAGAAGCTTCTAATAGAAATAGATCATGAATTATCTTCCCTTAAAAGTTATATTGTCGCCCATATTATTTCACAATGGCTAACCGGATAATGTAAGTGAACCATAGTTGCGAGATCACAGCTCTCTCGAGTCTTAGTTTGACTTAGAAAAAATTTAAACATAACCTATTGCCACTTAAGTTATGTGAATGAAATTAAGGAGATATTACTCATCGCATTAAAGTAAAAATATTTACATCTTAAAACAAAATTTCCTGCACATTCCACTACTTCCTATGAAAAGAAAAGAGAAAATAAAACTACTTACAAAACATAGATAAAACACAACAGAAAACTTCATTTAAATAAAATAAAATCCGCTAGAAAGCATTTACAATAATTACAAGAAAATTAAAAACACAATACTTAGCTTTTTCCCTCTAAAAAAAGACTAAAAAATCTCTTCAACAAAGTCTCCACCTGATTCATGCGCCGCTCATACTTCCTTAATCATATCTCTCAAAACCCCTCACTAATATCTATAAAAAAGAGAAATCTACAACTTTATAAACTCACAGCAAGACCCTCTAAAATCCTTCTAAAAGCTCTTCTAATACTCTCCTAATTACCTCTCATGAGAGGCGTCAGCCCTCTATTTAAAAAGAAACAAAAACCCCCATATATCTCTAAAACACATCTCTTCATCCAAAAGACACACCCTTTCACTCTAAGAGACACATATCTTCATCCAAGAGCCTTTCCAAGTGTCTAGATTCATTTAACCACTCTATGGGGTGTACAAACTATTCAGAAGCTTCCAAAACATCCCAGAACCTCTAAAAACCGTCCAAAACCGCCCCTGGATTGTTTCTAACGCCTAAGTAAATTCATTTAAAAGTGTAATATCATTAAAAATGTACAAAAAATGATCATGAAATGTACACTAAAATAAGGTAATTTTTAAGTGGATCAATACCCCCAAACTTAAACGTTACTTGTTCATACACCAAAAAAATGTTCAATTTTTCATATATTTTTAATGCCTACATTTGGTAATTTTTGGTGAAATTACACTTTAAAGAAAGGTATTTTCATATTTTTTTATGAAGGTATACTCAACTTGGGGATTTGGATTAAAAAGGAGCAAAAAGGATGAAATTTGGAGCAAAAAAAGGCAAAGAATTGCTCTGGCACCGAATGACGCTAGAACTGACTCCAAACGGTGCCAGTACACCTGTATGGAGCACGACCAGCACCAATCAGCGTCAAAATGGCATCGAGACGGTTATTCCTCAAAATGCATTAATTCTGGACAAATCTTGAAGGAGTGCTTAAAGGAACTCTTCAATTTTGTACCACACATTATTTAACCACCATATTTTATAGAAAATTGGGGCAAAGGAGGAGAATAAAAGGAAAGAAAAGAGAGTGAAACTTTCATAATTTTACTTTTGAGAGATTTAGAGAGATTCATCTTTAAGAGTTGTAAGAAGAGAGAGAAAGTGAGAGTTTTCTTCTTCATTACAATTTTTAGAGAGGAGCGCATATCATTGTAAGTAGAAGGAAGTGATTCAAAGGAACTTCAAGGGATTTGCTTGTGAAGGAGAGTAAGATAAGTTTTTACTTAATTTTTTTGCTATGTAAACTTGTTTCAATATATATAAAACCATGTTTTGTTATTTCTTATAGGTGAATTTTGAGTAGTTGCTTTGTCTTTCCCTTTACAATAATAAGTAGTGATGTGAAGAATCAATAATTGTTTGAAAACGATCTTAATTTCTTAAATTGTGATGTTTCATCTTGAACTTCATTTGCTTCTCAATCTGGCTAATTGATTTGTTAAAATCTATACAAAAACATAAGAGCTTGGATGGTCATGTTTTCAGCATTCAAGTAGAGATCACACTTTAATGTCATGGAAGAGTGACGTCTTTATGGGATTGAGTGCAAATAAATTGAAAATATTGTTTGATGGGTGTAGAATTGGTGATTTTGAGGAGATAGACTAAAATCAACAATTTGGTTCAGATATTTAGAAACCATATGAAGAGATTGTTAGCCCTCAGGTGACGGATAAGTGGGAGCTCTTGAGTGAGAGCCAGTATCCTCACAGCTTAATCATGGATGTGGATTCAAACCATCTGCATTAGCATATGTCCTTTATCACTTGACCATAGTATTAAAGGATATTATTTCTCTTATTTGTCACATGCAATCAATAATAGATTTGATTCTTCACTAACCTTTGTTAAAATTACTTTACCTGTCTATAGTAGATTTAACTTTTAAGTTTGCAAAATTAGCATACTAGATTTAGTATCGTTAGACTTGCCTTTCTCATTTAACTTTAGTTATCATATTTATAGTTGTTTTAGTTCTTATACTATCTATTTATGTCATTTTAATTAAGTAAGAGTTAAGCCTTGACCCTCTGAAATCGATACTTAGGACTCCAATAGAGTCTTATATTTCTTGAGCGATATGTATATTGATCCAGAAAAATATAGTTGTGTAAAAGTTATAAAACCGATTCTGTTTTACAACGGTACCAAAATCATGATAAGGTATTTTATGAATAAGAACGTTAAGTGCTTAATGTTGGGATTCTGCGTAAGTATATGTATCAAGTAATATAAGACTTTTTAATTTAAGTCCCAAATATCGATCTCACAAGGAAGGTTTAAATTTAAAATGATAAATTAACTAGGAAATTCACAGAAATAAAAAGAAATTATTGTCACAAATTTTGAATGTTTGAGATATGTCAGAATTAAATTATTAACTACTAGAAAAATTTAAATGCGAAGTTTAAAACATTAACTATTAAACTATGTTTATGTGATGAAGTTTTCTAATATGAAAAAATATCTTTCTCGCTACAACGAGTTTTTGGTGAAATGAGATGAGATAAATGGTTGAAATATGTATTGTGTCAAATAGGAGCAATTTTACTCCTCTTTCCTATTTTAGTGTTATAGAAAATCATTGGTTAATCTCAAGTTTAGTCTCTAAATTTGTGGCTAGACTAGGAGGATACTGACTCCCACTCCAAAGCTCTCACTTCCCTTTCCCTGAAAGCTAACTCTCGTTTTAGTTCTTAGACAATAACACTAAATTAAGGATTTTATTTTGTCACCCTAAAAATCTCTAATTCTATGCCAAACAATGTATATTTTCCTATGTATTTAGACTTAATTCCATGGAAGAAATACTCCTTGATGGACTTAAATGTGATTCTCACTTTGTTGTAGAACTCATACTCCATTTCCCTATTCATATGTTTCACAACATATTTTGACAATTTGATTGGCCAGATCGAAAAGCAAATTAAGAACAAAGTTGAAAAACCATCACAATTTATTTTATATTTTATCATTAGCACATCCAAATTATCTCTTCATATTAACATATCTCAAAGTAGGGAGAAAGATAAAGGAAACTACTCAGACTTCATGAGAAAGATACAACAAAACACAAATTTTATATATAAAAGTAAAGTTCATACAACACTAATAAACAAACAAAACTTATCTGAAACTCTTTCTCAATGCAAATCCCTTGTTTATACAACAATAATAAACAAAGAACACTTATCTGAAACTCTTTCTCAAAGCAAATCCTTTGTAAAAACTGCTTAGACTTCATGAGAAAGATACAACAAAACACAAATTTCATATATAAAAGAAAGTTCATACTAACATTAGAAAGATACAACAAAACACAAATTTTATATATAAAAGAAAGTTCATACAACAATAATAAACTAGCACTTATCTGAAACTATTTCTCAAATTAAATCCCTTGTAGCCTCTCTTAGGAAATGTAAGAAGAAGAAATCTCTCACTTCTCTCCCTATCCAACACTCTTAGAGAAGAATTCACACTTAAACTCACCACAAAAGCTCAAAACTATAAAGAAAATAAATGACTAATGGTGTGGAATGACATGGAAGAAAGTGGAAAGTGGTTGAAGGGTGGGAAGGGGCGCAAAGGGGGTCTTTTCTGATCAATTTCAGCTCTAATAGAGCCTAATGTCGGTTTTCCAATAAGTGCATTCAAAAAATCTTCAAAAAGCATCCAAGTTTGTCAAATTTTCTAGAAATTGGGTCTGCACCGACACTGGTGCCATCAGCGCTAGTGGTCCGCGAATAAAATTTGTGCTCTCTGTCAAACGATGTCGTTGGCGCTGAACATTTCTTCAAAAACTCCATTTTAACTCCAAATTCCATCAGTTTTACTTCAAGTCCTAAAAATCAACAACTTACAATAAAACATGAAAAATACCTTCTTTTAAAGTGCAATATCACAAAAAATGAGTATAAAATATGGGTCTAAAATGCATATATTTTTGGTGTATGAAAATACCCAAACTTAAATGTTACTTGTCCTCAAGTAACACTTTTAGTACATAAAAATATGACTCATGACAAAGATTTTAACTTCTAAATTTCCAAATTTTAGTCCACTAAACACATTAGTATAACTCAAGAAAAATGTAAAATAACTCCAATTAATACTAAAGGTATAACAGTATCTAGCAGTCAAGTCTGAGATTTTTTATTCTCTATTTTTAAAAAAAAAATTACAAATTATTCATATTAAAGTCACTTAGAATATCCATATGAAAAAAAACTTCATGAAACTTCACTAGTAAATATGTTATTACTAAAATATAAGTTTAGAAAATGTAGTCAAAACTTCTTATTTAAGTTAATTCAAGTGAAGCCATTTTTTAATTCGACATCATCTAAAGCTTCTCCTCATATCTTTCTCTTTTCTTTTCTTTTCTTTTCAGGATCATTTTTAATCATTTTTCTTTTCTTTTCTTTTCTTTTCTCCTATTTTTATATATGTGAGGATTATTATATCTGGATAGTCTTTAATGATTTTGAACTTCACTATCTTCTTCTTAAATTTAAAAACTTTTCACATTATATTAGCTTTAAAGATTTTTCATAAAGTTTTATTCTTTTCTGCTTACATGAATCTCTAAGATCTTTAATATTTCAAAGATACAAATTCCTTGACTTACAATAAAAAAATATAGTCTTATTCTCTCATATCAAATATCTTAATCTCTAAAATTAATCATTATTATTGAAAATTTCTACTTAAGCTTACTATATATTTAGAAACACAAATATAGTTATCTAAAGTTACCCTCTAATACCAAGGGTCGTGTTAAATTTTAAAATATTTTGAAAATATAGCTAATTGAGAACAAATAAAAATAAGTTTCTTTTCTTTAAAAAGGAATTTTTATTTCCCCTCCAACTTAAATTTTTAAAAGATTTAAAGGAAAGACTTACCTGTTGAACGTGCTGATATTGAAATTTAACTCTGAAATATTGCAGATGCTGATATGAATAGCTACAAGACTTAAAGCATTAAATAACACATAATACATATAAAAATTTGTTGAGAAAGAGCTAACTACAAATACATTCAACAAAGTACTAGAAACTAACAACAATACTAAAATGATTTCCAATGTAAAAACAGTTTCACAAATCTACTGTTCACAATACAACATAACATTTGAAATAATGTGTCACACTCTAAAAACAAATAGTCACAACAATAAAGTACAACCAAACATAAACTAAATAAAAATATAACTAAAACATCACCAATCATCATCTTCTTCTTCTTCCACATCCAAATTTTGCTGTTGATATGGGGTAAAAATAGGGTGAGTAGGAAACTGAACTGAGTGGTCGCCCCTCATGTATCTGACCATTGCATCATCATAAGTTGCATCATATTCTATTTTTTTCTTGTCAAATCATCATTGTGTGCATTTATACCATCCATATTTTTCATTTTACTTTCCATTATCAATACATCTCTCTGTTGGATCATCATCTGCTCCGTAAGTTCTTAAAGAGTAGAGTTACTAAAAGTAGTAGTACTTGAAGTAGAACGAATATCCCTGGTCCTATGTCCATATCTCCATCCAACATGAGATTCATAAGTTTTAATATTGGCAAGCCCAATAGTTTTAGAGGTTCAATCCTTTCCTCATCCATTCTAAAATCAACTCCTACATGTTCACATAGTGTGAAAATCAAGGCAGGGTGTGCTAAACCACCAGTAGTCTCTCCCAAAGCAAATGAACAAGTGTTTCTATTAACAATAGAGCCTGCATCTATCCTTCTCATCTGTTGGATACAGAAGTTCAAGATGGATCTATCCTTTGTAACCTCACTATGATGATTTGTTGGTATCATTCTACCAGAAATAAAGTAGCGTCAGGCCTTAGAAACTACATTTAACATAGAAAGAGGAAAGTTTACCTTAACATCATTCTTAACCTTCCAAGCTCCTCTTCCATTTGTAAGAAAATAAATAACCTCTCCTAAGGCCTCAGTTCTAGCAGAAAATGATTTGTACTAGCAGCTACACACATCCTCTAAATAATAAATTTCATTAATTTCCTTGGAGTAAATTCCACCATTTTCCCCCAAACAAACACATAGTCTTCATAAGTTTCCTTAAAATTGGCATAGAACTCCATCACTACACCAATAATAACCTCAGTAGTAAAGTAACAAAAATTCTCCCATTATCGAGCATTGATTAATCTTTCAACTTCTCCACCTGGATTTTTAAATCCTTGATCTGGAATTACTTTTTTAGTTGTAAGTAGACTATTGAAACAAATGTTGGCCTTGTAGTTGACAAACTTTTTATCATCAAAATTCACCTTTCTCTTTCCCTTGCCCATTCTCAAAGCCTTGGTAATCTAAGAAAATTTAATAAAATCCAAATAAATTCCCGAAAATTCTGAAAATCACATTGTGTAACATTTTAAACTTAAATATACTAAGTAAGAGTCCTTCACCAAAGGATTTTCTCAAAATATTCTAAAAAAATTTCAAAATTTTGGATCTCGGCAATGTAAGAAAAATCCATTGTGAAAATTAAAAAATTTTGATTTCAAAGTGTAGCTCTTACCTAGATAAGATGAAATCTGAACTTTGTTTGCCTTACAATTGCCTCAAATCCAAGCAATAGTAAGCCCTAAATGAAAAACCTAGAGGTTGAAGGTGACCAAAAGGTAAAAATGGTATTTTTCTGTGCAAATCACTAATTTTAAGGGGTTCAGGTTGAGGGTGTTGTCGGCGCCCATGCCGGGGATGTTGGCGCCAGTGGCCAAAAATTCATTTTTTTTATTTTTGTAATTTTCAATTTTCTTTCAATTCACTCCAAAGTCTATTTAGTCTTTTTGAACACTAATTTTCTTCTTAAAAAAATTCACAAACAAGCATTTTCACAAACAAGACCAAACTAACTTTTATATGTGAAAAATTCAATTTTTACAAACACATTTTTCTAATCACACTTTCCATACATAAACTAAACTAAATTATAATTCAATGTCAAAATCAAGCCACAACACTAGAACGCTGACACAAAACTATACACACAATCAAAGTTAAAGTAAAGTAAATCAAATCCACACAATTACATTAAATACATAATTACTTTAAAATAGTAGAGAGTCCAACTTCTTCAATTATTTTGCTTCATCTTCAGTACTTTCTCCTCCTCTAATATCTCCCATAGACTGATAATGGACATATAGATTGTAAAAGGATCGGTACGAGAATTGATCAGTCAAATTTTCATCAATTCATCCATTTTTCTTGAACATCTACACCAATCCTACTTCAATTGTTCCAATATGATCAAAGTTCTCTTTCAACCTCCAATCTAGGTGATCAAAAAGGTAGTTAAGATTTTCTATTGCATTCGTAATACTCTAAAGTTCTCTTTCTATTTTTTCATTTTCTTCTCTAAAGCTATTGAACTTCCAACTATTTGTGGCATTAATAGTGTTGAAGCATGTTATGAATGATCCAAAATAATATCTAATGCTTCATTTCCATTCTCAATATAATTATCATCAATAGGAATCATGGGCTTCCAAGGTAATAATACTTTCTCCCAACTTTCATATGGCACTTGAGATTGACTGCAAAGTAAGAAAATTATAGAAGGATGCCCCAGTCCATATATTAGTCCATTCATAATAATACCCATAATATATTTAAAAATAATTGATCCCACATCAATGGACTTTTCTATTTGAATGCAATAGTTTAAAATGACACTTTCTTTTGTAACTCTACTAATCTTCATGGTAGGGAGTAATTTTGTAGATATGAAGAAACCATTGTTTTGATATTGGATTAAGCAGTTCTATAATTCTACTGCTTAAGTTCTACTGCTTTAGTTCTGTAAAAGGTAGTTAAGTTCTGTAATTCTACTACTTTAGTTCTTAAACACTAAAATCAAGTTAGAGATTTTAGTCTGTCACCCTAAAAATTTCCAATTTTACGCCCAACAATGCATATTTTCTTATTTATTTGCATTTAATTCCATGAACAAAATACTCCTTTATGTACTTAAATGTGATTCTCAGTCTATTGTAGAACTCATACTTCATTTCCCGGATCATATGTTTCCCAACATATTTTAACAATTCAATTGGTCAGATCGAAAAGTAAATTAAGAATGGAGTTGAAAAACCATCACAATTTTTTTATATTTTATCATTGGCGCATCCAAATTATCTCTTCATTTCACCATATCTTAAAGAAAGTAGAAAGATAAAGGAAACTAGTCAGGCTTCATGAGAAACATACAACAAAACACAAATTTTATATATATAAGAAAGTTATTACAATAATAATAAACAAATAACATTTATCTAAAATTTTTTCTCAAAGCAAATCTTTTGTAGTCTCTCTTAGGAAAAGTAGAAAGAAGAAATCTCTCACTTCTCTCCCTCTCCAACACTCTTAGAGAAGAATTCACACTTAAAATCACCACAAAAACTCAAAAATATAAGGAAAATAAATGACTAATGGTATGGAATGGCATGGAAGAAAGTGGAAGACGGTTGAAGGGTGCGGAGCGCGAAGGGGGGCTTTTTTGATCAATTTCGGCTCTAAATAGAGCCTAATGTTGGTTTTCTAATAGGTGCATTCAAAAACTCTTCAAAAAGCATCCAAAATTTTCAAAACTCTAGAAATAGGGTCTGCACTGACACTGGCTCCATCGGCGTCAGTGGTCCGTGAATAAAATCCACGCTCTCTGTCAAACGGCGCCGTCGGCGCTGAACATTTCTTCAAAAACTCCATTTTGACTCCAAATTCTATCCTTTTTGCTTCCTTTTGCTCCAAGTCTTAAAAATCAATAACCTGCAATAAAATATGAAAAATATCTTCCTTTAAAGTGCAATATCACCAAAAATGAGTATAAATATGGGTCTAAAAATGCATATATTTTTATTGAATCATATACTTACGTTTATGATATATTGAATATAAAATATTTGTAACACCTTTAGGGATTACAAAAGTAAAATTATTGGCGAATTAAGCGTAAGGATTTGAATCTACATAAAAGTTTCGCACACTGGGTTTTGAACCGTCAAGTTTTTGGCGCCGTTGTGAGGGAAAAACAACACACACTAGGGGCTCATCACTTGTCCCCAAATAACATTATAACTTTAAAAACCAAATTTGTTAACTTGACGTAGTCGTTTTACTTTTTAGATAACTAAAAATTTATTTTAGAAATGTTATATTCCAACTTAAGAAGAAATTCTAGTAAAACAGTTGATATCTGAGGTATGACAACACTTAATATAAAAATTAAGAATACTTATTTTCTATTTAATTCAATAATTGAAATTTCCCCAAATTTTGGATTTTTTGAAAAATATTAATTTCATAAATTATGACATCTATATTGAAATTAATTTTTACTAGTACTTTCAGAAATTAAGCAAAAGTTTAATCTTAAGTATTCTTCCATAGAAAGATTCAAGTGAAAGCAATTTTTAGATAGGTCCTATTTCTAAAGCTTCTCCTCCCTTTTTCATACTTTTCTTTTCTTTTCTTTCTTTTTTTTTTACTTTTTCTTTTTTTATTTTTTTTTCTTTCATGATCTATTTAATCCTTACTTTTTTTAGTTGATGATTAATATATCTGGATAGACCTTTAAGGATTTTGAATTTCACTATCCCTTTTCTAAATTTAAAAAACTTATTTTATATCCTTAACTTAAATTCTAATATTAGTTCTAAAAAGAATTTTTATAGAATCTAAATTCTTTAAAAAGTATTATTCTAGAAATCCTTAATTTTTCAAAAATTCAATATTTCCTACTGTAAATAGTAAAATCATTTCCCTAATATTTTTCTACTAAAGATCTTAACTTTAGTTTGATCCTTTTTAATAACTTTTCTACTTTCTTTCCTAAATATTAAAATTTTAGTATCTTAAAGATGACACCACATACCACATGTCATTTAAAAAGTGATATCAAATTAAATACAGGCTACTGAGGATAAATAAGGTTAAGTTTTAAAAACGATTTTTCATGCCCCCCAAACTTGATTTTTTAAATAGTTTAAAATATTACAATAAATATCAATTATGAAGAAAGATAAATTTAACAAAATTATCTATCACAAGGCTCCCAACATAAAAATAGTTCAGGTAGAAGTAGTAAAAATTGGTGTGTAGTAGTACATCTTAAATCAAAATTTATAGCATAATAATTACGATGTAAAAGACTACTTTAACATACAGGCAATACAATATAAAATGAAGCAAATAAAAAATATTAAAATATTCTTCTTCCCCCTAAACTTGATTCATTAAGTACAGAAAATATAAGCTGGAAGAAAAACAGTTCAAAAATTTTATCTACCATAAATGTCTATGAGAAACATCTACAAGTTTTCATCAAGAAGGAACAACATGCAGCAGAAAGTAAATATAAACTAAACATGCCAGAATGAAATTAAACTAAAGAAACTTCTACTCACACAATAGGTATCAGCATTATTTAAGTGTTCTTCAAGTCTTTTATACAGTTGTAACAAAAACACAAACACGCATGATAAATGAGGTTAATTCTTCCTTGAACTCATCGCATCTCAAAATCTTTCTTCCAACTTCTAATGGAATCACTACACTGATAAATTGGGTACTTATAAATGATTTTATAGAGTCTAATCCCATTGATATGATTATCACTGATATATTGGATCGCGGACAACAACTACAAGTTTCGTCATATCCTATTAAGTAAGCACCTCTAATTATTATAAGGCTAGTGTAAGATCATCCTCATGTTGCTCATCAAGTAAATTCATGACCCTACCGAAAGGAAACAAGGTCAGAGAAAGGAAGTATCATAATTGGGATGAAATTATCACTGTCCAAACTCAAGATGTATCTTGTAAAACTCAAATCCGGTTGAGACCCGAGTCATAGTGGACTCGTTAATCCACCTACTATAAGAGATCATCAACCAATCAAAGCACAATTAAAAGTTACGAAATCACCTCACTCATGACTCATCAAATTGAAATCAAACCACTAATAATCCAAACATTCATCAATAATCTTTCAAATTGATTAATTCATACTAAAGTAAACTCAATACAGCACAAACAATCACATCTTGCAATCATTGTAAATAAAACCACACTGATAACCAAGAGTTGGCTCCCACGAAGTGCTTGATTTAACGTCACTAGCCTAACAAAGAATTTCCACCCCGATCAAATTTCCATTTAAGTAAACACCAATCAATCTCCTAATCTTTTCCTAATCCTGGGATTCTTACTAAATTCTCAAATTTTACTTTTTCATTTAACTTCTTAAATTGATTCCAAATATTGTTCCTCAAGTTTCTTTCTATATCGAATATTCTTCTTCTGGTATTCTCAATTTTCATATTAATATTATCCTTAAAATTAATAAGAAATGGATCTCTATAAGATAATTCTAGGTCTCTTAAATTTTGAGTTATATTCTTTCTAGATGATTTAAATTCTAAATCTAATTCCACTGGGATACTCTTCAGCCTCAAGCTATCTTCTAATTCATACTATTGGTACTGACTATATGGTAGAGGAGGTCTTTCTATATTTAACTTGGTTGATAAAATAGGTTTTTCTAATTCCATTAAAATTTTTTCCATTCGACTTTCAATCTCCATCTCCTCATTTCTCAACTCAAGGTAATTTTGAAATATATCCTCCAATATCTTCTAATTTTTAGTTTGGTAATTTTATCTTGCTCATTATTTTTTCCTTAGGGTATATCTCAAGGTCACTAGATAAAATTTTTGAAGGATGATTATTAATTAAATCAACAATCAGTGCCAGTTGATTTTCTATATTCCTTATAACAACCTCTTGACTTTCCAACTGACTTTCCATTTGATAAACAACCTCTTCTATAGACATCTCCTTCTCCTCATATGGTGGGTTAGAGTTAACTTCAAAAGGGAAAGAAGGTCTAAAGTTATAGTTATTTTGATTTTTCCAATTACCTAAAGGAACAACTTGATTATAATCCCATGATTGGTTTCCTCCTTAAAAAATGGTATTCCAGTTAAAACTGGAAGGATTCTCCCAGCCTAAATTGTAGTAATCAAAATAAGGGTTATATTTATGATTTTGTATCTCACGCATAATTTCAAAAGAGTTAGTGTTAACTAAATATCCAAATGAATTTTTCTGTAATGAATAGAGGTTCTTGAGGTTGACCAATCCCATAATGATCCAACATTCTCAAAATATCTACAACCTGAGAAGTTTAAATATTCAACATATCCTCTTCATAATAATTCATCATTTCTACAACAGCTTTTGAAGATCTTTTCAGTTTCCTAATCCTCCTAACAGTTATCTCTATTTCATAGTTGTATAATTCAAGATGTGCAGCTCCTGAACTATGCATACAAATCTAGAGACTTAACTAATAAGATAGATATCAAGTGTGTGAAACACTCAAAGATATTTTTGGTATTTTTAATTTTTCTTATATTTTTTAAATAAGCACACAATAATTAAATACACTCTATAATAACACTAAAATTTCCAAATCTAATCCACAGCAACGACGCCAAAAACTTGACCCGACTCGCAATTACGCATTAATTTAGCTTCCAAAAGGCAGCCAATAACTTGACCCAATCTATATTTAGCGGCTAGTGTGAAAAATTGATATGCTATAAACTTTAAAAAAATTTTACACACTAGGGGTACTACACAAGTATGCATATCATTTCAAGTAATATATGGCTTTCTTTAAAACCCCAGTATCGATCCACAAAGAAGCGAGGTAAGAAATACCTTAGGATAAGTTCTAGTCTACTACTATAAAGTCCTAGTTTTGGAAGGTCGATTAAGATGTTGTTTTATTTAGAAACTACTCCTAAATGCAAATATTAAATGTAAAGATAACAACTATTCCTAAATGTAAATATTAATTCTAAAGATAACCTATATGGATTAATAGGTTCAGAGAATTTTGAGATGTTAAAGACTACCCTTCTCGAGCTTTGACCTAAATAATGTATAAGAATGAAATGCTTAAAATATAATGTTGCAGCAAAAAATAGGAGCATACTTATTATTTACTTCTTTCAATTGTGTAAAGAAAATTGGTTAATCTAAAGTTGGTGTCAGCGTGTATAGTAATGACGTGTAGGTTCTAGTCTCTCACTCCTAGATTACCCACTATGTCCTCTATATAAGACCTACCAGTGACCCTTAGTTCCAATCTCTCGACCAAATTGATAAAATAATCTAGATTTCTACCCTAAAACATCTATTCTAGGGCCATAAAATCATATCTCCCTATTTATTTGCACTCTCCCTCCGATGATCTCCACTGCTCTTTCCAAACTGAAATGTGATAGTCACTAGTTGGATAAATCTCTAAGGCCTATAAGTTCTCAAAAATTTTTAAAAATACAAGTGATCAGTTTGCAAAGTAAATTAAGTGCTGGTGAAAATACCATGTCATTTATAAAATAAGAGAATTTCTAAGCAAATCTAAATTCATGAACATATATCTAATTCGTTGCAAAAGAAAAGTAAAATGAAGATAATGACATAAGCAATAAAAGAATTGATAGAGTTATGTAATAAACTAAGTGCCAACAAAGAACATATGTCTACCTACCCTCTTTTGAACATATAAGTATGCTTAGTATTCTATTATCCTTATGCAATTATCTGTCACCTAGAAGCTTCTAATAGAAACAGATCATGAATTAAATTTCTTATAAAGTTGCATTACCACCCATACTATTTTGTAATGGCCAACCGGACAATGTGAGTGCACTCTAGTTGTGAGATCACCGCTCTCTTGAGTCTTAGTTTCACTTACAATAGATTTTAACTTAATATTGTTACTTAAGTTATGTCAACGAAGTGAAGGAGATATTACTCATCACATTGGAATAAAGACAATTTTATCATAAAATAAATTTTCCTAAACATTCCACTACTTCATATAAAAGAAAAAGGTAAAGAAAACTACTGATAAAGCAGGGATAAAACACAATAGAAAACTTCATTTAAATCAAAGAAAGTCCATTATAAAGTGTTTACAACAATTACAAGATAATAAAGAACACAATACTTAGCTTTTTTCTCTAAAAGAAAGACTAAAAAACCTCTCCAACAAAGTTTCCTATCGATCCATGCGCCACTCATTCTTCCTTAATCATATCTCTGAAAATCTCTTATCAATCTCTCTAAAAAATGGAGAAATCTTCATCTACATAAAACCACACTAAACTCTCTCTAAAATCCTTCTAAAACTCCTCCTAATACTCTCCTAATTACCTCTTATGCGAGGCATCAGCCCCTTTATTTAAAGAGAAACAAAAACCCTCTGCTTTCTCCAAGAGACACATCTCTTCATCCAAAAGACACACCCTTTCACTCCAAGAGACACATCTCTTCTTCCAAGAGCCTTTCCAAGTGTCTAAATTCATTTACCCACTCCATAGGGCATACAAATTATCTTGAAGCTTTCATAATATCCTAAAATCATAGAAAACTGCCAAAAATCACCCCTGTATGATTTCTAACTCTTAGGCTCCATTTTTAGTGCCTAGGCACCATTTTCTCATCGTCACAGGCACCTAGGTGCCACCCATCAAGCAGCCCCACTATTTCACCCCATTTTGCCCCATTTCAGTTCTGTTGTGGTCTAAATTGATGTACCTACAATATAGACATGAAAATAAACTTTATTTAAAGTTTAATTTCATTCAAAAACATGTGATAAATATAAAAGAGATTAAGCATAGAAAGACATCAAAATGTGTCAGGTCTTAATTTTCTTCCTTTCTTGATTTGAGTCCAAATGACACCGTTTTTGCTCCATTTCGCTAAAAGTCTATTTCTTGTACTTGAAGACAAAAACATGCAAAATACCTTCATCAAAATTTTACATAAAATAACAATCAAATGTGCACTAAAAATAGGTAATTTTCAGGTGGATCACTTGGTTCGCACCATAGGGAGTGTGCTACTCTTTGATGCATTGATGCCTCTACAGAGACACTTTGTGACAAGGCATCCATGTAAAAGAGAAAGGTGTGGGTACATAAGGTTGTCACACCAGTGCATTCCAAGGAGCTTGAGGGAGAGTCACGTGAAATGGATCATATGTCCAATGTTTCAGATGTTGTTATCACTGTTGCTAATGAGTCTGTTCCAAAGCAGGATGATGTTCAAGAAAGACCCACAGATCTTATGTTGATTCAAGAGAAAGCAATCAATGATAAAGTAGAACAGCTCATAGCCAAGATTGCGGAGTTCGCAAAGGAGTGAGGAGTGGATGTCGATGATGAGAATTTTGATTTATCGCACTATCTTGATGAGGAGTTCATGGAGATTAATGTCATTGAAACTACTGCATCTGCACATGATGCTCCACTTTCTGAAGAGGAGAATGTCGCAAATGACTTGCAAATGACCATTTAGCTACAACACAAACATATCAGCCGAATGGAGAAAAGAATGGAAGAGATGGACGCCACCATGGACGCAATGGCTACAATGCATGGACAGTCTCAGTCACAGCAAATGGCATCTCCGGAAGTCAATCAGCCCGAGATTGTACATATTTCAGATGAAAGAAAAGAAGTTGTTTCCACCAACAAAGATGAACCATAGAAGAAAAATTATGTTCAAATTTTGGTACCAGAGCGGGATATCAAGAAGTTGGTCAAGCAGCAAGTACGGGAGTCCTTAGCCCAATTTAAAGTAAGGGTATCAATTTCAAAGGGTATACCTTACTCAAAAGAATTTGATGTTGTACCATACCCCAAGGGCTTTGTGCCACCAAACTTCAAAAATTTTAATGGGACAAGAAATCTTTAATAACATATAATACATTTTCAAGCAAGTTGTTGCAATGTCGGAGCTAACGAAGCACTTTTATTTCATTTGTTCATAAGAATTTTATCAGGGATTGCATTTGATTAGTATGTCGAGCTACCCAACAGATCAGTGAAGACATTTATTGAGTTGAGTACTAGTTTGTGAAGAGATTTTCTAGAGAACAGCATCATGTCACCATAAGAGATCTCGTAGTAGAGCGTCAGAAACCCAACAAGACCTTGCTTAACTACATTTTGAGATGGAGGAACTTGAGCATGAAATCTGAACCTCATCTACAGGAACAACATGCGATTGAGATTTTACTAAAGAGCATTCATGGTCCGGTAGCCTTCACGCTCAAGGGACTTACTATTAAGTCATTTGAGAAGCTACTCAGCAAGGCCAGTAGTTTGTAAGAGGAAGTCAAGCATATTGAGTCTTTGGAAAGGCTGAGAAGTCTAGGTCAGCCAGGGCATTTCAGAAGAAATCAGGGATGGTAACAACGGTCGATAAGGGCGAGCACCTGATGAAGATTCAGACTGACCAGTCTCACTAGGGTTCCCAACAGTTGTCACAGCATGATCAGTCTCATCAGCAGTACAGGCATTCCAGCTAGCAATCATTGAGAGGAGACTGTGTAGAGCAGATGGCAGAGAGGTTCCATAAATTGTAGATCGGTTGAACAAGGTATACTCCTTCAAGGATGAAGTCGTGTCAAAGATGTTCTGAAGTTTGATGAAGAAGCCTAAATTCAGATTATCAAAGCCGGAGAAACTGGAAGAGGCTGATAAGAAGGATCATCCCAACTAGTGTTTGTACAACAGATTCCTTGGGCACACCATTTAGGGTTGTTTCAGTTTCAAGGACTGGCTGGAAAGAATTCTCAAAGATGGAAATATAATAATTCTGAAAAAATATTTAAAATAACCAGAAAGAGGTTATATAAATCTGATTTTAGCCGTGTCAATCACTCTGATAGATCTGTATTCAAATGAAAGTGGTTGGAGCACATTCTGGAGCAAATCATCCAAGAAGATATTAAACCAGATTCAGATTGCTTCAGTACAAGCCACCACTCAAAGTCTTCAGTCTGTCAGGCCAATGATAGAGATTACACCAGAGAAGTTGCCACAACCATGGAAAAAGAAAAACTAGATTGTGCACGAAGTGAAGACCAATAATGGGAGGGGTAGGATAGGGCCTGCTTCCGTTAGATTGGTTATTTCGAATTTGGGGGAGTAATTCCCTGAACCACTGACTGTGCATGATTATCTTTTTACCCTTTCGGGGTCCTTTAAATATGAAAATTGCAATTTTAGGTACTTTTGACTGTCTCTAATGATAACGCAACTGATCACAACCAGTCTAACCTCAATTTTGATTCCTGAAATTATCCTCAAATCATACTCAAGTCCGATGAACAGCTAAAGAAAATAAAGAAGACATTGATAACACCTGTTACAAAAGTTCTAGGAGTGAGGAACCAGTCTTCAAATGCCAAGGAACACCGATTGCAATCAACTTGTACTTTTCAGATCTAGAAGCAACAACAAAAGGGTCGGCTATGAAGTCTAAAGAAGAAGAGATCATAGAAGTGAACCTAAGAAGTGGGAAGGTATTACCCCCGAGAATGGCTCCAATAGAAAAAGGAAAAAAAAATAGTCACTCGAGAAGGCCACCTCCGCTTCTTCTAGTAGAAGAAACACATAATTAATTGAAAATTAGAGGTCTCTATAAAGTGGATTATAATGTACTAGCTCATCTTAGGAGGTTGCATACCAAACTAAACATCTACGACGCTTTGATTCTATCAAAGGAGATGAAAGAGTCCATGGTCAAGTCTCGACTTGATCCATAAATTTTCATAGCTCAGTTGGCCAGCACGTCCTCAGATAAATTTTGTTTGTTAAAAGAATAGTTAGGGTTGAGTTTTATCGATGAAAACTTCTTCTTGGTACTACCGATAATAACCAACCACTCTACATTTTCATCAGCATCAACATATTCATGCTCTCCAAAGTTTTGGTAGATCCAGAAGCATCACTTAACCTAATGAGTCTACGGATGTTAGCATATTTGGATATTGATGCTTAGAATCTTACCGTCAATAAGATGTTGGGGAGAGGATTTAATCAAAAGGGAGAAATAACACTTGGGTCGATTATGCTACTCAAGAAGGTTGGAGAGCTAGTAACAGCCGCTAAGTTTAATATTTTCGGTGCAGAAACCTCTTTCAACGCTTTGCTTGGTTGACCATGGATTCACAAGCATAATATGGTCTTGTCATCACTACATTAGTGCATCAAGTATTGCAACGAAGGACAAAAATATTGCATTAATGGGGATTTACAGCCATTTTTAGTTCATGAATAGGCATCCATGAAGACGTCACTTACTATGCTCCTCTGAAGAAGACAGTCTTTTCCTGAGAAGTTATGTCAAATAAGATGACTATTAAAAAGGATCGCATGAAAGGGGCCATTCAACTCAGCTTAAAAGATCTTCCACCACTCCTTTGAAACAAATTGGTGGAGGATCTTTTAGCCCATGCATCTGAGATCAAGGATGGGGACGCGGGCGAGGAAGAACTAACAAGGTTGTTGAATGAATAAAGCTGACCATCAGCATCGACATGGAAGGAAGCTCCAAAAAAGATAATTCTGATAGAGAAACATTGATGATAAACCAGAAAAAGCCATGGTTCTAGATTTCCTTGGAAGATACAGAGAAAAATGAATATGAGTCTATGTATGATCGGATCAACCACTACATGCAGGTCATGACATTAACTCTGATTCAAACCCATAAAGTTGAGAGTCTAGAGGTCAAAAAAGTATGAGGTATTGGTTTGAAACCAATCAAGTTTTATCGTGCTTCTCCTTCTCTTAATTTGGAAAATCATATAAATTTGGAAGAGGATGGTTCTAATGAATTAATGAAATTATCGTTTGGTTACTTTTCTTTGTGTATATAAAAATTAATTCAATAAGATTATGAAATGTTAAATGATAAATGTTGAATGATAAACTACTGCTCTTTGAGAAGTTATGAAATGTTAAAGGTCAAACACTCAACTCGAAAGAGGGATTTGGTACGATATGACCAGTCGATGATTCAGAATTTTTCATGGTTATTACTGGCAGACTAGAAGAGAATTGCCTTAATGTGGAAGATGATTTTGAATATTGTCCGATAAATGACGCTCCACTAGAGTTGGAAGAAGAAATTAAGTCATCAGTTGAATTAAAGGAAGTTAACCTCAGAACTGAGGAGCAGCCCCGACCAGCCTTCATAAGTTCTCTACTCAGTGACGAAGAGTCTACAAATTTGATGAAGTTACTGTCATAATTCAAGTATTGCTTTGCTTGGAGTTATGATGAAATGTCAGGACTATCTTTAGAAGTCATTGTTCATAGGCTTGGAGTGGACAAGGGTATGACCCCAGTGAAATAAGCTCCCAGAAGAATGCACCTCTTGTAGGATTTAGGATGTGAGTAAAGGTGAGGGGTTCAAGTGTGTGTGTGCAAGACTAGCTAAGGCCACACCACCCAGGGCTGAATTTAAGGCCAGACAATCCTATGAGGACTCCTCTTGAGCTCTCCCATGTTGGTTTCATCCTACTATATGCTAGAGGTCAAAACCAAACATGTGAAACTCCAAGAAGAGTAAATAAGTGTTTATGATTTCTAATGGGGTAAGGTTCCATCACTAGTCCTCTAGAATAGTCAACAGAAAAGTCTTATGGCTAAATCCTAGCCTTCTAAGTAAGAAAGACTAGACCTCAACAAAAGTGAGGTCAATGCTATGCAGCTAAACTGACTAGTGCTTTCAGACCCTTAGAGAAATACCTGTTGATTGTCCCATAGGATTACTTGACGCACCCCATCACTCCTCCCATTCGATCTTTCTCTGATAGAATGTAAAGTGTTATTGCTAACACCTCCCTTATAATCATACTAGAGGAATTGTGGAGCCCATGGTTGCTATGAAGTTTGTGGAGGAGATCAAAAAAATGGGCATTAACATGCATAATATATTATTGAACCTTGTGGGATTGTTGACCTCACTTTTGGTTTAGGTCTAGTTTCTTCCTTAAAAGCCTGAGATCTAGCTATATGTCTTTCTTGTTGAATATTCCTAGAAGACTGGTAAAAGAGCCCTCACTATTAAAAATTCTAAATTCACATATTGATTCTAACCTTTAACTCTTAGTAAGTGGAACCAATATGTGGGAGCTCAAGGGGATTCCTTATAGGACTTTATAGCCTTAGGGTTAGCCCGGAGTGGTGTGGTTTTTGTCAGTCTTTCACACACATACTTTATACCCTTCACCTTCACTCACAACCTTAAACCTCAACCCTAACCAAACATGCTTAGCTTAATCCCTTACTCTTTTGGAAACTCATGTGGATGGTCCCCTAACCCTTAGCCCTAGGCTAGGGTTTGGCTAAGACCAACACATGAAGGATCCATAATGGGAGTTCCCTTGGTCTCATGGCTTAAAAAGGGTATTTTTTTATGATTAGCATTCATAATTGATTTCATACTACCCAAATACCCAATTTAGCATTTTGCCTTCCCCCCCAAACTTTCTCAAAATTACCAAATTGCTCCTTGAAACCCTAAATTTTCAAAATTTGCCCAAACTATCCAATATTCTCCTAAAACTACTTTAAACTCTTTTGAACCACTCAAATTGTCCAAAACACCCCAAAAACTCAAAATTCCCAAAATACCCCCCTAACTTTGCCAAAATTACCAAAATACCCCTAATGGCCAATTTTTTTCCAAACTCCCAAAAATCATTTCAAACACTTCCAAAATCAATATTGACCACTCATGAAGTTCAATTTGACCAATTTTGACCAAAATCCCAATTTTGCTCTTTAAGGCCCAATTACCCCAAATCACCCCCATTTTCCACCAATTTAACTTCAATTTTCCCTAATTTCAATTCTAAACTCAAATTCATCATGTCCAAACTTAATTTGAACCAATTTGAAGCCCAAATCAACCACTCTTCAAACCCTAATTTCTATTTGAGCCAAAAGCCCCAACTTTGACCATAGCCTTAAATTTCCTCAAATTAGGTCCCTTAACTTGGTCAAGTCCTTCAATTTGGAATTTTAAACTCTTCATGATGCTCACATAAATCAATTCGAGCCTCTAATTAGCCTTGGCCTAGTCTCAAGCCTCACCCAAATCCAACCTAAATCTAAATCCCTAATTTTGGCCTAAAATCCAAAATTCCCCAAATTGAACTTCATATCTTCCCAATTCAAACTCAATTGATAATAAAACTTCACATGAAAATATTCCACACCATTTTAATCCCTCAATTGAGCCAAATTAAAGGTTTAGAGAAAACCAATTCCAAGTTCAAACCTAAACCCACATTTTGAACCCAAACTCTCAAATTGGCTAAACCACTTGAAATTAACCAAACAATGGTTACCATAGCCACCATGTGGACCCTATGAGCTAAGCTAGATCCACCAAACCCACCCTACATGAGCCATGGACTAAAGGTCCCCTAAAATTAGGGTACTCCCTTCCTAAAATGACTGAACCAAAAAAAGATCTTCCGCCAGCCTTCTCAAACCCCAAGTCCATCACCATTAAACTCCCCTGGCTTGCTGATACACCAAAATAATATGTTATTTTAAGAATATATTATATGCATATTTTTTGGTGAAATTGTACTTTAAAAAAGGGTATTTTCATGATTTTGTTACAGGTATATCAATTTTAGGCATTTGGAGCAAAAGTAGCAAAAATGACAAAATTTGGAACCTAAACAGCAAAGTTTCAAATCATGATGCGTCGAAGTGGAGCCAGATGCACCGGATTGGTGCCAGATACGCCGAATTGGCGCTAGATGCGCCAGATTGGTTCCGGATGCACCAAAACCCAGAGCAACGTGGTCTTCAGCAAACTGACACATGATACGCCAGATTGGCACTAAATGTGCCATTTGATAGAGAGTTGGTGCATGATGCGCAAAAGATGAATTTTTGCAGATTAAAGCGATTTGAGATAAATTTTGCACAAATTTTCAAAGGGATGCTTGTTCTAAACACCCCTTAGAGTAATTCAATACATCTAGACACTTTGGAAGTTCTTTTATGAAGGAATATGTCTCTTGGATAATGGACATGTCTTTTGAATTCAAAAAAGTTGACTTTTAGACAAAATTTAGGAGGGAATTTTGATTTTTTTTTAGAAGGCAGCCTTTAATAAAATAAGAGGAGAAGAAGAGTTTAAGGAGAGTGAGGTGTGTGGTGTGAAGAAGGAGAGTTAGCGAGAGAGAGAAAGTTAAGAGCTTGGATATTTTTTTAAGGATTGTAAGAGGAGAGGGAATGTGAGAAATTTCTTCTTCATTACACTTCTAAGAGAGAATTGGGGGTGCTTGTAAAGAGAGAGGCTTGGAGAGAAATTCTAGGAGTTTGCTTGGGAAGGATTGTGGATAAGTTATGCCTTTTATTTCTTTGTTTTGTAAACTTGTTTTTATATATGAAATTCGTGTTTTGTCGTATCCTTCTCAAGAATTTTGAGTAGTCTTTTTTATCCTTTTCCCTACTTTGAGATATGGTTTTGTGAATAATTGATTTTTTTATATGGTTTTAAATGTCAATAATTTGTAATGATTTGAACTCGGATCTTCATTTACTTTTTTATTTGGTCAATTAATATGTTAAAATGTATTGAGAAACATATGTTACGAAAGGGCTATGATTTTTATAAAAAGGGGAGAATCACATTTGATTTCAAGGGAGAGTATTTTATCAAAAGGAATTGGGTGCAAATAAACAGGAAAATATACTTTGTTGGATGCTGAATTAGAGATTTTAAGGTGACATGTTAAAATCCCCAATTTGGTCCAGTTGATTGGAAACTTATGTGAGATTGTTGGCTCTCAAGGGAGGGAGTAGTGGGAGTTCTTGAGCGGCAGTCAGTATCCTCGCAGCCTAACCACAAAATTAGGTACCAAACTCTGGATTAGTCAATGTTCTTTATACACTCAGAAGAGAGTAAAGAATATGATTGCTCCTATTTGGCACAAAATAGTTTTTATATATATTTTCAAATGAGTTTAATTTCTTCATAAATCATATACTCATTGTAAAGGGGAAGGATGCTTTCTTAAATTTGAACTTTTCATCACAACATCTTAGTATTAATTTTTGTACATTTACTTTTGAAAGTTTAGCATTTTGTTTAGTTAACTTTATCGTCAACTGCATTTTAATTAGCATTCACTTGATACTTATTATTCAAACTTCGCACTTTACTTTTTGTAGTTTTAAAATAGTACTTGACAATATAATCTAAAGAACTTATTTACAGGCTTTTCCAACTTCCCTGTGGGATCGATATCTAAGACTCTATTAGAGCCCTTTATTAGTTGAGAGATATGTATACTTGTGTTATTTTTAAAGAGGATTTGACAGTTTAAAGATTATTAGAAGATAAAACTATTTTTCATTGAAGTTATTTTGTTGGGATTAATTCACATATTTATTTTTGTATCTATCATGTGTATTTTGTAATATTGAAAAATATTTGCAAAACTTACACACTAAATCTACCCACATCACTCACTGGACCACCCTAGCTACCAGCCCTAGCCTAGCCGGCCAGATTAGTCCTCGGAGAACCCAAAACTGAGAGCCACCCCAACCTTTGAACCTAAAATTGGAACCATCTTCTGTAGCAAGCTCCCATTGGATGTATGTGTCACTTAGCCCTCACCCAAGACTTATTAAGACCAGTCAATGACAACCACAACTCACCCCTTGGCCATGGTTATAAGAACCCCCCTCTACGACCAAATAAAAAAGTTGCTCAATTCCTTGGGGAGATTCTACCAAATTGCTTCCAGAACCTTTTGCAATATTTTTGAGTTGATTCTAACTTTTTTCAAGCCATCACCCTCACTGCCTGAGCCCAATTTCTCCACGATAATTATGGGTATATTATGGTCATCTTGCAAAACTCCACCACACTCACTAAAACTCTGAATTGACATTCTCCTCACCATCCCTAAACCAAACAAAGAAGAACCCCATTAAAGGCTCCACCCACCTGTAGGAGGAACTCTTGCACAGACAATTCACCAAAGGAAACCAACACCTCCAGGAGGTTCTTTGGACTTCACTGAAGCTTATCCAAGCATCTAATTGAGGCATCCCCTCTCAGACAAAGGTATAGCTCATTTTTCCTTTAATCGAGCTCTATTTGGGATTTTATGAAGAAAATTTTTAATTTCATGAGCATGTGATCGTATAGATAGGTTCGTCTAGACTAGATGAAGGTGAAGGGACAAACCCCATGCGATTTCATTAAGTACCGAGCGAGATCTTAGTGTTTTAAGTTAGACAATTCTCGGGTTAGGTCAGTTGGGGAAGATGAGGGAGGGTTGTTGGATCACACGTGTATCAGATGGAGTGTTAGGATCATGCCTGACAAGGAGATGAAACATAAAGCATGGACTGAGTCAGTGCTGAGTCTGATGGCGGTGTCAAATGACAGAGCAACGCATAGCGCTTCGGAACTTCCTAGAATGACACGGTAGCCACATGTTTAAGTATGAAATTAATTCATTTTTTATTTATTCTAATTCCATCATTTAGAATATTCAAAACATGGTGTAGAAAAATAAATAAAATAAAATAAAATAACTCTATTTCTCACAAAGTAGAGGAGAATAATATGAATAAAAATAAAAATTATTTGATGTGTCTCTGATTTTTAATTAATTAAATACTCACTCGACTATTTTAATTTTATTTAATTAAATATTAATTATCATAACTTGAAACTTTTAGGGTTGACTCCTCATGTTAATAGGGATGTTCTCTAATTTTTCCATAGTCATAGAGCATCTCTAGCTTTGAAACCCTTATTTTCAAGCCTAGTTGTCTATTTTTTGCTTAAAATAATTATATAAATTAAAAAATAAATCAAAAAAATATGGGACATGCTTTGGTAGGTTCCCTGTGGGAAGAGGACTCTAAGAAAATATAAATTAAGTTTGAATGTCTATGTATATTACTACGGTTAATTAAATCATAAAAAAACTCACTAAAATTAAAATAAATAAAATAATATTAAAAAACTAACAAAATTGATTCTACGCTATAAATAATGATTATTTTAACACACTAGAAAAATATGAAACTCATTTGAATTAGTTTGAGCACAATAATCTATGTTCTAAGTAAAATGGTATTTTTACATTAAAATAATTATAATAAATTAATTATAACTAATAAAATTATGAAAAGTGATTTTCTGAGTTCCTTGTGATTAAGGGCACTTGAGAAAAATAATATTTATTGTAAAATAAATAGTTCATTTTGAGCTACTTTTTGAATTAAAAATAATTAAAATAATAAAAAATTGCAAAAAAAAGTGAAAAATGCCTAAAATTATTTCTAATTGTTCCCTGATCACTTAGGACACTTTAAAATATTTTTTTCATTTTTTTTATTTAGTTATGTATTTTTAAATACCAAAAATGTATTTCTCTTAATTTTCCATTAAAATAATTTTAATAAATAAAATAAAAGTCATAGAAATGAAAAGTTTATTTCTCTGAGTTCTCTGGACTCAAGGAAATTTAATAAAAATATAAAAGTGGTTTTTGAAATTAAAACACATTTTCTCTTTAATTAATCACTAAAATAAATAAATAATTATAATAATTAAAATATAGTTTTAAAAATCATGAAATTTTATCTAAGTGGTCCTCTAACCTAGTTAAACCTCCAATAATTTTCTCATAAACAAAAATTTATTTTAATTAGTTAAATAAATTAATATTGAAAAATCCTCTTTTTGAGCCAAAATAATTATATTAATTAAATAAAAACTGAAAAAATCACATTTTCTCCTCTGATATTTTAATTAACCCATGATTAGGGTACCATAAACATTTCAAAGTTATTTGAGTTATATTTGATAATTTATGAAGTGGAGAGCCCTAGGAGTAAAAGAGTAATTTTGGATTTTGAGACCCTAATTGAAATATTAGGATTAACCAAAGGATAAATGGGTAATTTTGATCATGGTGAACACTTTTGGATGTTTGAAACTTACCACGACTTTATATATGCTTAAAAATAGAAGTATTTAATACTGCTGCTAAAAGATATACTTCCTCAGCAACTATACCAAATCCTTAATAACAGTTATAGATTCGATAAATATGGACGAAATAAATATTCAATAATTTTAAAGTCACACTTATCAACGCAAGTATACGTATTGCTCAAGTAATATAGGGCTATAATGGAGTCCTAGATATCAATCCCACAAGGAGTAATTTTAGAATTATGAACTAAGATTTTAGAAAAGCAATACTTTAATCACAACAACGAAGTTCAATTTTTTTATTTGTCACTAATAGGTAATTGAAACAATTATGTAATTTTAATAACTATTAAATAACTAATGATACTAATGAAGGTTTAAATTTGATATTCAATATATAAGAAAGCATCATTCTCCTTGTCAAGAAATTATAGTGAATTGATAAAGTGAATTAGTTCAAATTATATTGGGCCAAATAAGAGCATACCTATTATTTGCCCTTTGATCCCGACATAAAGAACACTGACTAATCCTACGCTTGTTTACTGAATCTGTGGCTGAACTGAGAGGATACCGGCTCTCACTTCAGAGCTCCCACGTTCCCCTCACCTGAGGGCTGACATCTACACTTCAGCACCTAAACGATAGGACCAAATTGGGGATTTTAGTTTGTCACTCTAAAATCTCTAATTCTACGCCCAAAAATATTATTTCCCTATTTATTTGCACCCAACTTCCAAGGGCTTTGACCTCCCAGAATCTTGAATGTAATCTTCACTTTAGTTGTAACACTCAACATATTTTAACATATCAATTGGCCAAATTGAAGGTAAATTGAGATCAAAGTGAAAAGATTATCACAATTTCTTAAACATTTTCATGGCTTCACCAATTCAAATCACCATTGCAAATCTCAAGACAAGGAGAAAGACAGAGAAAACTACTCAGATCTCATGGGAAAAACACAAAAAATCTCAAGACAAGGAGAAAGACAAAGAAAACTACTCATATCTCATGGGGAAAACACAACAAATCAAGACAAGGAGAAAGAGAAAACTACTCAGATCTCATGGGAAAAACACAACAAAACTCGGAATTCATATATAAAATTAAAGTCATACAAACTATAATAAGTAAATAACTTATCTCTAATATCTCCACAAGAAAACTCCTTGAAGTTCCTCTGAATCTCATTCTTTCTTTACAGCACACAGAATTCCTCTTCGAAGCAGCAAGGAGGAAGAAATCTCTCACTGTACACAGAATTCCTCTTTGAAGTAGCAAGGAGGAAGAAATCTCTCACTTTCCCTCCACTCTTAGCACATAGAATTCCTCTTTGAAGCGGCAAGGAGGAAGAAATCTCTCACTTTCCCTCCACTCTTACAATAAATTCCTCTTCAAAGCGGCAAGGAGGAAGAAATCTCTCACTTTCCCTCCACTCTTACAAACTTAAAGAGTTCCTCACAATATTGGAACCTTTCTAACCTCTATGAACTCTCTCTAGCACCTCCTATTTCTCTTTGAAGTAGCAAGGAGGAAGAAATCTCTCACTTTCCCTCCACTCTTACAATCTCTCGAAAATTCTTCTTCAAAGCGGCAAGGAGGAAGAAATCTCTCACTTTCCCTCCACTCTTACAATCTCTCGAAGCAATTCCTTTTTGAAGTAGCAAGGAGGAAGAAATCTCTCACTTTCCCTCCACTCTTACAATCTCTCGAAAACTCCTCACAATTTTTACACACTATTGGAACCTTTCTAATTTCCAAGACCTCTATTATATTTCCTTCTTCTCTAATTTTCAGCCAAAATAGTCTTTTAAAGTTGTGGATGAGCTTTCCCAAGAGTTTATTAAGCATCCCTCAAAAATCTGGCCTTATCCAAAGTTTGTTGGGCATAACCGTCGAGCTCGTCGTCGGCAGACCTTCTTAATGAATTAATTCTAGAGTCTCGTGAAAAATCCGCCGTCGGTGGGGTCGATGGCGTCGTCGGCGCCCTAGTTCAATTCTTCACATTTTGGTTATTTTCGCTCCAAATTTGCTCCTTTTTGCATCTTTTTCCTCAAATGACCCTAATTCATCATTCCTGCAACAAAACATCAAAAATACCTTTCTTTAAAGTGTCATATCATCAAAAACAGTATAAAATAAGTATGAAAATCTCAACATATTTTCCTCTGGTCAAATCCCTCAAACTTAAATATTTCTTGTCCTCAAATAAATTTAGTACTGCATAAAAGTTTTGATCTACTGTAGTGAATTTTAAATTCAGAAATACTATAACTTTATTTAAATAAATATCATAGTGAGATTTTTAGAAAAAATTCAAGTAATTGAATTAACTTTGTAGCCTCAAGATTATCTAGACATCAAGTTTAAGAGTTCTAGTCTTCTATTCATTTCAATAATGACTATATGTTGCAATATTAAATCACTTAGAATATTCAAAAGATAAAAACTTCATAAGAACACTACAACTAAAAGATCTATTCCATAAATATAAGTTCAGGAATGTATTTAAGTTTTCCCTTTAGGTAGGTCCAGTGAAGCCNTATCATTGAGCCCCAATCTTTTCTTCTCAGATGAATTTCCAGATTCTTAATACTTCAAAATATAGTTTCTTTTACTTTAAATAGTTAACTATATTTTATTCTTTTATAATAAATATCTTAAGTTACAAAATTAATTTTCATTACAAAAATATTTCTTTAAATCTACCATAATATTTAAATAACTACATAAATTTAGCTACCTGAATTAAATTCACTACATAAAATCATATAAATAATTTTTGAAAATAATTAAATAGAATCATCTAATAGTTAATATTTTTCTTCCCTCCCCAAACTTAAATTTTTAAATATGAAATAAAGGTGGAAAGAAAATACTTTGAATTAAATTCACTACATAAAATCATATTAATAATTTTTGAAAATATTGAAATAGAGGACATAATCTTTTTCTTCCCTCTCCCAAACTTAAATTTTTTAAATATGAAATAATACATGTGGAAAGAAAAACTATAAATATAAATCATACCTCAATTAAATTTACTACATGAAATCATATAAATAATTTTTGAAAATATTGAAATAGAGGACATCTAATAGTTAATATTTGTCTTCCCTCCCCCAAACTTAAAATTTTCAATATAAAATAATACATGTGGAAAGAAAAACTATAAATATAAATCATACCTCAGTATTTTAGGCATTTTCATCATTCTGAAACTTTTGCAGGCCTTCTCAACATTTCTACTTCACCTGGTTCGTAATATTAGGAGCTTTTCTACACATATAAATCATTAGAAGAATTTCTGGGTAATGAAATTTTGAAATAAGTATAAAACTGAAATATAAACAAGCACAATATACAAACACAATACTAACAAAATAATTAAAATTGCAAAATAAAAATCACATTACATTACAATTCACAATACCACTTAACATCTATTAAACTACACATGCAAATTTAACTATAACATTAACTTTATAAAAAAAATTAAATTTATCCAAGTACAACATAATAATAAAAATGAAAGTCCAAATACACAAACATCCATTTCTATTGTTTATAACAAAAATTAACAATCATCCAAGTACACAGAATAATAAAAATGAAAGTCCAAATACACAAACATCCATTTCTATTACAAATAAGTACAACGAAATAATAAAAATGAAAGTCCAAATACATAAACATCCATTTCTATTACAAACAAAGATTACAGAAATAAAAGTACATCAATTACATTTAAATATCAAAATCTCAAGCTATATCTTCATCTCCTTAATCAACAGGTGGATCGGGATGCTACTGAGTATATCGAGGGCACTCAGGAAAAGTAACATCAGGCTCACCTCTATAGTGTCGGGCATGAGCTTCATAATATGTTGACCTCATTTTTTGTTGAGGTTTAGTTTGTCCCATTTAGTAGCCTAGGGTTTAGTCATAAGACTTTTCCTGTTGACTATTCCTAGAAAACTAGACATGGCACCCTCACCATTAGAAATTCTTTACTCAACCTGAAGTTCCACATGTTGGTCTCAACCTCTAAGTACTTAGTAGGTGGGGTCACTAAGGGGGAAACTCAAGATGAGTCACCCTTAGGANCTTGGAATTAGCCCAAGGCTAACCCAAGCTAGACTCAAGCCTAGCCCAACATGACCAAATTGATTAAAGTTCAAAATTCCTTCAAATTGACCTTTCAAATTAACCTAGCCCAACATGATTGACCATTAAAAATAATCAATTTGGACTTAGCCCAAGGCTAACCCAAGCTAGACCCAAGCCTAGCTCAACATGAAAACTCTTCATGAGGTCCCTATTGACAATTTACAATAATCAATTTGGACTTAGCCCAAGGCTAACCCAAGCTAGACCCAAGCCTAGCTCAACATGACCAAATTGATTAAAAGTTCAAAATTCCTTCAAATTGACCTTTCAATTAAACTCAAAACCATTTCCATCCTTCACCAAAGTTGTTCCTTGTGATCATCTACACCAGTCCCTTAAATTGAGCTCAAAACCACTTCCATCCTTCACCAAAGTTGTTCCTTATGATCATATACACCAAAAAATAATAAATTGAGCCAATTTACATGGCTAACCTAGCCCAAACCCAAGTTTTGGTCATTTGCACCCACTTGGACCCATACACTAAATGTGATCTAACCACCTTAAAGCCACTAAATTAACTCCACCACAGCCATTAATTGGACCTATTGACCAGTATAAACACCATGAAACCACCTAAATCAAGCCATGGACTAAAGGTCCACCAAATTAAGGAATCTTATTTCCAAAAATGCACATGCTTAAGATATCTTTGCCAAATTCAAGCACATTT
>JXCR01065447.1:239529-250719 GCA_002079205.1 Phalaenopsis hybrid cultivar
CGAACTCAACTCTTCTCTTTTTACGTGGAGCCATTTTTAATCTAATCAAATCAAAGAAAATTTCTAAAATTTACTTGTAATATGTAAATAATGTCTTCCAATGGTAATTCAAAGAGTTCAACATTAAGATCCATGAATTTCTTCCAAGATTTTTTTCACATTTTCAAATTTTCAGGTTTCCTCAATGTGGAAGAAATACATGGTGAAAATCACATATATATTTAGCTTGTAGTGAAGCTCTTACCTAAAGAAGATCAAATCCGATGTCAAAAAGCCTTGAAATCGTCTCCCAATCCAAGATCTATCAAGCCCTAATTCAAAAATGGAGTTTTTAGGAGGAAGGGGATGATGAATGGTGGTGGTTGACCGGTCAAAATTGTGGTTAAAGAGGTATTTTTGTGATCCCACCGACAGCGGAGTCGATGGCACCGTGAGCGCGCTCTATTGTATTTTTAACACAAGTCTCGGGAAATTCCCGCCATCGACGGCGTCGAGGGCGCCGTCGGCGGCGTCGAGGGCGCCGTCAGCGGGCTCTATTGATTTTGTCCAAATTCCGTATTTTTACGATTTTGATCAATTCTGAGCCTAAAAAAAATCCATTTAATCTTTATAAACATAATTTTAAATAGTTAAATGATGTACTTAACACACACAAACTTTCACAAANTGCGGGCTCTATTGATTTTGTCCAAATTCCGTAGTTTTGCGATTTTGATCAATTCTGAGCCTAAACGAAATCCATTTAATCTTTATAAACATAATTTTAAATAGGTAAATGATGTACTTAACACACACAAACTTTCACAAAACAAAACATCACATTTATATATACATTCCAAGAGATACAATAAACGTTACATAACATACCTAAATTAGGTATTTTTTCAACCTCAATACATTAATTCAGCGTCGCAATCCAAGCCACAACACTCAAAACNGAGATGCAATAAACGTTACATACATAACACACCTAAATTAGGTATTTTTTCAACCTCAATACATTAATTCAGCGTCGCAATCCAAGCCACAANTTTTATGCTCCAATTCTACTCGTAAGTGACAAGTTTTTCCAAAAATCAGTCTGTAAGGAGTCATTCCAATAGAAGTTTTATAAGCAGTCCTGTAAGCAAGTCTTTCCAAAAATCAGTCTATAAGGAGTCATTCCAATAGGAGTTTTATAAGCAGTCTTGTAAGCCCCATAATGTGTTATCCAGTTTAATGGACCAATCTACTCTACTAGGGTTTACATTCTTTTCAAGTATTTGTTTAATCTCTCTATTAGAAACTTCAGCTATTAATTTAAGGATGATAGGCAGTAGAGATTCAATGAATAATATTAATTTTTTCTGCCAATATCTGAATATATTTATTCCTAAAATGGGATCCTCCGTCAGTGATAATCTTTTTAGGCATTATGTATCTAGTGAAAAATTTTTTCATTAAAAATCTTGAAACACTTTTAGCATCACAACGAGGTAAAGATTTTGCTTCAATCCACTTAGAAACGTAGTCCACTGCAATTAATATATATAAGTTCCCAAATGAAGGAATAAATGGTCCCATAAAATCTAATCTCCAACCATCAAAGATCTCAACTTCTAACATGAAATTTAGAGGCATTTCATTTCTTCTAGATATATTGCCTACTCGTTGACATCGATCACAAGTTTTTATGTATCTATAAACATTTCTAAAGATAGTACGCCAATAAAATCTAGCTTGTAAAATTTTATAAGTAGTTTTATAAATCCCAAAATGTCCTCCAAATTCAGAATCATGACATTTTTGAATGATCAACTCAGTTTCCTCATAAGGTACACATCTTCTCATAATCAGATCCTTACATTTTTATATATATAAGGCTCATCCAAAAAATATGCTTTTGCATCATGAATGAATTTCTTTTGTTGTTGCAATGTCAGCATAGGTAGCAAAATATCACTTACAATATAGTTAACAATATCAGCATACCATGGTATTTTCCACTCATTAATATTATAAAGTTGTTCATCAGGGGAACTGTCTATAATTTCATTGTCAGTGTCAGATAATTCATGGTTTTATAATCTTGACAAATGATCAGTAATTTGATTATCAGTTCTCTTTCTATCAATAACCACAAGATACATCAAAAGTATCCATCTAATCAATCTTGGTTTGGCATCTTTCTTTTGCATCAGATATTTAATTGCAAAGTGATCAGTATGCACAACACATTTAGCTCCAATTAAATAAGATCTGAATTTATCTAAAGCATATACAATGGCTAGTAACTCTTTTTCAGAAACAGTATAATTAATTTGTGCATCATTAAGAGTTTTACTAGCGTAGTATATAACTTTAAAAATCTTTTCATACCTTTGTCTAAGGACAACTCCAATAGCATAATCACTAGCATCACACATCAATTCAAATGGTTTTACCCTGTTATGTGAAACTATAATAGGGTTGTGATTAATTTTTCTTTTAATAACTCAAAGGCATTTTAACAGCTTTCAGTAAATTCAAATTTCTTGTCATTTTCTAAAAGTTGGCATAGAGGTTTGGTAGCTTTCAGTAAATTCAAATTTCTTGTCCTTTTCTAAAAGTTGGCATAGAGGTTTAGTAACTCTTCAAAAAATCTTTAATAAAACGCCTATAAAATCCAACATGTCCAAGAAAACTCCTAACCTCTCTTTACATTACGTAGGAGGTGTTAGTTTAGATATAACTTGAATTTTTGCAGGGTCTACTTCCATACCATTTTTAGAGGTGTTATTTTAGATATAACTTAAATTTTTGCAGGGTTTGTTTCCATACCATCTTCCAAAATTTTATGTCATAATACAATTCCTCCTGCAACCATAAATTAACATTTCTCCCAATTTAGAACTAAATCAGTTCTTTTGCATAACTCCAAAACTTTTTCAAGATAATTTAAGCATGCATCAAATGATGTTCTAAATATAGAGAAATCATCCATAAATACTTTCAATCCATCATCAATTCACTTATTAAATATGGACATCATACATCTCTAGAATGTTGCAGGTGCATTACATAATCCTAAAGGCATTCTTCAAAAAGCAAAAGTTTCAAAAGGACTAGTAAATGTTGTCTTTTCTTGATCCAGGAGCAATATGAATTTGATGGTAATGATATATCCATCTAAAAAAACAAAAATATTTGTTCCCAGCAAGTCTATCTACTATTTGGTCTAAAAAGGGTAAAGGGAAGTGATCTTTCCTCGTGGCAGTGTTTAATTTTCTATAATCAATGCAAATACGCCACCTAGTAACTTGTCTAATAGGTATTAATTCATTATTTTCTTTTGTCTCAACAGTCACTCCTCCTTTCTTAGGAATACATTGAATTGGACTTACCCACGCACTATCTGAAATAGGATATATAATTCAAGTGTCTAACCATTTCAAAATTCCCTTCTTAAATACTTCTTTCATCATTGGATTTAATCTCCTTTGTGGATCAACTCTTGGTTTATATTGTTCATCCACTTCTTTCATTATAGGGTTTAATCTCCTTTGTGGATCAACTCTTGGTTTATATTGTTCATCAATTCTTTCATCATTGGGTTTAATCTCCTTTGTGGATCAACTCTTGGTTTATATTGTTCATCTAGCATAATTCTATGCGAGTTTAATCTCCTTTATGGATCAACTCTTGGTTTATATTGTTCATCTAATATAATTCTGTGCATACATATCGAATGACTGATTCCTTTAATATCAGCTAAGGTCCAACCAAAAACTTTCTTATATCTTTTTAATGACTGATTCCCTTAATGTCAGCTAAGGTCCAACCAAAAGCTTTCTTATATCTTTTCAATGTATCTAACTTTAATCTCTTTTGTGGATTAACTCTTGGTTTATATTGTTCATCTAATATAATTTTGTGCATACAAATTGAAGGACTGATTCTTTAATATCCACTAAGGTCCAACCAAAAGCTTTCTTATATATTTTCAATGTATCTAACAATTTTTGTTCTTGTCATTAGCTAAGGCCCAACCAAAAGCTTTCTTATATCTTTTCAATGTATATAACAGTCTTTGCTCTAGCTAAGGTTCAACTAAAAGCTTTCTTATATCTTTTCAATGTATCTAACAATCTTTGCTCTTGCAGATCATTTCATTCTGAAGAAATAATAACTGGTAATGTAGATGAGTCTCCCAAAAACACTTACTTCAAGTGGCTAGGCAATATATTCAACTCAAGTTCAGGTGGTTTTATAATTGACGGAAATAGATTCTTATCAGCCTTTTCTGTAATATCCAGCATCTCAAATTTTTCCTGAACATAATCTAATTCTTTATTTTCTAATTCATCCAGAATAACTTCATCACTCTCTTCAAATTGTTCTTTCTCTTCAAAATATCCAAAATAACTTCATCACTATCTTTAAATTGTTCTTTCTCTTCAAAATGTTCTTTAAAATATTTTTTCAATAGATGTTCACTAATTTCCATATGAAAACATTCATTATATCTTTCAAAAGTAGGGTATTTCATAGATTTTGCAATGTTAAAAGTCACTTCATGATCATTAACTCTCATAGTAAATTCTCTTTTTTGAACATCTATCATAGTTTTTCCAGTAGCTAAAAATGGTCTCCCTAAATTGTTAGGTATTTCTTTATCTTCCTCCATATCTAAAACAATGAAATCCACAGGAAAGATAAATTTATCCACTTTTACTAACACATCTTCTATAACTCCCTCAGGATATGTAACTGAACGATCCTCTAACTTTAGAGTTACAAAATTTGATGAGACTTCTCCTAATCCTAATCTTTTAAAAATTGATAAAGGCATAAGATTAATGTTGGCCCCCAAATCACATAAAGCTCTATCATAAAATTTTTCACCAATAACACATGGTATAGTGCAACTGCCAGGATCTTTTAATTTTTTAGGGAGCTTTTTCTGAATAATTGCACTACACTCTTCGCTATGTGCAACAGTTTCATTATCCGTGGACTTCCTTTTCTTGTTCAGAATATCTTTCATAAATTTTGCATAATTGGGCATTTGCTCTAAAACTTCTACGAAGAGAATATTTAATGTTAATTTTTAAGAATTTCTAAAAATTTAGAAAATTATTTATTATGTTTGTGTTGCTTCAATCTTTGAGGAAACGGTGGTGGAGGTTTCTCCACAGTAAATTTATTTTGTTTGTGTTGCTTCAATCTTTGAGGAAACGATGGTGGAGGTTTCTCCACAGTAATTTTCATGGTATAAATGGATACTCTAAATCTGGGTACTCATGATCCTTTTCTTTTTTGGTATCCACTTTCTATTTTTTAGTTTTTGTTTCTTTTTGCACTCTTGTCTCTAATTATTTTCCACTTTGTAATTGTATCGCCTTGATTTGCTCTTTTCCTTGATCTTTATGATTTGGTTCCACATTACTAGGAAAAGTTCCTAATGTTTGGTTACTAAGGGCAGTAGTGATATGCCCTAATCGATTTTCAATATTTTTAATAGCAATTACTTGATTTTGTAATTTATTTCCTTGAATTTGTAATTGATTTCCTTGATTATGTAATTGTTGACCCATGTTTAATATCAGCTCTTTCATAGACAACTTCTTCTCCTTAACTTGAGTGTTACTGTTAAATCCTAGAGGATAAGAAGATCTATAGTTTACATTTCCTTGGTTGGATGAATTTCCAAATGGGTTCACTGGGTTGTTTGCCCATTGTTGATTTGTAGAAGAATTGTTATTCCAATTAAAATTTGGATGATTCNTCATCATACATCTCTTGAATGTTGTAGGTGCATTACATAATCCAAAAGACATTCTTCGAAAAGCAAAAGTTCCAAACGGGCTAGTAAATGTTGTCTTTTCTTGATCCTCAAGAGCAATAGGAATTTGATGGTAACCAGTATATCCATCTAGAAAACAAAAATATTTGTGCCCAACAAGTCTATCTACTATCTGCTCTAAAAAGGGTACAGGGAAGTGATCATTCCTGGTGGTAATATTTAATTTTCTATAATCAATGCAAATACGCCACCTAGTAACTTGTCTGATAGGTATTATTTCATTATTTTCTTTTATTTCAACAGTCACTCCTCCTTTCTTAGGAACACAATGAATTTGACTTACCTACGCACTTTCTGAAATAGGATATATAATTTAAGTGTCTAACCATATCAAAATTTCCTTCTTAACTACTTCTTTCATCATCGGATTTAATCTCCTTTGTGGAACAACTCTTGGTTTATATTTTTCATCTAATATAATTTTGTGCATACAAATTGAAGGACTGGTTCCCTTAATATCATCTAAGGTCCAACCAAAAGCTTTCTTATATCTTTTCAATGTATCTAACCGTCTTTGCTCTTGCAAATCATTTAATTATGAAGATATAATAACAGGTAATGTAGATGAGTCTCCTAAAAACACATACTTCAAGTGGCTAGGCAATACTTTCATCTCAAGTTTAGGTGATTTTATAATTGACGGAAACAGATTCTTATCGACATTTTCTATAATATCCGACATCTCAAATCTTTCCTCAACATAATAGAATTCTTCATTTTCTAATTCATCCAAAATAACTTCATCACTCTCTTCAAATTATTCTTTCTCTTCAAAATGTTCTTTAAAATGTTCTTTCAATAGATGTTCACTAATTTCTATGCGAAAACATTCATTATCTCTTTCAAGAACAGGGTATTTCATAGATTTCGCAATGTTAAAAGTCACTTCTTGATCATTAACTCTCATAGTTAATTCTCCTTTTTGAACATCTATCATAGCTTTTCCAGTAGCTAAAAATGATTTCCCTAAAATAATAGGTATTTCTTGATATTTCTCCATATCTAAAATAATGAAATCCATAGGAAAGATAAATTTATCAACATTTACTAACACATCTTCTATAACTCCCTTAGAATATGTAACTGAACGATCCACTAACTGTAGAGTTATAGAAGTAGGTGAGACTTCTCCTAATCCTAATCTCTTAAAAATTGATAGAGGCATAAGACTAATGCTGGCTCCCAAATCACATAAAGCACTTCCATAAATTTTTCATCGATAGCACACGGTATAGTGAAACTGCCAGGATCTTTTAATTTTTCAGAAAGTTTTTCCTGAATAATTGCACTACACTCTTCACTAAGTTCAACAGTTTCATTATCCGTGAACTTCCTTTTCTTGTTCAGAATATCTTTCATAAATTTCACATAATTGGGCATTTGTTCTAAAGCTTCTAAGAAGGGAATATTTACTGTTAACTTCTTAAGAAATTCTAAAAATTTGAAAAATTATTTATTTTACTTTTGTTGCTTCAATCTTTGAGGAAATGGTGTTGGAGGCTTCCCCACAGTAATTTTCATTGGTGTAAANAATTTTTTTCCTGAATAATTGCACTACACTCTTCACTAAGTTCAACAGTTTCATTATCCGTGAACTTCCTTTTCTTGTTTAGAATATCTTTCATAAATTTCACATAATTGGGCATTTCTAAAGCTTCTAAGAAGGGAATATTTACTGTTAACTTCTTAAGAAATTCTAAAAATTTGAAAAATTGTTTATTTTACTTTTGTTGCTTCAATCTTTGAGGAAATGGTGTTGGAGGCTTCCCCACAGTAATTTTCATTGGTGTAAATGGATACTCTAATTCTGGGTATTCATGATCCTTTTCTTTTTTGGTATCCACTTTCTCTATTTCAGTTTCTGTTTCTTTTTGCACCCTTGTTTCCAATTCTTTTCCACTTGTAATTATATCGCCTTGATTTGTTTTTTTCCTTGATCTTTAGGATTTGGTTCCACAGTACTAGAAAAAGTTCCTAATGTTCGGTTACTAAGCGCANGTGTAACTGATCAGTCCGCTAATTGAAGAGTTACAGAAGTAGGTGAGACTTCTCCTAATCATAGTCTTTTGAAAATTGATAGAGGCATAAGGTTAATGCTGGCTCCCAAATCACATAAAGCTCTTCTATATAATTTTCAACGATAGCACATGGTATAGTGATGTTGGCTCCCAAGTCACATAAAGCTCTTCCATAAAATTTTTCACATAAGATTAATGCTTGCTCCCAAATCACATAAAGCTCTTCCATAAAATTTTTCACCGATAGCACACGGTATAGTGAAATTTCCAGGATCTTTTAATTTTTCAAGAAGCTTTTTTTGAATAATTGCACTACACTCTTCGTTAAGTGCAACAGTCAGGATCTTTTAATTTTTCAGGAAGCTTTTTCGGAATAATTGCACTACACTCTTCGCTAAGTGGATCTTTTAATTTTTCAAGAAGCTTTTTCTAAATAATTGCACTACACTCTTTGCTAAGTGCAACAGTTTCATTCTTAATTTTTTAGGAAGCTTTTTCTGAATAATCGGACTACACTCTTCGCTAAGTCCAACAGTTTCATTATCTCAGAACTTTGTCTTCTTGTTCAAAATATCTTCAATAAACTTCACATAATTGGGCATTTGCTCTAAAGCTTCTACGAAGGGAATATTCTTCATTAACTTTAGTATTTTCAAAAAATTTGAAAATTGTTTACTTTTTTTATGTTGCTTCAATCTTTGAGGAAACGGTGGTGGAGGTTTTTCCACGGTAACTTTCATTGGTGTAAATGGATACTCTAAATCTGGGTATTCGTGATCCTTATTCTTTTTCGGTATACACTTTTTTTTTCAATTTATATTTCTTTTTGTACTCTTGTCTCTAGTTCTTTTCCACTTTGTAATTGAATTGCCTTGATTTGTTCTTTTCCTTGATCTTTAGGATTTGGTTCCACAGTACTCGGAAAAGTTCCTAATATTCGGTTACTAAGCACAGTAGCGATATGCCCTAATTGGTTTTCAATATTTTGCTCGGAAAAGTTCCTATTGTTTGGTTACTAAGTACAGTAGCGATATGCCTTAATTGGTTCTCAATATTTTTAACAGCAGTTCCTTGATTTTGTAATGTCTTTCCTTGAATCTGTAATTGATTTCCTTGATTCTATAATTGTTGACCCATGTTTAATATCAACTTATCCATAGATAGCTTCTTCTCCTAAATTTGAGTATTACTGTTAAATCCTTGAGGATAAGAATGTCTATATTTAACATTTGGTTGGTTGGATGAATTTCCTAATGGGTTCACTGAGTTGTTTGCCCATTGTTGAGTTGTTGAAGAATTGTTATTCCTATTAAGATTTGGATGATTCTTCCAACTTGGGTTATAATAGTTCGAGTATGGGTTGTTGGGTCTAGTAATAACNATTTTTGGGTCTATTAATAACATTTAAAGTCTCATATGAAGGTTGAACAACCATAATTTGCCCAGATGAATTCTCTTCCATTATAGGAGGTGTTGGAGAATAATTCATCCCATAATGATTTAATTTCTTTGATATTGCAGCAATCTGTGAAGCTNTAAATTGCCGAGATGAATTATCTTCCATCATAGGAGGTGTTGAAGAATAATTCATCCCATAATGATCTAATTTCTTTGATATTGCAGCAATCTGTGANTTTCATAGGGCCATTGAAAATTGTTGGTAGCCATCTATTCTATTAATCAATAAGCCTCATCAAAAGGTTTTGACATTAACAAACCACCAGCCGCAACATTTATAATTGATCTAAGAGATCCCACTAATTCATTATAAAAAGTTTGAACTATCAACCAATCTAGTAACGAATGATGAGGGCATTTCCTAAGAAGATCTTTAAATCTCTCCCAAGCTTCATATATTGACTCTCCATCAATCTGACAGAACTTTAGCAGTTTTGGATGGAGGAAAATATTTGGATATAAATTTCTGTGAAAGTTCTCCCCAAGTTCTAATAGATCTTGGTGCTAACAAATTTAACCACATCTTAGCCTTATCCCTCAGTGAAAAAGGAAAAATTCTAAGTCTAACAACATCATTTGAGACTCTGTCATATTTAAAAGTAGCACAGTTCTAAAAAACTAGTGAGGTGTAAGTTAGGATCTTCATTGGGTGTACCTATGAATTGATTGTTTTGTATCATTTGGATAATAGCAGGTTTAAGCTCAAATGAATTAGCAGCTACATCAGGATTTTGGATATATAAGTGAATTTCATCTGCTGTAGGATTTGCATAATCTCGTAGGGGTCTAGGTTGGTGTTCATTCTCTATTCCTTGATTGTTCATGTTGTTCTCCATTGTATCAGAATTTATAGATTCTCTTCTCAATCTTCTAATCTTTCTAACAGTGTGTTCTAATTCCGAATCATAGGGTATAAGATTTTCAGGTCCAAATTTACGCATACAATTTGAAATACACGTAGTAAAATAATTAACTAAATATAAAAATAAGTTATAATTCAAGTAAAAATTTTCTAATGATCCTAATTTGTCTGTTACTCTAATTGTGATTTTTGTTACTCGCTCCCCGGCAACGGTTACCAAAAACTTGACCACGACTTTATACATGTTTAAAATTATAAGTATTTAATACTGCTGCTAAAAGATATACTTCCTCACCAACTGTACCAAATCCTTAAAAACAGTTATAGATTTGATAAATATGGATGAAATAAATATTCAATAATTGTAAATTCACACTTATCAACGCAAGTATAGGTATCGCTCAAGTAATATGAGGCTCTAATGAAGTCCTGGATATCGATCCCACAGGGAGTAAGTTTAGAATTACGAACTAAGATTTTAGAAAAGCAATACTTTAATCACAANAGCATTCCGATCGAAGGACTGATTCCTTTAATATCTGCTAAGGTCCAACCAAAAGCTCTCTTACATCTTTTCAATGTATTTATCCGTCTTTGCTCTTGTAAATCATTTAATTCTAAAGATATAATTATAGGTAATGTAGACGAGTCTCCCAAAAATACATACTTCCAGTAGTTAGGTAATGTTTTCAACTCAAGTTCAGGTGGTTTAATAATTGATGAAGATAGATTCTTATCAGCATTTTTTGCAATTTCCAACATTTCAAATCTTTCCTGAACATAATCTAATCCTTCATTTTCTAATTTATCCAAATTAATTTCATCATTTTCTTTGAATTGTTCTTCAAAATACCTTTTATCTTTGAAATGTTCTTTAAAATGTTCATTCAGTAGATGTTCAACAATTTTCATGCGAAAACATTCATTATTGCTTTCAACAGCAGGGTATTTCATAGATTTTGTAATGTTAAAAGTCACTTCTTGATCATTTACTCTCATAGTTAATTCTCCTTTTTGAACATCTATCA
>JXCR01065447.1:254557-281158 GCA_002079205.1 Phalaenopsis hybrid cultivar
GTAAAAAGTTGAAAAATGCTAAAAGGAGTGAAAAAGGATGCAAAAATGTGAAATTTGTGCAAAAGTGTTTTGGCGCCTAAGTGCCAGATCCGACGCTTAAGCGTTGATGAAATAGAGAAATCCACGCCTAAGCGCCAGAGGCCCCACGCTTAAGCGACATAGGCAGTTATTTGGAAGTTTTCTTCATTTGGCCAAATTTTGAAGAGACATTTGAGGCTCTTATTGGCTAAAGAGGGTGATTATGGGCGCTATGAACAAAAATATTATTAAAATACTTGTGAAAGAAGACATCTATTGGAGAATACATTAAATTTGGACACATTTTGAAGAATTTCCAAGGCACCTCTTGGGAATTTTATAAGAGAAGGAAGTTGAGACATTTGAGATGGGTGCTTGAAGAGGGAGAGAGTACCGAGTCCTGAGAAGATTGTGGGGAATCTTGTGGAGAGCTTCAGGCACCACAAATTTACTTTTTCCTTCTTGTTTTTAGTTTTATTTTGAGAGTCAAGAGTGTTGTAAAAGAGAAGAGATTCAAAGGAACTTCAAGAGTTTGGTAGAGGATTTGAGATAAGTTTTCATCTTTTGTTTTGAACTACTTTTTGTTTTAATCGAGACTTCTTATTGGTTTGAGAATGATTTCTACTTTTAAACTAAAGTGTAGTTTTATTTTTTCTATAGATTATGAGCAGTTTTCTTTATCTTTCTCCTTAAAATGATAAGCAATTAAAAATTGGATTGAAGTTGTGGAGAGTATTAATCTTTAATGTTGGAAGAAGTTGTGATGATTTAATTCCATGCACTTCATTTACTTCTTGATTTGACCTATCTATATGTTAAAATTTATTGTGAGAACATGTAAGAACCAGGTTAGTATTGTCTGAATCAACAATTGGAAAGAATCACATGAAGTTGTATGAATGAGAATGTAATTCATATGATTTAGTGTAAATAAATAAGGAAATAAACTTTCAAGGGTGTAGAGTTAGAGGACTTTAATGTGGCAGGTTAAAGCCCCCAACTTGGTTTATTGTTTTAGGTTCTGNCTGATACTGAGTATATTGAGGGCATTCAAAAAAGTAACATCAGGATCACCTCTGTAGTGCAAAGCCTAAGCTTCGAAGCAAGCTATCTCAAAGTCTGAATGCCTCTATAGATAATCATTATCATAATCATATCTACATTCTAAACCCCCAATTCTTTCATTTATTAGCTTTATACTCTTTTGCTGCAAGGTCAACTCATTCATTAAATCATTCAGGGTAGAGGAACTAGAAGAAGGAAGGTCATAAGTAGTAGAGGGGATATCTCTACTAGTAGAAGGTTCTTAACTCCTACTCCCAGTTCTCCATTTTTCATGGGATTCATATGTCTTCAAATTAGCTTTACTAAGGGATTTCATAGGATAAACCCATTCTTCATCTTTAAATTCTACTCCAAAAAGTTTACAAATTGGGATACTCCCAATTCTCCATTTTTCATGGGATTCATATGTCTTCAAATTAGCTTTACTAATGGGTTTCATAGGGTCAAGTTCTCCATTTCTCATGGGATTCATAAGTTCTTAAATTGGCCTTACTAATGGGTTTCATAGGGTAAGCCCATCATTCATCTCCAAATTCTACTCCAGAAAGTTTACAAATTGTATAAATAAGTTCAGGATGTCCTATTCATCATCGCCAGCTTCAACTCCATAAAGTTGGCAAAGTGCATAAATGAGGCCAAGATGTCCCAGACCTCCACTTGTTTCANAAAAGAAAACTACTCAGATCTCATGGGGAAAACACAACAAAACTTGGAATTAATATATAAAATCAAAGTCATACAAACTACAACAAGTAAATAACTTATCTCTAATTTTTTCCCAAAAATACTCCTTGAAGTTCCTCTGAATCTCTTTCTTTCTTTACAGCACATAGAATTCCTCTTCGAAGTAGCAAGGAGGAAGAAATTTGTCACTTTCCCTCTACTCTTACAATTTCTCAAAGAATTCCTCACACGTTTTACACTCTAACAAACACTAATGGAACCTTTCTAACCTCCAGGAACTCTAGACTCTGTTCCAACCCCCTTATTTCTTTATCAATTTTTGGCCAAAATAGTCTTTTAAAGTTGTGAATGAGNCAGGACCTCTAGCGTCTTTCCTTCTTCTCTAATTTTTGGCCAAAATAGTCTTTTAAAGTTGTGAATGAGCTTTCCTAAGAGTTGCCTAAGCATCCCTCCAAAATTTGGCCTAATCCAAAGCTTGATTGGGCATAACCATCGAGCTCGCCATCGGCGGCCTCGATGGCGCCGTTGATGGACCTTCTTAATGAATTAATTCTGGAGTCTCGGAAAAAATCCACCGTCGGCGGGGTTGATGGCGTTGTCGGCGCCCTAGTTCAATTCTTCACATTTTGACATTTTTCGCTCCAAATTCGCTCCTTTTTGCATATTTTTGCTCTAATGACCCTAATTCATCATTCGTGCAACAAAACATCAAAAATACATTTCTTTAAAGTGCAATATCATCAATAATAGTATAAAATATTTATGAAAATCTCAACGTATTTTCCTCTGGTCAGAAGCATAATGGGTAAGCGGTAGAAACCCATTTGTCACCTTTTTCATGATAAATGTAGAATTGTAATTGTACTCATTGTTACGACTTGAAGCTAAATTTAGTTGGATGATCCTAACCTAGTGGGCTTGAGTTAGGAAGAAAATAATTCACTTATTTGAAGCATCTAATTGTGATTAGATGATAGCATGATCCTTTAATGAGAATAGATCTTGCTTAAATTAACATTTTAATAATTGTAAATTTACCCATAAAACTTTAATCGGCTTAGTAGTGAACTAGGCTTGATCCAATATTACTTAATAAGGTTTAGAGAAGATAATATAACTGATCATGAATATTTTGCAAATACTACAAGCATGATTTTATTTGGAGTGTAAAAATTCCTTAATGACTCTGATTTTGTCCTTCGAGGCATTCACTCACATAACTTTTAAATAAAACACTAAGTGACTGTCTGAGTACACCACTCTTGGGATAATTCAAATATTATTGTTCACTGAGCATAGGATGTATTCATTGAAAATAAATTTAAATTTGGATGATAAATTGAACAATATAATAGGATCAAAAGAACTCGAAATGTTTTAAAGGATTTTAAAAGTTGTTCAAAGCTATTCTCCGAACATTTTAGAATCTTTTGGATACTCTTAAGGAAAATTGAACTTATTATTCTTTGTTCAAGAAAATCATCCATTAAAACCTTTAAAATCCACCAAATTATGACTTAGGTTTTGGTAGATACACCTGCTAGTGGTCTTCTTGTTTTCCATTTCTTACGATTTATTTAAATTTCTCGCAAAATTATATATATATATATATATATATNCTTGAAACATATCTAAATGTTATTAAGGATTGTTCCTTAAATACTTTTATGAATTTTTGGATACTTTGAAGAACAATTGAACTTATTATTCTTTATTCTAGAAAACCATCCATTAAAACATTTAAGGACCCACGAAGTTATGACATGGGGTTTGGTAGCTACACCTTCCACTGGTCTTCTTTTTTTTTGTTCTGGAAATATATATATATATATATATGTTGCAAGTTCTAACATTTCAGCGAGAGTTCGAGAACATGACATGTACGCATTTACATTTTTGTAATGTAATTTCTTTTCTTTTTAATTTACTGCATTTCCTACATGTACTTGTTTTAATTACAAAACCTACTTTAAGATTAAAAATTACAAAACTATTTTCCAAATCTTAAACAACATTTTCAAAATTAAACAATGAAACCAAAAATTTCATAACATGTTCTTTTGAATTTACGGGAGTTCTTTAGATGAGGTAACCCACGGTTGCTAACGAGATCTCCCAAGTTTAAATAAGCTTAACAACTCGTTTAAGCTAAATAAATTTAAAAGAAACTAGTGACACCATAAAGAGGGAATCGTGGGTTCATAACCAATGTCGCTCTAATCAACTTTAAGCCCCCTATATTGATTGAACATACTTGTCATTTAAACCTTTTAAATCTTAGACTTTAAAACTGCTACTTCACCAAGGAGCTTAGACCTAACTTTGAGGGTAGCATTCTACAACTGCAAGTGGATCTACAATAACAATCTATTCTTTAGAATTAAATAACAAGCCATAGGACTTTGAGGTCATTTGCCTAGTGTAGCATAAATCCTCACTTTATCTTTAGACTTTGGTATAATCATGATGTTCAATTTAAGCCCTAACTTGTTTTTAGGATTTTGAGGTTGTCGTTCATTACGACATAAATCTTCCTATTTTGTAGGCTATTTGTATAATTAAGTCATGCAAATGTAAGCCTTAAATGATTATAATTGGCAGGATGAAATAATTAATAATTCCCTCTTTAAAATTAAAGCCAAACCATAGGATTGTAATGGAATTCACTGAGGTTCTCCTTAGGATCCATGACAACCCCTAGTTTTCTCCCTTTAAATTCCATAATAATGTTCCAGATTTAAGTCTTTCCCATTTGACACTCCTTGGTCCGATCTTTGAAAAGTCATACCCTTTGAAATTCTTGAAGACAATACTTTCTGATTTAGATCAATAATTTTATTAGGTGACATCGGTCGTTTAAGATTTAATTAGCTGTAGGGGTTTGCCCTTATAGGAAACTTTAAAAACCTAGCTTAAAATAAACCATGTATAATTATTTATATTAGATAGGGAAATTTATCGGTCAACATAAATGATTTCACAGAATAAAACGAATGTCATAAATTTCTTTAGTTTATTTAATCAAGCCGAACTAGTAAGTAATAGGTCTATTCCTCGGGATAGTGCATAACTTATTGTATTGTGCTTGCTTATTTAAACTAATGTCTATCTATATAGGATCAGTTCGGTCTCGTATTTTTAAAAATTAAAATATACTTTCCAAAAATAATATATATTATATTAAATCAAATATGTTCTTCCCAAACCGATAGGGATGTCCTTCTAGCATTTCACCGACCCATTTATCACCAATTAAAGATGATGTCATGCATGGAGTCTGATCCATGATAGGGTGGTAGTATTCGTACACCATTATCATAATCACTGCGACAATTCTCTTCCAACAAAGTCGCTACCATTCGATTATGCAAAAGAGTTTTTTAGAATAAACAATGATCAAACAACTTTAAGAAAAAAAAATATAAAAAATTGAATAGTAACTGCTCCATAACAAAAATAACTACATGGTGGCTTACTATTGTTCGCAACAAAGAAGGAAAAATCGATCAAAACAAATAACCAGTGGGAAAAAACCTAGCCATCAAATAGTGTCATCACAAAATCATTTTTCCATAGACAAACATAAATATTGGTCATGAAGCTCGGGGCGCTGCTTCATGAATATCTGTCTGCGGGTCGGATTCTCAAGTAACTTAATGAAGTTTAGATAAAATGTTGTATCAACCAAAAGTTCAGGTTGTAAATCTAAAACTCCAAGAAATTCATCTATGGTGGTGTCATTTGAAGGACCATGCTGAGTTGCACATACTTCTATCAGCTTTTCTATTGAGCTTTTGACGAAAGCATCTTTTTCATTTTTCTTTTCCTCCACCCTAGGCCGCTTTGATTGACATTTTTCTTTTTCTCCATCCAACAGTAGAAAGAGGCACAGTCACCCAAGTCCAACCACGACCACCAATAACCAAGCACTAACAACAACACCCAATAGTAGAGAGAAGAGACACACACACCCAAGCCATTAATCTCTTTTCGAGGATTATTAGCTTCTCAAGTGGGATATCTTTCATAATAACATACATAAAGAAAGAACGATTCTACTGAATAACAAATGAGAAGAGACTTCCTCCAAAAAAGAAACCAATATAACTCCCAATAAGGCTGAAACAATTTCAAACTTCTGCCATTTCATGCATTCCACCATGGTGTAATAGAGAAAGTTTTGGCATAAATTGCAAATTGCAAACCCCACTAGATCATAATAGAAAAACTTGAGAAATTCATGCATTCCCAATTAGAGAATAATATTGCAAATGACATTCCAGATCCATTTGCAGTTAACAGATCCATTGGCAGTCACCAGATCCAACACGAAAATTGAATATACTAAAAATTCCAACATCCGTTCCAGAGGCAAAAAAACTTCTCTAAGCTAGAAAAATATGTCATACCATACGTGCATTCGAAATTCTCACAGAGAGAATGAAGAATCCAAAAAACCACAAAATATGCCATAAAAAAATACCATGGCTTCAGCATTCCAACAAAAAATTCAAATAGACCAAGAATTTTAACATGGCTTCCACAAAAAAAAAAAAAAAAAAAACTTCACNAACTTCACCAAGCTAGACAAATAAGCAATACAATGCATTCGAAATTCTACCAAAGAGGAGGAAGCCAAAAAACCACAAAATATGCCCTAGAAAAACTCCATGGCTTCGACATTCCAACAGATAAACGAAAAACCCTAAAAATCATAGGAAAGCCATTCCATCACAATTCTCCACAGGTTAAGCATGATACTATGCACAAAAAACTCATTCCATAAAAAATTAGAAGAGCCAACACTGTTAAAGATCACAAGAACATCTACAAAAATTACTTATAGAGCACTGCAATTACGGATCGCAGAAGGGAGGAGGAAGAGAGACAACGCGCAGTCGAGAGAGACACGTCAGATGCATGAGAGAGGCGGGATGAAAACGAAGAAGAGGATTGGGACACCTAGGGCAAGGGAGGGGCAAGCACAATGACGGGGGCAGGTAAGTAAAGTTTAACTCCAAATGCTGGGTTGCAAGGTCGAACTCGCGACAGACGTATAGTATTATTCGAGCCACGCATATCGCCAAACTCCCGCCAAATGCAACAACCAAATGCATTGCCACCTGCTGCCGGCGTATAATATTATTCGAGTCATGCGTATCTCCATACTCCTGTCGAACGCGACAACCAAACACATCACACATGTTTGCAAACCAGAGAAGCCACAAAAATGCTGCGCCAAACGACCTCTTATTGTTGATGGGCGGGTCAGGGGAAGACAAATTATTAACTATGAAAGTCTGAATGTGAAATACGTAATATTAGAAATTTTGAAGATCTATATCTAGGTCTCCCGCACGTCTAATTCACTCCTCTTCTGCAGCTTGTAATTCTCTATCTGCACCGTCCATACCTTCTCTCGTGCTACAGACATTCGCTACGACCGTTCGCCCCTATCGCGAACACACTGATCGTCTTTTTGCTCTTCTCCTCTCCCATCGCAATACTTTTTCTTCTCGAGAAATTATTGCATACAGACACCGCATGCATCTCTGCATGCGGTGTCCGATCCTAACCGTATATCACGGTAATCTACGGTCAGGTTTATTTCAAATTTTTTTTTAAATTTAAGTAGGACCCACCAAAATACATCCTGACCGTAAACCATAAGACGAGACAGCACATAATAATTTTTCTCTCTTCTTGGCCACGGCCGTCGAACATCGTCTTCCGCTACGGTTAGCCTATTTTAAGACCGCAANTGGTACTGTTGTAAAGTAAGGACATATAAGTAAAAATATAATCGCATACATTGCTATACTTTTGCATATACGCAGTTTTGAGATCAATTTTTTTGCGTCGTTACCGGGGAAGATTTCAAAAATTGATTGAAAGTAAATTTCTATTTTAGAAAGTCTTATTTAAACTTTTAAAAAGTTATTTTAGGAATATCTTATTTTAGTATTTTATTTTGTGTGTGTTTTATAGTATTTTATTTTATATTAGTGTATGCGTTGTTCGGGTTCTGAAGGACTAGTGCCCTATGATTCTGAATTAGAAAGAACTGTTAAGAAAATCATAAAAACCAAAAAATTTAAAAATTTAAAAAATCTAAAAAAATTACAAAAATGGCAAACCAAAATTATCAAAATGCTGAAATTCATTAAGAATTTAGACCATTAAGAGATTATGCCAACCCTATGGTAGATGAACTTCATTGTAGTACTCAAAAACCTACTATAATGACTAATTCATTTGAACTTAAACCCGCTATTATCCAAATGGTATCAAATAATCAGTTTGGGGGATCATCAACTAAAGATCAAAATTTACATCTTGCCAATTTTTTAAAATTGTGTGCTACATTTAAATACGATGGTGTATCAGATTATGCCATAAAACTTCAGTTATTTCCTTTCTCACTAAGGGATAAAGCTAAGTTGTGGTTGCATTCGTTAGCACCTAGATCTATCAAAACTTGGGGTGATTTAGCGCAAAAATATCTTGTTAAATATTTTCCACCATAAAAAATTGCAAAGCTTAGAAACGATATTACATCTTTTAATCAGTTTGAAGGGGAATCTATTTTTCAAGCATGGGAATGATTTAAATAACTCTTAAGAAAGTTTCCACACCATGCAATACGAGATTGGTTAATAATTCAATTTTTTTTATAATGGATTAACTGGATCTCTTAGATCTATTATCGATGACGATGTTGGTGGTTCATTGATGTCAAAACCATTTCATGACTCTTATGCTTTAATTAAAGAAATGACTAACAATAATTTTCAATGGCCTTCTAAGAGGGTACATCCAAAGAAAGTAGCCAATATTCATGAATCTGATGCATTTACTATGTCATCAAAGTTGCTGCAATTTTGAGGAAGTTAGACCAATTTAGAATGAATTTTTCTCAACCAATCTCTATGATTGAAGAGAATTTATTAGGCCAAATGTTAGATTCTCAAGAATCATTAGAAACTTTGAATATCATAAATAACAAGAAGAATAAACCATATTTAAATTATTATAACACAGGTTGGAATAACCATTCCAACTTCAATTGGAATAATACTACGGGTGGTAATAATCAACAATAGGGGAACAATCTAGTAAACCGATTGGGAAATTGCAACAACCAAGGGAATAATAATTATAGATCTACTTATACTCCAGGTTTCAACACTAATCCACAACTTAAGGAGAAGAAGTTGTCTAAAGAAGAAATATTGTTACAAATGGGAAATCAGTTATAAAGTCAAGGAGCTACAATTAGAAATATTGAGAATCAACTTAGAAAAATTGCAAATTCATTAAGTAATAGATCCTATGAAACACTTCCTAGTAATGCTGAAACAAATTCAAAAGACCAGAACAAAGAGCAAGTAAAAGTTGTTCAACATAGAAGCGGAAGAGAGTTGGAAGGTAGGGTTAAAAAAGAAACTAAAGTAGAGAGAGAAGAAATTGAAGAATCAAAATATGTCACTCCAAAAGATTCTAAAAGACCTATTTCTTTGCTTAAAGTTAACTTAGAAAAACCACCACCTCCATTTCTTCAGAGACCTCATCAAGTGAAGTTGGATAAGCAATTTTCAAAATTTCTGGAAATTTTTAAGAAGCTTACAATTAATATTCCATTTGCTAAAGCCTTAGAATAAATGCCAAGCTATGTAAAGTTTATGAATGATATTCTTACTAGAAAAAGGAAGTTTGAAGACAATGAGACTGTTGCACTTAGTGAGGAGTGCAGTGCTATAATTCAGAAAAAGCTTAAAGATCCTGGTAGCTTTCCAATTTCATGTGCGATAGGAGACATATTTTATGGGAAAGCTTTATGTGATTTAGGTGAATTAACCTTATGCCATTATCAGTATTTAAAAGATTGGGATTAGGAGAAATAACTCCTACTACTATAACTTTGCAGTTAGTAGATCGTTCAATAACGTACCCTAAATGAGTTATAGAAGATGTCCTAATGATAATGAATCAATTTATCTTTCCTGTTGATTTCATTGTGCTGGATATAGAGGAAGATCTATAGATAACTATCATTTTGGTGAGACCTTTCCTAGCCACTGGATGAGCAATGATAGATTTACAGAAAGGGAAATTAATTATGTGCGTCAATGATCAAATAGTTACTTTTAACATTTCAAGATCAATGAAATATTCTACAAAAAATAAAGATGTTGAATGATATGGAATGGATATTATAAGATATCTGAGCGAATGACATTTCAAAATTAATTATGAAGAAAAAGATTTGGAACACGAGCAAGATGAGGAATTAGATCAATTTGAAGATCTTTTTAAGGAAGATTCAAACTATGTTCGAGAACGTTTTGATATTTTGGACACGTTAGAAAAAGATAGATCATTTTGTCCATCAACAGAAGAACCTCCAAAACTTGAATTGAATTTACCTCCTAATCATTTAAAATATGCCTTTTTAGGTGATTCCTCTACTTTACCAGTTATAATTTCCCCAAATTTAATGCTGGAAGAAGACGAAAGGTTGATGAAAATTGTGAAAAATTTTAAGAAAGCCTTTGGATGGACAATAACTGATATTAAAGGAATCAATCCTTCAATTTCTATGCATAGAATTCATATGGATGAGAACTGCAAACCCAAGCCTGATCCTCAAAGGAGATTGAATCTTGTTATGAATGAAGTTGTAAAGAAAGAAATTTTAAAGTTGTTAGATGTTGGAATTATCTACTCAATTTCAGATAGTGCATGGGTTAGTCCAATTCACTGCATTCCTTAGAAAGGAGGAGTAGCTGTGACTGTAGAAGAACATAATGAATTAATACTTACTAGATAGGTTGCAGGGTGGTGAATCTGCATTGATTATAGAAAATTAAATCTTGCCACCAGGAAAGATCACTTTCCACTACCCTTTCTAAATCAAATACTGGATGGACTAGTTGGGCAAAAATACTTTTATTTTCTGGATGGATATATTGGTTATCATCAAATTTAACTAAGGATCAAGAGAAAACAATTTTTACAAGTCCTTATGGTACATTTGCTTTTAGAAGAATGCTCTTTGGTTTAGGTAATGCCCCTACTACATTTCAAAGATGTATGATGGCAATTTTTTGTGATTTAATTGAAAAAGGAATTGAAGTATTTATGTATAATTTTTTAGTGTTTGGAACCTGATTTGACTCATGTTTAGAACATTTATCAAAAGTTCTTAAGCATTGTGAAGAAACAAATTTAGAAAAAATGCCAATTTATGGTAGCAGGAGGAATTGTATTAGGACATCAAATATCAGAAAATACTTAAAACATTTATCTAAAGTTCTTAAGCACTGTGAAGAAACAAATTTAGTCCTTAATTGGGAAAAAACCAATTTATGGTAATAGATGAAATTGTATTAGGACATCAAATATCAGAAAATAAAAAATGCCAATTTATGGTAGCAGGAGGAATTGTATTAGGACATCAAATATCAGAAAATACTTAAAACATTTATCTAAAGTTCTTAAGCACTGTGAAGAAACAAATTTAGTCCTTAATTGGGAAAAACTTAATTTATGGTAGCAGGAGGAATTGTATTAGGACATAAAATATCAGAAAACAGCATGGAAGTAGATCCTGCTAAATTTCAAGTGATCGTTAATTTACCTTATCCAACCAATGTAAGGGAAATTAGGAGTTTCTTAGGACATGCTGGATTCTATAGGCGATATATTAAAGACTTTTCAAAAATTGCAAAGCATTTTTGCCATTTATTGGAGAAGTATGTAATTTTTAATTTTGATGAAGACTGTCAAATAGCTTTTGAGCTATTAAAAGAAAAATTAGTCACTACACCAATTGTAGTTTCACCAGATTGGGGAAAACCTTTTGAACTGATGTGTGATTGTAGTGATTATGCTATTGGAGCTGTTTTAGGACAAAGATATGATAAAATTTTTGAACTAATTTACTATGCTAGTAAAACTCTTAATGAAACCAAAATTTATTATACAACAATTGAAAAAGAGTTATTAGCAATAGCATATGCTTTTGATAAATTTAGATCATATATAATTGGAAATCATTGCGTAGTGCATACAGATCATTCTACTATTAAGTACCTAATGAAAAAGAAGGATGCTAAACCCAGACTTATATGATGGATTCTTCTTTTGCAAGAATTTGATTCTACAATAGTAGATTGGAAGGGAACTGAAAATTAATTGTTGATCATTTGTCTAAACTTGAGTTTGAAAAACCACTCTATTTTGAAAAAGAAATTAATGAACACTTTCCATATAAAAAATTGTTCAATATTAACAAGTGGCATGTTCCATGGTATGCCGACATTGTGAACTTTCTTATAAGAGATATTATACCTTATGCAGTGACATACCAACAGAAGAGGAAATTTATTTCTGAAGCTAAGACTTATTTTTGGGATGACCCATTTTTATATAAACAAGGAAATGATCTAATTATTCAAAGATGTGTACCTTTAGAAGAGACTTATGAAATTATCCAAAAATGTCATAATTCTAATTTAGGGTGACATTTTGGTGTTGATAAAACAACATACAAAATTTTACAATCTGGATTTTATTGGCCTACTATCTTTAGAGATGTTAATGCTTATAGCTTGTAATAAATGTCAACGAGTAGACAATATTTAGAAGAATTGAGATGCCCCTCAATTATATTCTAGAAGTTGAAATATTTGATGTTTGGGGAATAGATTTCATGGGACCATTTATATCATCTTTTGAGAATTTATATATACTTTTAGCAGTGGACTATGTATCCAAATGAATAGAAGTTGTTGTTTTACCTTGATGTGATACTCAAAGTGTTGCAAAGTTTTTGAAAACAAACATATTTTATAGATTTGGGATGCCTAGAGTTATCATAACTGATGGGGGAAGTCATTTCAGAAATACCATAATGGAGAAATTATTAAAGAAATATCATATAAATCATAGAATTGCTACTGCTTGTCATCCCCAGACAAGTGGTTTGGCTGAATTATCCAATTGAGAAATTAAAAAAATTATGGAAAAATCTGTAAATCCAACAAAAATGGATTGGTCAGTCAAACTTGACTATGCTTTGTGGACTTATAGGACTGCATACAGAACTCCTATAGGAATGTCCCCATATAGGCTACTGTTTGGGAAAGCTTGTCACTTACCAGTTGAACTTGAGCATAAAGAATATCGGGCGATTAAAGAGTTGAATTATAATTTGAAAGATGCTGGTGAGAAAAGATTATTACAATTAAATGAGCTTGAAGAGATAAAGAATGAATCTTATGAGAGTGCCAAGATTTATAAAGAAAAGATGAAGATGTGGCATGATCGAAACGAGAGTTCTAAGATTTATAAAGAAAAGATGAAGATGTGGCATGATCAAAGTATTCTTACTAAAAATTTTTAGCCAGAGCAACAAGTTTTGCTATATAATACAAGTTTAAGATTTTTCCAGGCAAACTTAAGTCCATGTGGATGGGCCCATTTGTTGTGATAAAAGTTTATTCTTATGGAGTTGTGGATATTAAAGATCCTAAAACTGAGAAAGTATTTAAAGTGAATGGTCATAGAATGAAATCTTATTTTATAGGGGATCAACATAAATTTAAAGATTGAATGATGTTGGATCAACCAGAATAAGCACTGGTTAAGTTGGGCTGACGACGTAAAACCAAGCGATTTGTGGGAGGAAACCCATAGTTATCAGTGTGTTTTTGCTTTGAATGTTGTTTGTGTGTGATTAAGAAAATTTAGGGTAGTACTTTTGAGACTATTTTGTGTTAGTAATGATTTTAAGACTTTATTTAGTGATCTAGACATGCTAAAATGAGAATACGGACATTAAGTTGACTGGTGCAAAAGTGAGCACTAGCGCTTAAGCGCCAATAATAGGTGCTTAAGTGCGGGAGTTAAAAACCATGCGTGAAATTCATATTCTAGAAGGTCTAACAGCCAATTAATTGATTAAAGCGTGCCAAGGCAGTTTTAGGACGTGCCTAGGAGTTAGTAGAGGGATTTAGGCTTATAAATAGAAGGGTTTTGTGAAGGAATTTCACCCTTGATCATTTTCTGCCCTAAAGTTTAAGAGAGAGAGAAATTTGTATAAGATGTCTTCATGGGAGATGGATTTGAAGAAGAAGACTATGAGGAAGAAATTCATTAGTCAAATTACATGATGTGTAAACGGTTTCTTAGCTGTTAGTATTGAAGGAATATCAAAAAAGATCAAAAAAATTCAGACTATCATGGCTTTACTGGAAACAAAGGTAATTGAGATTCATGCACATCTAGAGCATATTGGATGGCAATTGATAATCCAATTCAACCATACTAGTAATATAGAGGAAGCGGATAAGGAGATGTATCTTAAGCAGAAGTGGAATGAAGAAGACAGTATCAGATCTCGTCACCACCATCCTTTTATCAACTTTATATTCTGATTGCTTAAAGAGAGACTAATGAAAGACCAGCGTTTGTCCCAAAAAATGAAGTGGAAGTAAGTTTTGTGTTTGAGTTTGTTTGTTAGGATTCGTTGTGTTTACGTGTTAGAGTTTGTTTTTAGTGTTTATGACTTTTATGTGTTTAATTGTTTAAGTTTGTTAAGTGTTTGTATTTAGAAAAATTTCTCATCCGAGACTATTTGGAGTGAGAATTAAATGTTACATGTACTTGTACTAGTTTATGAATTAATGTATATGTTTATTTTTGTGAAAATTAGTAATATGTTTGTCTCGAATTGAATTGAGTTATATGGGAGAATTTAAGGAGAGAGGAGAGTTGTAGGAGAGAAAAATAGTCATTTATGTGTTATGAGACCATTTAGGGGTGGTTTACTTAGGCTAATAGTGCATTTTACTTAAGTTTGAAAATATTAAAAATAGTGCACAGGCTCCTAAGTGCCACATTCTCGCACTTAAGCGCGATGTAACCCGAGAGGCAGGCGCCTAAGTGCAACTTATCCAAGCTTAAGCGCCAGTTCACAAAAACTGGTTCTTGAACTCCTAAAAGTGAACAATAACCCATAAAATCACCATTTTTACCTTCACCGTCACCTTCAACCTCTCAAGTTTGGGATTTTGGAGGATAGGTCAAACTATTTTGTGGAGATTTCTAGGTGTAATTGAGAAAAATTTTCTAGATTTGGAGTTCTTGAGATAAGAGCTTCACTTCTACGTAACATTTTTGGGCTTTCAAAATGTATTTTGAGTACATTAGGAAGAATTCAAAAATCACTATTCATGGTGAAAAATGAAGAAAAATTTTTGGAAATTGCATAGAAAGTGTAGTTTATACTTATAAGAGTTGAGTTTAGTGGATTAGACTTGATTTTTGAAGTTATTATGAAATTTTATGAAATTTGTAGAATGACACCAAAAATGAAGAGGAGAAAAAGAAAAAGCCACTTTGATTTGACCAAATTTGTGAGTTTGAAAGCTCAAGATAGGTACAGTGATGCTCTACAATCATGTAAACTTATCCAGAAGCGATGTTTTAAAAGTCCATTTGGATCTGTAGAAGATCTGATCGTTCACTGACAATGGGAATTATTCTGCTATTTTTCTACTATGGCTGTTATTTCTGTAGTTAGGGAGTTCTATGAAAACCTCCTTGAGGCTGAAGAAGATCGAGTTATGGTTTGAGGAAAATTAGTACCTTTTTCATCAGAGGTAATGAATATGTTTTATCATCTACCACCTGATACTTTGTGTTTTTATACGAATTATAGTCCTACTGAGACGGAGCTAGATGAGATTATTTCCTATTTGACTATTGGAAGAGGTCTCTGGAAGATCACAAATGAGAGGAGAGTTAACTTTTCCACGTCAAAGTAAAGTGCATCATCTAAGGCATGGCACTATTATATTTCAGCCTGTCTATTACCTACAAATCATCTCAGTGAAGTCACTAGAGAGTGGGCGATGTTGAAATATTGTATTCAGGAAGGCAAGCTCATCAATATTGAAACTTTAATTTATCAGACTGTCATCAGTCCTGCCACTACCACTACTACTACAGGTCTGGGATTTGCTTCCTTGATCTTTTCTTTATGTGAGCAGGCTGGAGTGAGATATGATAGCTTGGAGGAAGTACTGTTGCCTTTGAAGCCAATTACTAGTGTTAAGGTGAAGTCATATTCGGAGCATTCTATTTTTGGCTAGAGAGGAGTATTTTCAAGGAGTTATGGAATGGCAATGCCTGCTGCTTCTACCTCTACTGCATCTACATCTAGAGCATCTACCTTAAGACCATCTACTTCTAGAGGTGAGTCCACAAAAACTCAAACTCAAACTCAATTATTACAGAGGATGATGGAAAATATAAACTATACTGCCAATAAGGTAAGAAATTTAGAAAGATTTGCAGATCATATTGACGAGTTTAACAGAAGAAAAAGTGTTTATGAAGAGAAATTTCATTCATCTCTGTAAAACTTCATTAGAGGTAACCTAGGAGTGGAATTTCCTCCATATCCTATATACCCTGATTATGAGCCTACAAATGTCTGAAATAGCGATGATTCTGAAGATGACAAAGAGGAGGACTGAATGATTTATTTTTATGTTTGTAATACGAGTTAGACTATGTGCTTTGGACTTGAGACTTGTGATGTGTTGTTTATTTTTATGATTGAGCTTGAGACATGTGATGTGATGTGTTCTTATGTTCTGGACTTGAGATACGTATGTTTGTGTATTGGTTTAGATTTTTTGTTGTGTGAGACTTTTATTTTTTTAATTGTATCGTGATGTTGTGTTTTATTAGTAGTTTGTTTTAAAGTTCTAGGGTAGTAATTGTTGTTGTGTGTTGATTATTGTGTTAGTTAGAATAGGACTTATTTCTATGTCTTTTGAAAAGTTGAAAATCTTACTAACTTTAGTTTTAAACTTTAATTTTAGAAAACTGCTACCCTATATGTTTCTTTTATCATGTTAGTGTGTTTGTTTTTATGTGGAAATCAAATTTAGTTTGTTAGTTTGTTTTTATGTTTGTGCCCACTACTTAAAAGTCTACTGAATCTCTACATATTGAATTGAAGTGAAAATGATAGAAAATTAATCAAAAATTAATTTTGCTCCAATTTTTAGTTTTATACTTGTATAATTAGGATATAAAAATTCTTATGAGCATTTTTTTTCAAATTTTCATTCCTGCTTATTTATATTTGCAGCTAAACTGTTTAATCTCTCAAAAAATTAAGTTTGGGGCGGGGGGGATGAAAATTATTTTCAAAACTTGAATTTTATTTATTTTCAAATGTGCTGCAAGTAAATTTGATTTGGAAAAAATAATGATTATGTATATGAAGTTATATTAGGGAAGTAAATTTTGATTTTAAATATGAGTAAGAAAACTTAGTTAAAATTGTGAGTAATGAAGAAAAACTTTCAGTTAAAAATTTTTAGTGTAAAAAATGTTAAATTTAGTGTAACTATCTTTAGTAAGAAAAATTGTATTTTTGAAAAATTTAGAAATTCAGACTTTTATTTTTAATACTTAAATTTCTTTTATCAAAAATAATTTTCAAAACTATTATTAAATTTTAAGTAAGAGATTTATATCAAAACCTTGCGTTAAAAAAGGAGAAGTGGAATTCAAAATCAATAAAGACATATCCAGATATAGTAATCCTTCCCTCAAAAAGAAAAATAAAAAGAAAAAGAAAAAGAAAAAGAAAAAAGAAAAAAGGGAGGAGAAGCTTGAGGATTAGTGCCTAATCAAAAATTGGTTCCACATTTGATCTTTTTAAAGTATAAGACTTGAGAAACTCTTAAGCTTAAGAATATAATATAGTAAGTAAAATTATTCTTAAAAATTTTTTTTAAGTGGAGATAATAAAATGACTAAATTCTAAACTTGGAGAATCTACAATATTTCCAAATTAGATAGGAACTCCTATTTTCATCTTTCTTAACATTAAAAATTATTGAACTTTAAGTTAGTCTCATTTACTGAATATTTTTTTATAAACTGGATACTATATTTCAAAATCTAAATTTTAGTAACTCCTAAAGAAACTTATATACATATCATACTTATTTAGTTTTTAAAGATTGAAGTTTCACTTGAGGACAAGTAACGATTGAAGTTTGGGGGATTTTGATACACCTAAAATATATAATGTTTTTAGACATATTTTTATACCTATTTTTTAGATATTGCGTTTTAATGGAAGGTATTTGTGTATTTTTCTTTCAGGTACAAGCAAAAAGTTGAAAATTGCTAAGAGCAGTGAAAAAAGATCAAATTTGGAGCAAAAATATGAAATTTGTGCAGAAGTGTTTTGGCACCTAAGTGTCAGANATTGAACTTTAAGTTAGTCTCATTTACTGAATATTTTTTTATAAATTGGATACTATATTTCAAAATCTAAATTTTAGTAACTCCTAAAGAAACTTATATACATATCATACTTATTTAGTTTTTAAGGATTGAAGTTTCACTTGAGGACAAGTAACGATTGAAGTTTGGGGGATTTTGATACACCTAAAATATATAATGTTTTTAGACATATTTTTATACCTATTTTTTAGATATTGCGTTTTAATGGAAGGTATTTGTGTATTTTTCTTTCAGGTACAAGCAAAAAGTTGAAAATTGCTAAGAGCAGTGAAAAAAGATCAAATTTGGAGCAAAAATATGAAATTTGTGCAGAAGTGTTTTGGCACCTAAGTGTCAGATCCGGCGCTTACGCGCCGGTGAAACAGAGAAGGTCGCGCCTAAGATCCATAGGCCCCACGCTTAAGCGCCAGAGGTAGTTATTCGGAGGTTTTAGTCATTTGGTCAAATGTTGAAGAGACATTTGAAGCACTTATTAGCTAAAGAGGGTGGTTATGACCACCAGAAAAAAAAATATTATTAAAAACTTGTGAAAGGAGGCATCCGTTGGAGAATACATCAAATTTAGACACATTTTGAAGAATTTCCAAGGCATCTCTTGGGAAATTTATAAAAGAAAGAAGTTGAGACATTTGATATGGGTGCTTGAAGAGGGAGAGAGTTTTGACTCCTGAGAAGATTGTGGAGAATCTTGTGGAGAGATTCAGGCACCACAAATTTACTTTTTCCTTTTTATTTTTAGTTTTATTTTGAGAGTCAAGAGTATTGTAAAAGAGAAGAGATTCAAAGGAACTTCAAGAGTTTGGTGGAGGATTTGAGATAAGTTTTTATCTTTTATTTTGAACTACTTTTGATTTTAATCGAGACTTCTTGTTGGTTTGACAATGATTTATACTTTTAAACTAAAGTGTGGTTTTTTTTTATCCATGGATTCTGAGTAGTTTTTTTAAATATCTCCTTAAAATGATAAGTTATTAAAGTTTGGATGGAAGTTATGGAGAGTATTAATCTTTAATGTTGGAAGAAGTTGTGATGATTTAATTTGATGCACATCATTTACTTCTTGATTTGGCCTATCCAGATGTTAAAATTTGTTGTGAGAACATGTAAGAATCGGGTTGGTATTGTCTCAGTCAACAAATGGAAAGAATCACATGAGGTTGCATGAATAAGAAATTAATTCATATTATTTAGTGCAAATAAATAAGGAAATAAACTTTGAAGGGTGTAGAGTTAGAGAACTTTAATGTGACAACCCCAACTTAGTTTATTATTTTAGGTTTTGATACGAGATGTTAGCCCCCAGGTGGAGGGAATCAATGAAACTCTAGCATGAGAGCTGGTATCTTCCCTGCCTAACCGGTCTTCAAAACTATTCAAACTTTAAATTAACCAATATTCTTTATAGTATCTCTAGTAGGGGTAAAGAATATTATTGCTCTTATTTTGCACAGCACAATTTGCATACTTTCACAACAGAATTCCTATCCTTATTACTGATTCATGAAAAGGAGAAAGATATTTTCATATTTTATGATTTTCTTTTACATAAACTCAAATTATTTAGAAGTTGTTACTGTTTTGTAAAAATATCAAATATACCAAAAAGATTTGAATTTTAATTATTGTTAAATTATCTATAGTTTAAGTAATTATCTTTTTGAAATAGAAGTTTGTTGTTTGAAAGTGCATATTACCAATTTTCCCTTGGGATCAATATTCGGGGCTTAATAAAAAAGTCCTATATTACTTGATAATGATACGTATGCTTATGTAGTATCTCAATATATATAAAAATTAAAAAGTTAAATTCTTATTTTCTTCAGGATTAATTTTTTGGTACTGTTGTAAAGTAAGGAAATATAAGTGAAAATACAATCGCATACATTGTTATATTATTGCATATAAGTAGTTTCAAGATCAATGATGTAGTAGGTCATTGAAGATGTGTGTCATAACATATTGATAGGTTGCCCTGGCATTATTCAACCCAAATAGCATAACCCTACAACAAACAAAATTGTTGTGGGTACGAAACATCGTATGTTGTTCTTCTTATGGGACCATATGGATCTGTTTGTAACCAAATAATCCATCCATAAAGGAGAATTTTTCACGAGAGAATGCCAAATCTATCATAAGATACAATATCAATAAAGGGGAATAATCTTTCAGGCGAGCCTTATTCAACTATTGAAAGTCGATACAAACTCATATATGTCTGTTCTTATTCTAAATAATTATGACATTTGTAACCCATATAGGACATGAAACCTCCCTATTAAAACTAGCCTTGATGAGCTCTTTAGTATTTCAAACCACATTTTCTAAGGAGACAGTTTTGTAGGAACAATAATTGAATTAATGACTAATGGATGTAGAGCTACAGTTGGAGCTAAATGGGCATTTCAACAAAACTTCAAGCAATGAAGTCACAAAACTCTCTATGATTTTAGATACCATATAATATGATAAGAGTTTGCTTATAAAATTTGGATAAGGATCATCATCCGTACCTATGTTGAGCTCGTTCAACTCAACGATGGTCAAAACGACACCATTCTCAAAATTTTAAGGGGTTTCCTTAATTTTGACTTTCTCATTAGTATAGGTGAAGGCCTCACTGCCTTTTAATACAAATGCTTTTGACAAAAGGTTTTAGGGAGGTTGGTTTTATCAGGCTTTTTAACATAACCCATCCCAGACCTGTTACATATGAGTCTATTCTGTCACATACTTTTAGAGATTCTGGCTTGGCAAATAGACCTTCTCATGGGCTATAACCCATCATCAAGAATTTTATGAATGAGAAGAGAGAAATAAAAAGAAATTGGGTTATCCTCCATTTCTTAATTCTCATCATTTAAAACTATTACATCATGACTGTTTACATGCAAATCGGCTTTGTAAAATAGATGGAAATTTTCACCTAATTCAATTTTGGAAGTTACATAAAAGGTATGCAACTCCTCAGTCGTAGATGCATTTGCAGCTGAGAAATCATTATAGTGACCTCATGGTTACTACCTTATATAACAAAGATATAACAAAGATAACTTAGATAAATGGGAGACCACGATAATTAATAACAACAAAAATATCTCCTTATTAGCATCATCTTGGTTATGACAATGCAAACTTATCAAACTAGCCTCAGCAAAAGCCTTATCTGAGTTAGAATCAATATTTGATATAGCTTCAATTCTTATCTTAGTTAATGGCAAAGCCAAGTGAAATCAATCTCGCTTCAACATAATAGAGGCATAGTGCCCTTTCTTTTGCCTCACTACCTTTCTACCTTTAGTTAAATGAGGCTTAGGAATAAGAAGAGCCCGTGGACATCTATGACAGTTGAAGTTGGTAGGGACACCTTATAAGGTACATAGTAATTGGCATCATCATAAACACTTGTTGTATTGATAAAAAAGGGCTAAATATTTCAAAGGAAGGAAAACTCTTCCCCACCACTCATATACTTAATGTGTAGATGAAGGGTAGAAGGTGTGATCCATTTCTCATGGATCCATGATTGTCCAAGAAAAGCTCTAAAGGACATGTTACCATTGATCACATGGAACTTTCGCTTTACTCTTAAATCCAATAAATTTAGGAGGAAAGGTAATAGAGCCTAGAGTCTTTTGACCATTTTCATTAAAATTGTTAAGTATGATCTTATCAGAGCGTAATTTCTTTGTATTTATGGAAAACAGATCAAGGGTGTAGACATCGATGATATTCACTGAAGCACATGGACAACAAGAATATGGTTTTACGGAGTGTTGTATAACATGACCATTACATAGAAAGGATTTTTATGGTTTGTAGTTCCTAAAAGAAAATCATCCTTCAAGAAGGTGATGATAGTTATGCCTTGCATTATAGCTGCCTCCATTCCTTACTCTGTATAATATTATCATTTTTTTGACATGGATTTTTAAATAACATATAGATTCAATGATTTAATTATTTAAAAAATTAAACACGACATCAAAAGTAGTACAATACATCAAAAGATAGAAATATAACTTTAGGATGGGTTCAAATATTTTCAATAAAGAATTAATAAATATTTGTAATGGTCTAAAATTAAAATCAACAAATATTTTCCCTATATAATCTGAAGGCTAAATATGGTTTAGATTAAATTTGGGATCTTAAATTTCCTATAAGAAGAAGTCCCAAAAATTATTTATGATTTAAGCAACCAAAGTTACTCAAGAAAATTCTCGATTAAGGCTGAGGTTTTGTCATTAAGAAATTTCTAAGATTAGGTTTTTTCAATTGATTATTGAGAATTTTATGTAGGGAGTCCTAAAAGTGGAATAGTTATTGTCGAAACCTAAAAAAAAGAATGTGTAGGAGATGTCGAAGATACTGAGAGACTCAGTGACATCTTAACTATTCTATTATTTTTGTGTTAATGATTTTGAAAGATATTTATTTGTTATTTCATCTTAACATTTTAATAGAATGTTAGAACATAAATTACATGATATACAATCGTGAGGAAGCCTATGAGAGTGAGGATTTATGCGTAATTAGATAAGCAACCTCAGAGTCCTAAAATTAAGTTAAAGTTCACTAACAGAAGTGAAACTTCATAAACTTGATATAAAGAAAAAAAAAAGATAAACAAACAAAATACAATGGACTTACAACCCTACCTGGAAAGGGCCTTCATCTAAACCACCTAATCACGACCAAAACCATGCATAGCCAGTATCAATGAAGCTTAATAGGGAAGGTTATTATTTTATTAGAATTTTTAGGTCTTATGACTTGAATATAAAAGAAGTTGCCTAAGTTTATCTGGCATACAAAATATCCTAATACTAATGAGATTATATTCTTACAATTTAAAACTTAATATTTTTATCTCTCTACACAAAAATATTTTATTACGTTTAGCTAACCCTTAGTGTCACGTGAATCAGAGTAGATTGTGTAATAGCTTATGCATGACCTTGATGATGAATATTTATAAAATAAATTTATAAGACCAAATGAATGCATAGGGTAGAACTCACTTCCATGTGATGAAATGGTTCTTACAAGACAAACTATAAACCTATTGTGTAATGTGTGAAGGCTCAAAATACAAATAATTTAACCAAAATGCTTATGCATAAGCCTACGAGTCATGTTCTTGTTCATATTCCAAAATCAAAAAGGGGTTTCTACTTAATTTTATTTTATTTGTTGAATCATATGTGTGTTGTTCGCTAAGGTTATGAATGTGATAATTTAAGTTATTTTATTTTGATTATGAGTTTAATTTTATTTTTAATAGTTAGGTTTAGATTGTTTATTAAATTTGAGTAGAAAATATAGAGAGTTGTGAAGTGAGAATATTCATCTTTTTTTTTTATGATGACCCAGTCCTGATGCATATGACTTTCCTTCATCTCGGGATATCATTGTCGCTGATCTACTTAGACTAAAGAGGTAGTTAAACCTACTTTGGCTAGAAGATTCTCTTCAATAACTATGAGTTGCATCATTCATGAGATCTTCATAGATCCAGGCATAAGGGGTCAAAGTTGTGTTTGGTGTTTTTATTCATCAAGGGTTTACTTTAAGTGTGAGCATTTTTTTATATTTTAATTGATTGAAACTTTTAGCTGATTATATCCTCTTAGCTAATTTAAATTATTTTTTTGTTTCATTTTTAGTTTGGTTAAAATCCCATAGTTCCATCATCCGAGGGTCATTTATATTTGTGGTTTTCATGGTTATTAATAAGCTTAAGTTTTAGTTACTTTTATGTGATGGTTCACTTTAAGTTTTATTGATTTATGGGTTTAATTTTATCTTTTAGTTATGGCTTCATTTGTTGGTTTGTTTAGATATTTTAGTTTCAAGTTTAGTTGAGTTAAGAACTCAATAAAATTATTGAGCAAATATGTTAATGTGCAATTTGAAGTGGTTCATTTGAAGCTTTAATTCTAATATCTTCATTTGATAATGGATGAGGTACGTTCATAACTAAAGAAGAGAAACAAACATGTCGCTGATCATTCAAGTTTTAAAATGAATTATATTTAAAATAAATTTTCATTGAAGTAACCAAATTCTATTGATTTTTAATTTCCTTATTAGTCTTAAACCTTTACGGGTTAACAAACCCATCGTCGTCAATTCCATAATTTTATAGAATTTTAGATAAACCTCCAATCACTTTTGATCTTGATTAGTTTTTTTACCATCATTTGAGTTTAATTTTCATAAGTTTGGATTTTCTTAATGTTATATTTGGAAGAGATATTTGATGATAATTTTTTCTGTTGAAGGTTTAAAGGAGGCTTGGTGAAAATTTTAAGGGGTTTTGATGGAATAATTGTGGAGTTTTGGTGGAATTGTTATGGAGTATTGGTAGAAATTTAGAGTAAAGTTTGGTAAAATTTTAGTGGAGATTTAGGTGAGTTGTTTTGATGGATATTTGGTGGAATTACTGTGGAGCTTTGGTGAAAAGTTTGATGAAAATTTTATAGTTGTTTAGTAATGACTGTGATACTTTATTTTAATTGTATGATGTGTCGTGAAAAATAGATCTGTGAAATTACTGGAAGTTGTTAGTTTTTAGTAATTTGTTAGATGTGTTTGTAGTTAACTCTTTCTCAGCAAATTTTTATGTATTATATGTTATTTAATATTGTAAGTCTTGTAGCTTTTCATATTAGCACCTGCAATATTTCATAGTTAAGTTTCAAATCAGAACCTTCAACAATTATGTCTTTTCTTTATGTATTAAATGTTTTCTTTCACCCTTTATTTTTCAGTTTTTCTTGCAAAATCTTTTAAAAATTTAAGATTGAGGGGAAAGAAAAATTCCTTTTTAAAGAAAAGAAACTTAATTTTATTTGTCCTCAATTAGCTATATTTTTAAAATATTTTAAAATTTAACTTGACCTTTGGTATTAGAGGATAACTTTAGATAGCTATATTTATGTTTTTAAATGTAAAGTAAATTTAAGCAAAATTTTTTAAATAATCAAGGTTAATTTTAGAGATTAAGATATTTGGTATTATAGAATAAGACTATGTTTTCTATTGTAAGTAAAGGAATTCAGATTTTTTAAGTATTAAAAATCTTNCTATTATGATTGTTCAGGGCTTGATAGTGACCTAGACTTGACATTTAAACTCATTTGGTTGGATTCAGAAGATAACATGACTGATGAGTAACACCTCTTCACACTACAAGCTTGATTTTAACTTTGGGAATCAAAACCCTTACTTACTTAAATTTGCCTTAGGGGCACTCACCCCCATAACTCTTAAATGAAATATCAATTGTTTAATGGAAGGTCCTAACCCTTGGATAGATAGAATGTCAAGTCTTACTTAAGCAGTGAGATAACGTTAGCTTAACCTTCGATGATTAATAGAACAATATGATAAGTTCAAAATCAACTCAAAATATTTCAAAAAATCTTTAAAGTAGTTCAGGGACCTGTCCTGAGCACTTTGAAATCTCTTGGATATTTTGAAGGGCAAATTGAGCTTGTTATATTTTGTTCTAAAATTATCCACGAAGATCTTCCAAGACTCAATAAAGCCCAAATTTGGGGTTTAGTAGTTATACCTTCATCTACTGCAATTTAAATTCCTTACAAAATTATATACATATTTCCAAAACTAACCTTTTAGGTGGAGGAGCGAGAAGAATTGACAGGTACGCTTCCAAGTTATTGCATTTACTTTTTCGTACATCTTCTTTCTTTCTTGTATGTTTAAAGTCACCCTGAATGCCAAAACTGAAACCAAAATTAAAAATTAAACAATTTACAGCCATAATAGTTAAAATATAAGACAACTCAAAATTTAATCACAAACAAAACAACAAAACAAAAATTTCAATTAAATTAAGACTCCTTTATCGGATGATCGAGAATCCCTCGGAGGAGGTAACCTACGATTGCTAACGAGATATCTCACAGTCTAAATGAAAGTATGGAACTTATTGATTTGAGTTTAATAAATTCATTTGGACTAAATGAATTCAAAAAAAGTAATGGTGCCAGAATGAGGGAATCGTATGATCCTAATCGGTTTTGCTCTAATCAATTTTAATATTCCCCATAACATTTAAATAATCACAACCTTAAGAAACACTTGATTTGACATCATTATTTGACACATTAGAAAACTTAAACTTGCCACGATGAGGAGCTTGGAGCTAGCATTGTGGGCAGCACAACCATCTTCAACAATAAAACATTTTTACACGAACTAAACCATTCCTTTGAATTAAACAACTGTGCCATAATATTTCAAGGTTGTTCACCCAGTGCTGTTGACCTCACTTTTGGTTGAGGTCTAGAAATTTCTTTAGTAGCCTAGGTCTAGCCATAGGACTTTCCTATTGACTAGTCTTAGAAAATTAGAAGAGGTACCCCACCATTAGAAATTCAAAACTCTTTTTTTTTTACTCAACTTGAAATTCCACATATTGATCTTAACCTCTAGCATTTAGTAGGTAAGATCATTATAAGA
>JXCR01065447.1:305460-317985 GCA_002079205.1 Phalaenopsis hybrid cultivar
AGTAGGTTTCATTAGAGATTTCTATATTTTTATCCCATGAATGTGATGGTGAAACATTAGAAAAATTTGTAATAACTCGGGATAAAACTAAGTTATAAGAGTATCTAGTACTTAAGTTAGGAACTCTATTTTTTTCATTTAAAAAATAATTGTAATTTGTCAGACTTAGGAATCTTAGAAAAAAAAAAGAAGTTTGAACTTTACGAGAACTCTACTAGTAAAGATTTGACTAATATATTTAAAACTAAGAATAAGCTTCAAAAGTAAATAAGTTTCTTCCATTAAAATTATTCAAGTAAAGCCAATTTTTAACAAGGAATCTCCAAAAGCTTCTCCTCACTTATTTTTCTTTTAACTTTTTCTTTTTCTTTGATTTTGCTTTTCTTTTTCTTTTAAGATCATTTTTAATCATTTCTTTTCTTTTCTTTTTATGTGAGGATTACTTTATCTGGATAGCCTTTAATGATTTTGAACTTCACTATGCTCTTCTTAAAGTTAAAAACTTCTCACATTTCATTACTTGATAATGTGTATTAATATAAAAAAGATTTTTTATAGAGTCTCTAAATCTTTTTAAAGTGTAAATCTAAGATCCTTAGTATTTCAAAAATACAATTTTTCCTACTTTGAATAGTAAAAGCATATTCATATGCATTTATGCCAAATATCCTAATCTTAGCATTCCTCTTAATCACTAAAAATTTTTAATTAAGTTTATTATAGCATTCATTGAATTAAAAATATAGTTCTCTACAAATAACACCACATACTACAAGTTATGTTAAAATAGTTATTAAATAAAGTTTATTGAAATTAAATTAAATTTAATAATTTTTTTTAAAAAAAAGCTTTTCTACCTCCCCCAAACTTGAATTTTTAAATAGTTTAAGACATTATATTACAAAACAAGTATAAAGAGAGAGAAAAATTTTAACAGATTTATCATCTATCAACATATTGTAAGCATGAAAATAATATAGGTACAAGTAGTAAAAATAGGTATGTGTAGCAGTAAGTAAACATGTTTAGCAAAAAAAGTACAAAGTAAAAACTACTCTCATTCACAAGTAGTATATATATATGAAACAGATCAAAAAGTAAATAGTAATGCACTGAAAACTAAAAAGTCCATAATCCACATCAGCAATAAACAAAAATATCACAATGTCCAGAACAATTAAATAACTAAAAGTCAGCAATAACTAGGGAAAGTAAATACAACCAAACTCATAATAACTACTCCTCCTCATCATCCTCATCATCATCTTCATCCTTGTCTATAGCCTTGTGTCATTCAAACATCTGATAATAAGGATAAGCAAGGAACTTTATGTTATGTTCTCCTCTCATAAAGCTCACTAAGGAAGTATTGAAACTTGCTTCATAATCACTTTTGCATTTCAGATAATGTTCCAAATGTTCCCAATGTTCTTCATTTTTCTGTATCTAACACTGGACAAAAATTATATCACTTGTTGTATCTACATCTGCTCAAGTATAGTGACCATACTAAAAGTAAGATGAGTCAAAGTACTGTAAGTGGAAGGCCTCAAAGCTAAAATAGATGGAATATCAAAATCTCTAGCCCAAAATCTTCTATATAGGTCCACATTAGCCTCAACGATAGGCTTTAGTGGCTGTAGTAGCTCTTCCCAAGTTTCAAATTTAACCCTAGCTGCTTGGAATAGTAAAGATACGAGAAGGGTAGCCCAAAACTGTTGTAGTACTAACTTTGGCGGACATGAAAATAGACTTGTAAATGAGAGAGACAACATCAATGAGTTTCATCTTCTGAATGCAATAGTTTAGANAAATAGTAAAGATACGAGAAGGGTAGCCCAAAACTGTTGTAGTACTAACTTTGGCAGACATGAAAATAGACTTGTAAATGAGAGAGACAACATCAATGAGTTTCATCTTCTGAATGCAATAGTTTAGAATTGCTCTGTATCTGGTCACTTCACTCAAATGGTTCGTAAGAAGAAGTCGAGCAAAGATAAAATAGTGTTAGGCTTTAGATGAGGCATTAAGCAACAAAGAGAAAAAAATTACCATTTGTCCATTCTTAACTTTCCAAACTCCACGCCCATTCGTCAGAAATCCAATAATCTTATCAAGCTCCATTTCAGTAGGATCAAATTTAAAATAGTAGCAATCATGAACAAGAGGCAGCTGGTACAATGCATTGATCTACTTAGGAGTAAACTCAACTCCCTTCTCTCGAACAAACACTTCATTTTGATGTGCCTCAAAGAGATTTGCATAAAATTCTCAAAACACAGAAATAACTACGACAACAGTGAAGTAGTAGAAACTTTCCCAGTAATGAGCAACAATTAGATTCTCCACAGAACCACCAGAACTAGAAAAACTTCATTCAGCTATAAATTTCTTCAATAAGAGAAATTCGTTGTATCGATCTTATGCTTTTAAATTGAAAACTTTCTTATTATCGAAATCTTCCTCCCCCTTTCCACTTTTTGTTTTTGGAGCCATATTAAAATCTAAAAAAAATCAAAATAAATTCCAAATATAAGTTCTAAAGTCTTTAACAAGCAATTTTCAAGCAAACAAACTCTTCCACCATGTTCTTTTTTTCTAATTTCTCCATATTTTTCAATCTTATAATAACTTATATAATGTAGTAGAAATCCATGTTGAAAGAAGAAAAATTCTTAGGCAAAGTGTAGGACTTTTTTGGAGAAGAAGAAATCCAAAGTTCTAGGCCTTAAATCACCAAGATTTGCAAGCTAAGAGAAGCCCTAGAGAGGTGCTACCGTGTGAATGGAGAATAAGATGAAGTTAAAGCTCAAAAATGGCATCAAATCGGGTAGTTTTGACATTTCATGAGCTGAACCTGTTGTTCAGCCAGTTCAGTCCCTAGGTGCTGGCTTATTTCTTTATCCATCCTTCTCTTTCTTTCTCTCTCTTTCCCTCTCTCCCTTCCCCACTCTTTTCTCTCTTTTTTTTCTCTCACTCTATCGTACTCTACGTCTCTTGTGCTGCTGCCATACTTCTCAGGTAACTGGCGCTTATGTGCCAGGTTCTGGCGCCTAGGCGCCAGTGCTAGATTTTGCAATTTTTTATTTTTTTAGAATATACGGAAAACAAGTCTAAGGCCTCCGGATGCTAATTTACTCTATTCAACATCATTTTAATAACTAATCATCCTCCAATCATCTTGTAACTTTTAATTTTCACAAGTAAATACAAACAATCCAAATGAACCAAGCACACTGACACCATATATCAAACTCACAAACTTAATATAAACTCACTAACATAAACATAAGTTCATTACATACCAACTAAACATCAATCCAACATAAGCAAATATGCAAATACAAACCCATACACATACAATATGGAAACATGACAAAGCCTGCATATCAGAGTTTGGCATATCAAACACACATTGATATCAGATTTTTCAACACAAAGCACCTACTACTAATAATCATTAACACTGTTCTCCTCCACCTTCTCATTCATCTAATGGTCATGCAAAAAAAGGCTATAAAAAGGACAGTGAGGAAATTCTTCAATGAACTTTTCTCCGATCCAGTTATTCTTTTGATATATCCTTACTTGAGCCTCTTGGAAACATGTCATATGATCAAATTGAAGCTTCATCTGTCAATCTGGATGATCAAAATGTCACAAATCTTGACAAGAATAATCACTATATTCTCCTTTATCTTCATCCTCTTTTCTGTAATACCTTCTAAGCTAAGCACAAGAAATCCATTGAAGTAAGTTTGGGCATCCTTTTTGATGAATTTCTTTCTATCAAACACTCCATTTCTCTTGCTCTCCATAATCACAAGGACAATTTGATCTTGCAATCACTTCCTCCTCACAAATGGTCTCTCACACCTAGATATTGAAGCCTTAGGATCATTAGGTAGGTTTATGGATGTTTTAAAGGGAAGAAGTGGGTTCAAACTACCAAGGGGTAGTTTATCCACGTTTTTCAAACCACAGTGCCTAGGCACCAAGTTTCGACGCTTAGGCTCTGGGCTCACTACAAATTGGTCCTTAGACGCCAGGATTTGGTGCCTAGGCACTAGGTTTTGGTGTCTAGGCACCAGGTTTCAGAGCCTAGGCACTAGGTTTCGGTGCCTAGGCGCCAATGCCCAATTAAGTATCGATTCACCTTGTGTCCTATTATCTCATCCCAACTTCGTCTAGATCATTCAATTAGTGTTTTATGCCTCCTCACATCGTGTAGGTCCCATTAAAACATAATATGTTTAAAACAACAATAATAATCAATAGAAAATCAATTCACACAGATAAGCATGGGTTGCCTCCCACAAAACGCTTGTTTTAATATCGTCAGCACAATGTATCCAATGTTTCACTCTGGTTGACCCAACATCAAGACTTCATCATATTGAGGCTTGTTTCCACATATGTAAGCTTTCAATCTGTGTCCGCTTACTTTAAATATTCTTTCAGTTTTTGAAACTTTAATATCCACAACACCAAACAGATGGACTTTTATTATAATAAACAGCCCTGACCACCTGGATTTAAGTTTTCCGGGAAATAGTTTGAATCTTGTACTGTAAAGTAAAACTTCTTGTCCAGCCTTAAAATCTTTTCTTAAAATCTTCTAATCATACCAAATTTTCATTTTTTCCTTAAAAAATTTTGCATTCTCATAAGATCATTTCTAATTTTCTAGAGCTCATTTAGTTACAATAATCGTTTCTCACCAGCATCTTTCAAATTATAATTAAATTCCTTAACAACCCAATATGTTTTACGGTCCAATTTAACTAGCAAGTGACAAAACTTTCTAAATGTGTGCCTATATGATGACTTTCCTATAAGAGTTTTATATGCAGTCCTATAGGCCCATAATGCATAATCAAGTTTAGCAGACCAATCTTTTTTGTTATGATTTATGGCCTTTTCTAATTCTTTCAATTTCTCGATTGGATACTTTAGCTAGACTACTGGTATAAGGATAATATGACATGGCAATTCAATATTTAATTCCATATTTCCTAGTTAATGTTTCAATTCTTATATTCTTAAAATGACTTCCTCAATCTGTAATGATCACTCTTGACATTTCGAATCGGGTATAATATTTTTCCTCAATAATTTTGCAACGCTTTGAGCATCACAGCGAGGTAAAATGACCAATTCAATTCATTTAGATACATAATCCAAAATAATTAAAATATATAAGTTTCTGAAAGATGGTATAAATGGTCCCATAAAATCTAAGCCCCATACATAACAAAATTCAACTTTTAAGGTAAAATTTAGGGGCCTTTCATTTCTTTTAGAGATATTGTCTACTCTCTGGCATATATCACATGTTTTTATATAAATATTAACATCCCTAGTTAAAATAAGTCAATAAAATCCAGATTATAAAATATTAAATGTAGTTAAATCTATCCCAAAATGTCCCATAAAATTAGATTCATGAAAATTCTGAATAATTTCTTAGTTTTCTTCAAATGGTAAACATCTTCAGATAACTTGATCCTTACATTTCTTATATAAATAAGGGTCATCCCAGAAGTAAAATTTTCCATCGTGAATAAACTTCTTCTTTTGGTGGCTAGTTAATTTGTAGGGTAAAATATTACTAACTATATGATTAACTATAATAGCATATCATGGAGCATGCCACTCAGAAATAAAATATAATTGTTCATCAGAAAATATTTCATTTATTTTATAATCATAATTTTCCTATTCAAGTCTTGATAAATGATCAATAATTTGATTATCAAAACTCTTCTTATCCACTACTTCAAAATCAAACTCTTGCATCAAAATGATCCATCTAATTAATTTTAGTTTTGCATCCTTTTCAGCATCAGATACCTTAAAACAGAGTCATCAGCATGCATAATATGTTTAGTTCCAATTAGATAAGATTTGAATTTTGTAAATGCATATACTATTGCTAATAACTTCTTCTCAATAGTAGTATAATTTATTTGAGCTTCATTAAGAGTTTTACTGGCATAATATAACTTTAAAAATCTTATTATACTTTTGCCCTAACACAGTTTCATTAGCATAACCACTCGCATCAAACATTAATTAAATGATTTTTCCCAATCAGGTGAAACAATAATAGGTGCATTGATTAATTTTTTCCTTAATAAATTGAATGCATTTAGGAATTCCTCATTAAAATCAAATATCGCATCTTTTTTGAAAAGATGACATAGAGGCTTCAAAAATTTAGAAAAGCCTTTAATATAATGCTTGTAAAAATTGACCTGCTCAGAAAAATTCTAGCTCCTCTTACTATGGTAGGAGGAGGTAGTTCAACAATAACTTGAATTTTTGTAAATCTACTTCCATTCCATTTTAAAAAATTTTATGACCTAAAAAATTCCTCCTGCGATCATAAATTGGCATTTTTCCCAATTTAGAATTAAATTTGTTTCTTCACTATGTTTTAGAACTCTCCTTAAATGATCTAAGCATGAATCAAAGGAGGTTCCAAAAGCTGAGAAGTTATCCATGAAAACTTTAATTCCTTTCTTAATTAGATTGCAGAAAATGGTCATCATGCACCTTTAAAAAGTTATATGTGCATTGCATAAATCAAAGGGAATCCTTCTAAAAGCAAAATTCTTATAAGGAATTTAAATGTTGTCTTTTCTTGATCCTCAGGAACTATGGATATTTGGTGGTATCCTGAATATCCATCTAAAAAGCAGAAATATTGGTGCCCAACTAGACTATCCAACATTTGGTCTAGAAAAGTTAGAGGAAAGTGATCTTTCCTTGTGGCTTGATTTAATTTTCTATAATCAATATAGATTCGCCACCTAGTGAATTGTCTTGTTGAAATTAATTCATTCAATTGATTTACAGCTATGACCACTCCCCCTTTCTTAAGAACATAGTGAATCAGACTAACCCAAAAATTGTCAGAAATAGGACAAATGATTCTGGTATCCAACCACTTTAAAATTTTCTTTATTTTACTACTTTTTTCATTATAGGATTCAATCTGCTCTGAGGATCTGCCCTAGGCATATGATTATCTTCCATTAAAATTCTATGCATACAAATTAAAGAGCTAATACATTTAATATCCGCTAACTTCCATCCAAAGGATTTCTTATAATTACTCAAAATTTCCATTAGTTTTTCTTCATGATCTTCAGTTAAGTCTGAGGATATTATAACAGGTAATGCTGATGATTTTCCTAGAAAAGCATACTTTAAATGTGTAGGGAGAACCTTCATCTCAAGTTCAAGAGGTTTTTTAATTGAAGGAATGAGAGGTTTATTATCTTGAGTAGTGTCTAAAATCTCAAAACTTTCTTAAACATAATTTGAATCCTCAGTTTTTATCTTAATTGATTTATCTTGAAAATCAATATCATTCACATACTCCAATTATTTTTGACATGATTTAACTTCACAACATTCTTGAAAATGGTTATCAATTAAATCATAAAAAATCCTTATTCTGTAACACTCATCATCTTTTCCTTTCGATTGGTACTTCATGATTTTAACACATTAAGCATAACTTCATGCTCATTATCTCACATGATTAACTCTACTTTTTGCACATCATTCATAGCTCTTCCAATGGCCAGGAAAGATCTCCCTAAAATGATTAGAATTTCCTTATCTTTCTCCAATGTTGACTTCAATTTTGGTGAGGTCTTTCCTTCCTCTTGGTACTTAGGATCTAGCCATAGGACTTTCATTTTGACCTTCTAGCCATAGGACTTTCATTTTGGCCATCCTAGAAGATTATAAATGGAGCCCACCTACATAGAAATTCAAACCACTTCTTTACTCTCTTTGGAACCCACAAGGATGATCATGAGCCTCCGACAATTAGAAGGTTGAGACCAACATGTGAGGATTCAAAGGATGAGTGTCCATAGGACTATTTGTACTTAGAGCAATCTTGGGTGATTAGGGTTTGGTCTTCCACACACTCAAGCACATAAAAACTCTCCCCTTATCCTATGACCCCAAAATCATACCCCTTGAACTTATTCCCTTTTGCTCTTTTGGAAACTCATGTGGGTGGTCCCAAAGCTCTCAGCGTTTGGCTAGGGTAGCTAAGACCCACACATGAAGGATCCAAAGTAAGCTTCCCCTTGGTCCCATGGCTCCAATAGGGTAATCTTGTGATTAGTACCTTGAATAGATTTCAATCCTACGCAAACACCCAATTTTGGCCTTTTAGCCCCAAACTATTTTTAAATTACCAAATTGCCCCTAGAATCCTAAAACTCCAGAAATTGCCCAAATTATCAAATTTTACCCAAAAATCTTGTCAAACCATTCTAAACCATCCAAATTGACAAAAACACCCCAAAATTTCCAAAATTCCTAAAATACCCCTAAAATGGCCAAAATAACCAAAATGCCCCTCATAGCTAAAGAATTTTCAAAATCTCCCAAAATCATTCAAAACCTCCCCTAAACCAATCCTGACCACCCAATGGGCTTAATTTGACCAAATTGACCAAGCTTGACCAAAATCCTAATTTTGCCCTAAAGGCCCAAATTCCCCAAATTAATTCCAATTTCCACTCAACTCATTTCAATTTCACCCAATTTAAATACTAAATCATTTATAAACATGTCGAATCCCAATCTGCACCAATTTGAAGCTCAATTGAGTCAATCTTCAAACCTTAATTTTAATTCTGGGCCAAAACCCCCAATTGACCATACCTTCAAATTCCTTCAAGTTGAACCCAAGACAGATTTAATTCTCCCAATTTTGAATTTTAAACTCTTCATAACATCCCTCTAGACCAATTTGAACCCTCAATTGGTTTAGACCCAAACCTTAGCCTAGAATAAATCCAAGATAAAACTAATTTTCCCAAATATGATCTTAGGTCAAAATTTTGTTAAATTGAAGCCTTTAATCAATTCAATTCTCCAAATTTCATTTCTTAAATTCTTCATGACACCCCGTTGGACCAATTGGACCATTCAATCTATATTTAAACCAAGCACAAGTCAAGCCCAAATCCTATTTTTAGCCCAAAACTGCATTTTTGAGCTTAAAATCCAAATTAACCCAAACCCTTTAAATTAACCAAGTTTAATATTTTACTGCCTTGATTAGTGATACACCAAAAATATATGCATTTTTAGACCAATATTTTATACTTATTTTTGGTGATATTGCACCTTAATGGAAGGTATTTTGATGTTTTCTTGCAGGTTGTTGATTTTTAGGACTTAAAGCAAAAATGAAGCAAAAAGAATGGAATTTGGAGTCAAAATGATGTTTTTGAAGAAGTACTCAGTGTCGATCGTACCAAGGGTAGTTCCAATGGAGCAGAACAACAGAACAATTGAAATTTTTACCCAGCATCGACGACGCCAGACTAGCGCCGACGGCACCAAGGCGGTTCAGCCCCCGTTTCTAGAATGTTCGATGTACTTGGATGATTTTTGAAGAGTTTTTGGAGGCACCTCTTAGAGAACCAACATTGGGCTTTATTTGGGGCCAAAATTCATCAGGAAAGTGACGCCTTTTCGCTCCTAGACTTTCCATGACGCTCCATTTTTGCCATTCTTCTTAATCTGTTTTCATTCCACCACCATATTGGAGTCCATTAGTGATTTTTCTTTTATAGTTTAGCGTTTATGTGGTGAGATTTAGTGTGAAACTTTCTATAAGAGTGTTGGAGAAAGAGAAAAGTGAGAGATATCTTCTTCCTGCATTTCTAAGGAAAGGCTACAAGGCATTTTCTTTGAGAATGAGTTTCAGATAATTTTTGTTTGTTTATTAGTGTTGTATGAACTTTCTTTTATATAAGAAAATTTGTGTTTTGTTGCGTCGTTCTCTTAAAATCTTAGTAGTTTCCTTTATTTTTCTCCCTAATTTGAGATATGGTGAAATGAAGAGATAATATGATGTGTTAATATTAAAATATAAAATAAATTGTGATGATTTTTCAACTTTGAACTTAATTTACATTTCGATCTGACCAGTTGAATTGTTAAAATATATTGTGAAACATATGATCCGGGAAATGGAGTATGAGTTCTACAAAGAGTGTGGATCACATTTGATTTCATGAAGGAGAAATTCGTTCATGGAATTAAGTGCAAATAAATAGGAAAATAGTATTTATTGAGTGTAGAATTGGAGAATCTTTAGGGTGACAGAGTAAAATTCCCAATTCGATCTTAGTGTTTAAAAACTAGAGCGAGAGTTAGCCTTCAAGTGAAGGGAAGTGGGAGCTCTGGTGTGGGAGCTGGTATCCTTCTAGCCTAGCCACGGATTTAGAGACTAAACCTAGGACTAGCCAATGATTTTCTATGCACTGTTTCAAGATAGAGAATTATAATTACCCTTATTTAGCACAATACATATTATAAACATTTATCTCATCTCATTTCACCAGAACCTCATTATAGTGGGAACGATATTTTTCACATAAGAAACCTTCATTACATAGACATAGTTAGTAGATTAGTATTTACTTTTTAAACTTTGCTTTTCTGTTTTGATAATAATTAAGTACTTTAGTTTTGGTAACATCTTAACATTCAAAATTAGTGACAGTGATTTCGTTTGATTTTCTATAAATTTCCTAGTAAAACTTATCATTGCCAATTTATACCTTCCCTGTGAGATTGATATTTGGGGCTTAAATAGAAAGTCCTTTATTACTTGATAATGATACGTATACTTGTGTAGAATACCATTATTAATTTCTTATAATTATATATATTTTACACAACTTACTTTTCATACAAGGATCAAGTTTTTGCCGTTGTAGTGGTGTCAACTTCATAAATCCTTACATATAAAAAATCGGGATCAGCTAACATCTCGCATCAAAACCTAAAAAAATAAACCAAATTAGGGGGCTTTAGCCTATCACTCTAAAGTCCTCTAATTTTTCTCTCATTAAATATTATTTCCCTATTTAGTTACACTCAACCATATGAACTACATTCTCATCCATACAATCTTATGTGATTCTATCACAGTTGATTGAGACTATACCATCATGGATCTTACATGTTCTCATAACAGATTTTAACGTGCAAGTTGATTAAGTTTACATGTAAATGAAGAACAAAGTAAAATCATCACAATTTATTCTCACTCTACTCAATTCTATAGCCTACACATGCATACTAATTCATTGTAAGAGGGAAGAGTAAAGAAAGTTGCTCACTACACATGGAGAAACAACAAGAACTTTTCATTAAACAAGACTTTAAAACCATACAAACAAAGTACCAAATTTAAATCAAAATACACTGAAAATACTTATCTTTGATGGAAATCAAACTCTCATTGTATAGTTGATACACCAAAAATATATGCATTTTTAGATCTATATTTAATAGTCATTTTTGGTGATATTGCACTTAAGAGAAGGTATTTTTCAGGTTTTATTGCAAGTTGTTGATTTTTAGGATTTGGAGCAAAAAGGAAGTAAAAAAAAGTGGGAATTTGGAGTTAAAATGGAGTTTTGAAGAAATGTTCAGCGCCGACATCGATGGCGTCATTTGATAGAGAGCACGATCTAATTAAATGGCTACTGGCAAGCCAGTGTCGGTGCAGACCCTATTTCTAGAAGATTCGACAAATTTGGATGCTTTTTAAAGAGTTTTTGGATGCACCTATTGGAAAATTGGCCTTAGGCTCTATTTAGAGCTAAAATTGATCAGAAAAGACTCTCTTCGCCCCCCTTCGCACCCTTCAACCACTTTCCACTCTCTTCTACGCAATTTCACATTCCATATAGCCACTTAGAGTCCATTAGTCATTTATTTTCTTTATAGTTTTCAATTTTTATGGTGAGTTTAAGTGTGAATTCTTCTCTAAGTGGAGAGGGAGAGAAGTGAGAGATTTCTTCTTCCTACATTTCTTGAGAGAGGCTACAAAGGATTTGCTTTGAGAAAGAGATTCAGATAAGTGTTGTTTGTTTATTATTATTGTATGAACTTTCTTTTATAATGAAATTTGTTTTTTGTGGTATCATTCTCAGGAAGTCTGAGTAGTTTTCTTTATCTTTCTCCCTACTCTGACATATGGTGAAATGAAGAGATAACTTGGATGCGCCAATGTTAAAATATAAAATAAATGGTGATGGATTTTCAACTCTGCTCTTAATTTACTTTTTGATCTGGCCAATTGACCTGTTAAAATATGTTGTGAAATTGTCGGCACTATTTTTGGTGTGGGGTTTGCCCGTAAGAAGCTGTCGGTCATCGGAATTGAAATCCCGTTGCCCGCTTTGGAAGGACGTTTTAAAAAAAAAATTAGTTTTGAAAAAGATGAAGTCAAACTGACCCCATAATTTTCATAGTTTAGATGAAAGAGCGCTTTACCTTAAATTTTGTATCTATCCCGAAGGATGAACACAAGAGTTGAGGGTAAGGCTCAATCAAATAAACTAAAGAAAGTTATGACATCCGTTTAGTCTACAAAACCAATGTATTGGCCGACAAGTTCCCCTATTTAATATAAGGAATTAAATAGGGTTTATATTATGCTGGGTTCGGGAAAAGCTTCCTATA
>JXCR01065447.1:330786-361095 GCA_002079205.1 Phalaenopsis hybrid cultivar
AGTCCAAGGAGGTGCATATGACCAAATCTTGTGTTTGGACTAGGTTAGATATGTCAATTGGCCCAATTAAATATGAAATTTGGTGTAAGAGACCATGAGGGACAACTTTCATAAAGGGTGAAAGTCATTTTGAGGTCAATTGGTTAATCAATTTGGTGGATTTTNATTATTTTTTTTTATTTTGTAATTTGGCAAAGTGAAGTGGGTTTCTACCAGTTAAACCCACTTTTGATTGTAAATCATCAAATGAGTTAATTAATATCAGAAATTACCCATTTCCCAATTTGATTAAGCCTAAATGTTCATTAAGGCCAAAATATCCAAAATTACAATTTTGCCCCTAATGGTCCAAATTTTTATAATTACTTAAATTAAAGTCAAATGACTTTGGGATTTTTATGTAACCCTACTGATAGGTCAATTAAGACATTAGAGGAGAAAATGTGAATTTTCACAATTTAATTTAATTCATATAATTATTTTTATGCAAAAATATGCATCTTCAAAGAAAATTCCAAAAGATGATCAAGACAATTCTTAATCACTTAAAATTTTTATGTAAGCTAGCCCTTGATTAGAAAGTCATTTGGCCAAAATTTCATAATTTTTTTAATTTTCTGTGATTTATTAAAATTAATTGAAGTTTTGGGGATTTTAATAAAAATAAAATATTATTTTTAAATTGAAAAATATATTTTATATTTTTGGAAAATCTCCCTGAGGTCAAAGAACCCAGAGAAATTTATTTCTCAAAAATATGTTTTATATTTTTAGAAAATCTCTCTAAAATGAGGGAACCCAGAGAAATTTATTTTGTATTTTTTAGAATTATTTTAGTAAAGATTCTATTTTTATGCCTTAAAAATTATTTTTAAGGTTTAAAAATAGATATCTTTATTTTTAGACCTTGGAAAAATAGTCCAATGANTTTTTTCTTTAGTTAAAAGTATGATATTTATGGCACCTTATCTATACATAAAGTGTGTATATCACTTTTTTTTTCCAAGTTAAAATAATGGAATTTTTTATGTGAAAAAATAGAGTTTTGGTGTTAATGTAATAAAATAGAGTTATGATGTTTGATATATACTTAAATATAAAGAAATTGGGTGGCATGTAAGTAGGTTTGATATTTTAAGAATTGATTAATACATAACAAGCAATGTTTTAAACCATCAACTAATAAGACATTTTCAATAATTAAGAACTATTTTCTTGCCAAAATTACCCAAGTTAGTTGCTTTTGTGTGGTATATTCATTAAGCATCACTTTTCCACATATTTTAGACTCCAATGCAAAGAATGTGTTTTTATCACCAGTCATATAACCCGAGCAACAATTATCTAAATACCAAATACATTTATTGTTTCTAATGTGCATGCATTATATCACATAAAATTAGCTAGTAATTTTAGGAACCTAGATCATTTGATCCCTTCTAAGAGAAACGGGAATGCATGTTCTGATGAATTTAAGGACTTTTTTTTTCCTTTTTCATTTTAATGATGTGTTCATGTGAGGTCTACGTAGGCATAATGAAGAAATATGTTTAACTATTCTGCATGAAAATTATGAATTTTTAGGAAATGCATGCATATTTTTTTTTGGATTTAAACTTATTCTTCCTAAAAGTGTATGCTTCTGTATGTGTCACTTGATGTGGTGAAAATTGTGGTGTAGGATTACTGTTCAATTTTCTAAGTTCTAATATTTATTTTCTAACATGATCACTTGCACTTTTAGTCATTCCTAAATGGACATGTTACATATGAGTTTGTTCTTAAAGACTTTCAAGCATACTTTCTAATCATGATATGCTTCTTCTAATTCAAAATGTTTGGGATTTTTATTTGCGGGTACTTCCTAAAAGAGAATGCTTAAATTAATTTTGTGTTCTTGGAGACTTCAACACTATACAAAGTTAATGTTAAAGTGATTTAAAGGGGCCTAATTTCCATGATCCATGTGTTCATGGGCATTGGCCAGGAACTCGTGGGCCGTCGGGATTACGGCTTTACCAGGCTCAGCTACAAATGGAGCTCAATTTGTTTAAAAATTATTTGCTCTACTAAGCTCCCCGGGCTAGAGAAATCACGCTTTGTAATGAGCTTACAATTTTTAAGGACTTCTTCATGCATATCTTGTGCTTTGGTGTTAATAATAAGACATGTGTCATAGGTACCCAACGCCAACGTCTTCCCCTTCAATCCTCTTGGTGACATCTTCCTTCATGAATCTAAGAAGAAGAAGAGTGTGAGGGAGGGGAGCTTGTAGAAATAGATTCATGGAACAAACAAAATTTTTTTCACCTCTGAACACCGTTTATAAGGGTTTCAGTGTTGTAACTCTGATATGCAGCAACACTGTGCTATCCTTGTACATGGTCAAATTGCGTAAGCCAATAGTCCAAGTTTTTGCTAGCTACAAAATGTTCTCATGGTATGATTAATGTGGCATCGTGGTGCTTGGTATCAGTATAATGAAGGTGAGGTAAGGCTTGGTCAAACATAATAAACTAATTTTAGGCTACACCTGTAATGTGATTAAGCATCAATGGAATTGATGGAGTGCCATAAAGCCAGGGGTTAGCATTGCTACATTGACTTGATTTATCGAGTCACACAGGTATTGATAGTTAAAAGATCCATTACATACAATTTTGCATGTGATAATAATGTATGATGCATAGGCACTAGTTAGGGCTACATTGCTAATTAAAGTCTTTTAGGCGCTATGACACCAGAATTTTTTGTAAAGGAGGCTGAGGCATGCATTACGGGAGTGAAAAGGACGTCTCTAGGTAATGATAGTAGCATTGAAATCTCAATAGATCTCTTCTTTGAAGAGTTAAGTCTATAAATTATATTTCATGATACAGGGAAAGTTTGAAAAACTTATTTAATATAAGTATGTGTCCTTAAACGGTGATTTATATTCCTAACTTATTAAAAACTCGTGCTCTTCTATTCCATCATGTGGTAACTTTTCGATTATGATACTTACAATTTGAAAGATATTGATCATGATATACACTTGTATNAACGATTCATTCAAATTCTAAAATATTAAATAAAGAATAAGCTTCTGATTTGATCTGATTCTATATTAAAATTTAAGAATAACATTCTTGAACCCATTGTTCCTCCTCATAATAATGAGAAGTATAGGAAGAGGATTGGTAATTTTAATCTTTATGCCAATGTTAAAAAAAATATTTGGTTTATGTTGAAGTAGGAAATTAAGGTGGAGATTCTTGTGGATCATGGCCAATTTTTTCATGTGAAAGTCAAGAACACTCCCAGAGGAACATGTTCTAACTAGTTAATTACTTTATGAAGAATACCCAAGCATAGTCTCGATAAAAGAGATTTTGCTTGTATTATCGTAAACCTGAGGAAATAGGTTATCAAAGGAAGATTATTTCGTATGAGAAAATCTCGATGCTTCAAATCTCAAACTAAGTCATCTGACAGAGAGTGAGTCTCTTAGATCCTGAATGGGCAGTGGCTCAAAGGCATACGAAGCCCACAGAATAACCAAAATCATCTTGACGGGATATCTAAATGCGTCAAAGCACATCCAGGCCATAAGGGCATATGACAAATCACTGTATCCCAAAGGAATGATAGTTCATCGACATTGGGTCATCAAGATGATATTAATGAAGTCAAGGAGTGACAGAGCTCAAAGGGGCTCAACAGCAGGAAGGTAGTGTGATCCTAAAAGAAAGAGGTAGCTGGTTCGGGGTTCCACATACCAATCATCTCAAGCCACTGGGATCCTAAGTCTATCCGGTTGTGAAGGTAGTCGACCCAACACTTCCTGAGATCCCTAGTCAGCAATCCATTAATTGCATCGTCCATGGTGACCTCGGTAGCCCTAAGGTCAAAGGAAGGAAATTCTATCCTATGACTATATGCTGAAACTCCAAGAGATGAGACTCACACCTGCCAAAGTGGTGAGGATGCCTCAGGAAAGGAGAGAAGAGGAGGTTCAACTACAAAGCTGGANCATCTCGATAAAAGAGATTTTGCTTGTATTATCATAAACCTGAGGAAATAGGTTATCAAAGGAAGACTATTTCATATGGGAAAGTCCTGATGCTTCAAATCTCAAGCTAAGACATCTGAGAGAGAGCGAGTATCTTACATCCCGAATGGGCAGCGGCTCAAAGGCATACGAAGCCCATGGAATAACCAAAATCATCTTGACGAGAATATCTCAATGCGTCAAAGCACATCCAAGCCATAAGGGCAGATGACAAATCATCGTATCCCAAATGAAAGATAGCTCATCGACATTGGGCCATCAAGATGATATTGATGAAGTCAAGGAGTGACAAGGTTCAAAGGGGCTCAACAACAGGAAGGTAGAGTGATCCTAAAAGGCCGAGGTAGCTGATTCAGGGTACCACATACCAATTATCTCAAGCCACTATGACCCTAAATCTACCCGGTTGTGAAGGTAGTCGACCCAACACTTCCTGAGATCCCCAATCAGCAATCCATTAATTGCATCATCCATGGTGACCTCGGTAGCCCTAAGGTCAAAGGAAGAAAATTCTATCCTATGAATATAAGTTGAAGCTCCAAGAGGTGGGACTCACACTTGCCAAAGTGGCAAGGATGCCTCAGGAAAAGAGAGAAGAAGATGTTCAACTACAAAGCTGGAAATCATCCAAACAAAAGGACTTACAACCCGTCTAGGTTGGGGAGTCTTCAAACACCCTAGGTACATTAGATAACCATTTATACATAAAAGGTATGTTGGGTCAGTCGACTTGGAGAAGCATGGGGCATATCCTGAGGACATGTAAATATGAATGCAATTATGTAAAGAGGTCCTTAATTTATATGAAGGCCCTATTAAATATGATTTATTTATAGCCATGTCATGCATCTAATTTAAAATCTGGCCCAAAGGCCATACAAAAAAGTAAAAGTGTAATTTTTAAAATCCTGAACATTTTAATTCTAAATTTTAATTTTTTTGAATATTTTATTAGGATTTTGTAAAAAAAATTTAGAATTTTTAAATCCTAAAGAGCCTATATTGCATCGTGATTCCCAAACAAATCACAAAAATAAAAATGAAATAATTTCAAGCATTCAGGCACGCAATAAGGCAAAGAACAAACCAAATCAAATAAATAAAAAAGGTCAGCGTCGTTGGGTTGACAACAAATCCCAGAAAAAAAAAGGCAGCTAGACTTCGCATATACATGCCCAAACCTAATTTTATACATCATTATAAAATGTAGAATTAAGATACTGGATGCGAGCATTTGTTATTAGTCCCCTCAATGTGGTTCCCACATAAAAGTGCTTCGTGACTCATACCCATATCTTATTTCTACTACAGGACTCTTCTAGATTCTAAAAGGTACATATGAAAAGAAAAAGACTCAGCCTGCATAGAAAAAATGTCAGCAGGGAAAGCTATACAATGTATAAGAAGTTGTGTCTAGTGAGGGAGCTAAACAACACTTTCAAATAGAGGGTAAGTAGAAATCATTACATGCTACACTTTTTATATTGCACATGCGTGTGTATATAAAGGCACGACCTCTTGTTGAAGAATGCCCTTATGCACAACCATGCATATTAGTCATGCAATCACACAAAAAGCACAAAAAAAGAAAGATGTTTGGTTAGGACAACCAAAATAACAAAGAACAATAACTAGACATCAAAAGACTTCTTAGCACCCTAGATCCTAGCCTCACACATCATCTAACAAAAAGTATTCTAACCTAGCACCTAAGTGCACAAAATATATTCTCCAGCTACTATATGACTTTAATGGTGTGGCAATTTCGGTTCCGTTCTAAAGATCCAAGGGATCTAAAGCACTTCACAAGAGAGGGGTGACATTTTAAAGTAAGTATCTTCACATATGCCCTATCTTATATAGTTTTAAGAGTAGGTGGATATACTTATAATAGTAAAAATCCATTTTTATACTTTTAAAATAGTAGACCTACAATGCGAGTCCATGAGACACATGATCCATGTTAAAACCCTTGGATTCTTAGCACAGTCATTCATGTTTGTGGCTTGTGATATATAAACTCGCACTACTCATGGAGGCACCTCACGGGCAACGATCATTTGAATATCATGACCAGCAAATAGGTTCTTCTCCTAACGAGTAAGATTAGCCATAAGAGCGAATGGGCAAACATGCAATCATGCAAAAATCCGACATTGTGATTGTTCGACCGAGGTACAAAAAAATCACAACGGGTGCCCGGAAGAGAGAAGCACACATCACACAAATAGATGCAAGGATGCTACATGCAACATGACACATATGAACGAGATGTACCAGTAAAACAAGCTACTTATGAAGAGGAATTATGCTTGCCCGGGAACCCGGGGCACCATGAGACAAGCAGACACTACCAAAGAGGCATTTACCAAGCACACATGCAAACATGCAAGATATGTAGCGGGCAAAGAGGAAATGCACCAAAAGTGGTAAGGGTGAGTATTTCGTGGAGGTAGCGACTCAGAAAGAGTGGGCATGTCATGAAGGAAAAGACCAAAAAGATGGATATGTCGAGGAGGCAATGACCGGAGGATGGGCATGCCATGAAGGTAGCAGCCTGATAGATGGGTCTTCTAAGGGGGCAGTGACCCGGGGATGGGCACGTCTTGAAGGCAGTGACTCAAACAAAAGGACATGCACAAGAGCCTGTGACTCGGAGGAGGGCATGTTGTGGCAGAAGCAACCCGAACAAAAATGTATGCGTGAGGAGGCATTGCTCAGAAGGTAGGCATGTCATGGCAGTAGTGGCCTAAAAAAAGGCTATGTCGATGAGGTAGTTGTCGGCACTATTTTTTTGGTGTGGGGTTTGCCTATAAGAAGCTGTCGGTCATCGGAATTGAAATCCCGTTNATTTATTTTGGTCATATCAAAAGTGAATTTGAGTTTAGGATGGGAACTGTGGTCAATTAAGATCAAATTGATAGACATTTGGGATGGATTTGGGAAATTTTGGGTCTTTAAAGGGCAATCTGGGGATTTTGGTTAAAGATGGTCAAATTGGCCAAATTGGGTCATGTGGTAGTTGAAAGAAATAAAATTGAAATATTTGGGATTTTTTGGAATTTTCTGAGAATTTTAGAATTTTTGGGATTTTGGGTCAAAGAAGGGTCCCAAGGGCAGTTAGGTAACTTGAGAGTGTCTGGGGCAAAAGACCCAAGATGAGCATTTCAAGTAGAATTGGATAGATATCCATTCCCAAGGGCATTTAGGTAATTTGGGGGTGTGTCTGGGGCAAAAGACCTAAGATGAGCATTTCAAGTAGAATTGGATAGATATCCATTCTAATGTCTGAGGCAAAAGACCAAAGAGGAGCATTTCAAGTAGAATTGGATAGATATCCATTCTAAATGAACCATGGATCAATGAAATACCCATTTTGGGTCCTTATATATTGGTCTTAGCTAGGGCACTGTGAGGGTATTGTGAGGGTATTGTATACCTTAGCTCCAAACCAACACCCAGGGTCAATCCTAAGGTCAAAAAGCCTATAGGAACTCTTCTTGAGTCTTCATAATGATCTTACCTACTAATTGCTAGAGGTTAGGACCAATGTGTGGAATTTCAAGTTGAGTAAAGAGAAGAGTTTTGAGTTTCTAATGGTGAGGGTACCTTTTCTAGTTTTCTAAGACTAGTCAGTAGGAAAGTCCTATANAAGACTAGTTAGTAGGAAAGTCCTATGGCTAGACCTAGGATACTAAAGAAGTTTCTAGACCTCAACCAAAAGTGAGATCAACAAGCTGCTAATGAATTCAACTACATCTTAGCTTTATCCCTCAGTGAGAAAGGAAATAACCCAAGTCTTATGACATCATCTGATACACCATCGTATTTAAATGTAGCGCACAATTCTAGAAAGATGTATTGTGATCACCCAAACTGTTTATTTGGATCTTCAGTTGGTGATCACCCAAACTGATTATTTGATACCATTTGGATAATAGCAGGTTTAAGCTCAAATGAATTAGCCACTAGGTAGGTTTTTGAATACTACAATAAAGTTCATCTACAGTAGGATTGGCATAATCTCTTAAAGGTCTAAACTCTCTATGAATTTCAGTTGACATAATCTCTTAAAGGTCTAAACCTGATGAATTTCAACATTTTGATTATTTTGGTCTGCCATTTTTGTAATTTTTTTGGATTTTTCAGAAAAATTTCAACATTTTGATTATTTTGGTCTGTCATTTCTGTAATTTTTTTGTAATTTTTAAATTTTATAATTTTTTTGGTTTTTCTGATTTTTCTAATAGTTCTTTCTAATTCAGAATCGTATGGCACTAGTCATTCAGAACGTGAACTACACATACACTAAAATATAATATAATAAAATAAAAAAAATAAGATAAGATAAGATAACTTAAAGTTTAAATAAGGCTTTCTAAAAATAAAAATTTGCTTTTGAAATCAATTTTTCCTCAGCAACGACGCCAAAAACTTGATCTCTAGATACTGTTAATATGCATAATACAACAATAATTCAAATTATATTTAACTTATATTTCCTTACTTTGCAATGAAACCCAAAACTTGATCCTGAAGAAAAATAAGAATTTAACTTTTAATTTATATATATTGGGATACTACGCAAGTATACATATCGTTATCAAGTAATATATGACTTTTTGATTAAGACTTGAATATCGAACCCACAGGGAGAATACACACTATGCACTATTGAACAACGAACTTTCTATTTTTAATAAAAAAGATAATTATCTAAAGTAAAAGATGATTTTTGCAGAGTTACAATTTAAATATTTTTGGTATTTTCAATATTTTTATAGTACATTAACAATTTAAAAAGATAATTAGAGTTTTTATAGAAGAAAAACACTAAATATGAAAATATCTTTCTTATTGTAATGAATTAGTAATAAGTATAGGAATTATGTTGTGGAAGTATGCAAATTGTGTTGTGCCAAATATGAGCAATAATATTCTTTAACTTTATTAGAGATGTGTCGGCACTATTTTTGGTGTGGGGTTTGCCCGTAAGAAGCTGTCGGTCATCAGAATTGAAATCCCGTTGCCCGCTTCGGAAGGACNTTTTGGATAATTATGGGAATTATTCTTTTATCTTGTAATTTGACAAAGTGAAGTGAGTTTCTACCAATTAAGCCCATTTTTTATTACAAATCATCAAATGAGTTAATTAATATCAGAAATAATTCATTTCCCATTTTGATTAAGCCTAAATGCTTATTAAGCCCAAAATGTCCAAAATTACAATTTTGCCTCTAAGGGTTCAAACTTTCATAATTTGTTAAATTTAAGTCAAATGACCTTGAAATTTTTATGTAACCTTACTGATAGGTCAATTAAGACATCAAATGAGATAACGTGAATTTTCACAATTTAATTTAATTCATATAATTATTTTTATGCAAAAATATGCATTTTCACAAAAAATTTCAAAAGATGATCAAGACAACTCCTAATCACTTGAAATTTTTATGTGGGCTAGCCCGTGAATTTTCACAGTTTAATTTAATTCATATAATTATTTTTATGCAAAAATATGCATTTCAAAGAAAATTCTCAAAGAAGATAAGACAACTCCTAATCACTTGAAATTTTTTATATGAGCTAGCCTTAGACCAGAAAGTCACAAATAATTTCTAAGCATTTGAAATTTTTATGTGAGCTAGCTCTAGACCATAAAGTCCTTTGGCCAAAATTTAATAATTTTTTGAATTTTCTGTGATTTATTAAAATTAATTGAAGTTCTGAGNGAATATTTTATTAGGATTTTGTAAGAAATCTTAGAATTTTTAAATCATAAAGAGCCTATATTGCATTGTGATTCCCAAACAAACCACAAAAATAAAAAAGAAAAAATTTCAAGCATTCAGGCACGCAATAAGACAAAGAACAAGCCAAATCAAATAAATAAAAAAAGGTCAGTATCGTTGGGTTGACAACAAATCCCAGAAAAGAAAAAAGCAGCTAAACTCCGCATATACATGCCCAGACTTAATTTTATACATCATTATAAAATATAGAATTAAGATACTGGACGCGAGCATTTGTTCTTGGTCCCCTCAACATGGTTCCCACATAAAAATGCCTCGTGACCCATGCACATATCTTATTTCTACTACAGGACTCTTCTAGATTCTAAAATGTACATATGAAAAGAAAAAGACTCAACCTGCATAGAAAAAAAGTCAGCAGGGAAAACTACACAATGTATAAGAAGTTGTGTCTGGTGAGGGAGCTAAACAACACTTACAAAAAGAGGGTAAGTAGAAATCTTTACATGCTACACTTTTTATATTGCACATGTGTATGTGAATATAAAGGCACGACTTCTTATTGAAGAACTCTCTAACATGCTACCATGCATATTAGGCATGCAATCACACCAAAAGCACAAAAAAGAAAGATGTCTGGTTAGGACAACCAAAACAACATAGAACAATAACCAGGCATCAAAAGACTACCTAGCACCCTAGATTCTAGCTTACACACCATCTAACAAATAGTATTCTAACCTAGCACCTAAGTGCATAGAATAAAGTCTCTAGCTACTATATGACTTTAATGGGGTCGCAATGTCGGTCCCGTTCTAAAGATCCAAGGGATCTAAAGCACTTCATAAGAGATGGGTGACATTTTAAAGTAAGTATCTTCACATATGCCCTATCTTATATAGTTTAAAAATTAGGTGGATATACTTATAATATTAAAAATCTATTTTTATACTTTTAAAATAGTAGACCTATAATGCGAGTCCATGACACACATGATCCATGTTAGAACCCTTGGATCCTTAGCACAGTCATTCATGTTTGTTGCTCATGATATATAAACTCGCACTACTCGTGGAGGCATCCTCTCGGGCGAAGATTATTTGAATATCATGACCAACAAATAGGTCCTTCTCCTAACGAGTAAGATTAGCCATAAGATTGAATGGCCAAACATGCAATCATGCAAAAATCTCACATTGTGATTGTTCGATCGGGGTACAAAAAAATCACAATGGGTGCCCAGAAGGGAAAAGCACACATCACACAAATAGATGCAAGGATGCTACATGCAACATGACACATACGAACGGGATGTATCAATAAAACAGGCTACTTATGAAGAGGAACTCGTGGCACCATGAGACAAGCAGACACTAGCTACAAGTGAGTTTGCATCGAGTAAAAGAATACCTATAAAAAGGGGTCACAACTTACCCGAGAGGCATTTACCAAGCACACATGCTAACATGCAAGATATGTAGCAGGCAAAGAGGAAATGCACCAAAAGTGGTAAGGGTGAGTATTTCGTGGAGGTACTGACTCAGAAAGAGCGGGCATGTCATGAAGGAAAAGACCCAAAAGATGGGTATGTCGAGGAGGCTGTGACCCGAGGATGGGCATGTCATGAAGGCGACATCTTGACAGATGGGTCTGCCAAGGGGGGCAGTGACCCGGGGATGGGCATGTCTTGATGGCAGTGATCCGAACAAAAGGACATGCAGAAGAGGTTGTGAACTGGAGGCGCGCATGTCATGGCGGAAGCGACCCGAACAAAAAGGTATGCGCGAGGAGGCAGTGCCCATAAGGTAGGCGTGTCATGGTGGTAGTGGCCTAAATAAAAGGCTATGTCGATGAGGCAGTGAACTAAAGGTGGGCTTGTGTGACGACAACGACCCAAATAAAAGGGTATGCCAAGGAGGCACTGATCTAAAGGGAGTGGTGATCCTCACAGAGAACCACCAACACATGTGAAAATGCAAATGAAAACATATACGGTGTAAATAAAGTAAAAGCACACAAGTATGCAAGTGGTCGATCGACCAGGCTGTGGTAGACAGTAAGACCAAAGAGGAGAGTGAATCGATATGGCGTAATTGATCTGACCTACAAGGACGGGTGATCGGGCTGGGATGGACGATTGAACCTGTGATGAATGATTGACACATAACAATCATTCAAACCCAAAAGATAGGGTAATCGGTCCGAGAGGGCTGTTAGAACCTAAAATGGGTGATCAACGCATATCGGTCATCAAACCCAAAATATAGAGTGATTGGCCTGGGATGACAGATCAAAACTAAAATGATGATCGACACATGGTGGTCGATCAAGCCCAAAAGTTAGGGTGACAACCGATCGAACTCAAGAGAGAATTGAGGATTGGCCTAGGACAGCCGATCAACCTGAAGTGCTCACACATCACACGTATGATATGCAACAAAGGGTCACATGTAAAAATGTAACAAGATGTACCATGCACATTCAATGAAACATAACATGTTTGATGAAGCATGGAACTCGTCCTAACAACCTCATGTAGGAATTTAGGTTTTAGCACTTGGATTTGCAGCATAGTCGCCTCTGGCTTTAGCGTGACAATGTGGAGGGTTTCCCGCTTTGATTTCTTGTCGAGGAAGCTCTCCACCATTTATAGAGCAGACTAGCTACAAAGCTTTTCTACTCTACAAACCCCCACGATCCCGTAGAATAGGCTAGCTATAAAGTAATTCTCATTCTTCGTGATCGAACTCAACCAACCCCTCCAAGGAAGGTTAGGAGCACCAAAACCATGGGAAATTGAGATTTCCACCATACAGGATTTTGATCTAGGGCTCACAAGGGGAATCACCGTTAGCCTTAATGGGAAGCTAATAGTAGATAGGTTCATCACTTAATAAACTTCATTAGAGCAAGTGGTTGACATAGTCTCCACTCAAAAAATCTTAGAAGGCTACAAGCCATAGAAGGTATAGGTACACTTATAAAAATTTTAAATGAATATAAGCCTCAAAATGNGCTAGTAGTAGATAGGTTCATCACTTAATAAACTTCATTAGAGCTAGTGGTTGACATAGTCTCCACTCAAAAAATCTTAAAAGGCTACAAGCCATAGAAGGTATAGGTACACTTATAAAAATTTTAAATGAATATAAGCCTCAAAATGTACATGAATACTTAAGAATTTCAAAAGACTATAAGTCTCAAAAGTTACAAGTATATTCTAAGACTTCATAAGGCACAAGACTCACAAGATACATACTTTTTCTTTATGCAAAGTATATATGCTAACTTTGATTACATGTTTAAGAAGCTAAATATTTGCCTGATAATATAAAAGACTGTATGTTTTAGAAGAGTTTGATGTCACTATGCTCTCGCCTGGGATAATATATAAATTTGAATATATTGGATTCAGGCCAAGAATTATAATAAGTTTATCTTCCCTAGGGGGTAAGTTTTATCAAGTCAACTTTATTATAATAAGAAACAACATCCCAAAAGAAATCTGATATAAGCAACTTTATTTTGTGGAGGCAACAGTTGCTTGAATGCAATAATAGTTCAAGAAATGGGGAAACTCTAGCTCAAGGAAATGGAACAACACCAACTCAAGAAGTGGTGCAACAATGGCCTAGACATGAAAGTATTATTGAGTAACTCTAAAATATTTTGGTAACTTTTATCTCATCATGCAACTTTTAAATTAAAAGTTGTACTGCAGTATAAGGAATCAAGTGACATTCAACAGGTGCAATATGGAGTCAAAGATATGGACTATCACAAAGTGTATAGAGCTACATTAAACAGAAAAGGAGCTGCATAAAATAACACATGGANGGCACAAGACTTAGAAGATACATACTTTTTCTTTATGCAAAGTATATATGCTAACTTTGATTACATGTTTAAGAAGCTAAATATTTGTCTGATAATATAAAAGACTGTATGTTTCAGAAGAGTTTGATGTCACTATGCTCTTTCCTGGGATAATATCTAAATTTAAATATATTGGATTCAGGCCAAGAATTATAATAAGTTTATCTTCCCTAGGGGGTAAGTTTTATCAAGTCAACTTTATTATAATAAGAAACAACATCCCAAAAGAAATATGATATAAGCAACTTTATTTTGTGGAGGCAACAGTCGCCTGAATGCAATAATAGTTCAAGAAATGGGGAAACTCTAGCTTAAAGAAATGGAACAACACCAACTCAAGATGTGGTGCTACGATGGCCTAGACATGAAAGTATTACTGAGTAACTCTAAAATATTTTGGTAACTTTTATCTCATCATGCAACTTTTAAATCAAAAGTTGTATTGCAGTATAAGGAATCAAGTGACATTCAACAGGTGCAATATAGAGTCGAAGATATGGACTATCACAAAGTGTATAGAGCTACATTAAACAGAAAAGGAGCTGCATAAAATAACACATGGACATATTTATAAACTACATCAAACACAAGAAGAGCTACAAATACAGTCACACTATCACAAAGTACTAAGGAAATGCCACCAATACATACATACATACACAAAGTTTTAATTTGCCTAAGGTNGTATAAACTACATCAAACACAAGAAGAACTACAAAGACAGTCTCACTATCACAAAGTACTAAGGAAATGCCACCAATACATACATACATACACAAAGTTTTAATTTGCATAAGGGTTATGCTCCTTCAAGTACTTTCAGTTTCTCCTCCTTTTTAAGAAGAAAGGAGATCTTCAGATGCTTGGTTGGTAGGCGAGTTTTTGGTTTCAGCTTCAATGCAATGGTGCATCATAAGAATCCCTTTCCATAAGCTTTAATTGAATTCTCCTACNCTAAGGTTTATGCTCCTTCAAGTACTTTCAGTTTCTCCTCCTTTTTAGGAAGAAAGGAGATCTTCAAATGCTTGGTTGGTAGGTGAGTCTTTGGTTTTAGCTTCAATGCAATGGTGCATCATAAGAATCCCTTTCCATAAGCTTTAATTGAATTCTCCTACACATTGGATCCGTAACTTTATATTCTACTCTTCAATGGACTATATCTTTGCTTGAAAAGCCCACAAATTCTTTGCATTCTAATCAAGATTAGCTATTGTCTATGTCAGTTCTACATAAGTATTCATCAGTTCATGGAGGATAATTCGGTCCTACACTTTTGTACTTTCTATGATAGTTGATCTCTACAAACTCAGTTTTTCATGTTTTTAAGAAAAGGACCAGAGCATCTTTAGTGAGTGTCGACATTGCCTCCTCAGCATTTTGATACTTCCACTGATAGTTAGAAGGATGAGAATACTAGAACATTGACATCTTTAAATATGAGAAATCTCCTCTAAGAGGCATAAAAACTAGCCAAAAGAACTTTTGAGGTTGCACTACACCAGCAAAAAAAAATGCACAACAATTGGCTAAAGGAACTTTAGGGGGGTAGGGTTGCACAACAACAGTGTAGAAGGAGGCACAACAACTTGCCAAAGGAATTCTAAGGGTTTTGATACACCAGTGTAGAAGGATGCATGATAGCTAGCCCAAAGAAACTTTGGGGGTTACGCAATGCTAGTATAGAAGGAACAACAGTAAGTCAAAAGACTCTAAACACTTCAAAAGGACAGTGTGCCCTCTCCCTTCTCTGTTTGGCCTATTTATAGGCTTAAAATGGTGGAAACAAGACCCCAAATTTGTGAAAAAAAAATGAAATTCCACATTTGGGGGTGTGACAGTCATCAGATTTTGCACAACTGGTGGTTGTCCAGTCTGATTCACCATTCTACCCTCTTAAATCCCACATTCACTGTGTTTTGTGATTCCCATGTGAAGGATTGCACAATTCATGGGTCGCACGACGTGCGGTCCAATTCAAGACCAAGATTGCTGACCTGGCCCACGAGCACCTTCTAAAAAAACATACATCCCCAATGTGACCTAATGCAACATGGTGGACCATGAAACCACCAATGATGCATGTCTGACTTGACTCAGCAACATGCATAACTGTTTGTGACCAACCATGACTCAGTTGACCCGTGCACAAACTGTCACATGAAGTGACACACAATGACTGTTTGACCCATGCATGACCCACACTTGCACACCCACCACTCTCACACATGTTTAACATTCACCGTTCTCTATCATCGTTTGTCGCTGGCAAACTTGAGTTTTTAGAATTTTTATCATATTTTTTCATATTATTTTTAGGTGGTACAAGCAAAATTACAAATAAAATAGAGAGAAAAATGATGTGTTATCAACAAATTTCATTTCTTAGTGCNAAGTGTGCCCTATCCCTTCTCTATTTGGCCTATTTATAGGCTTAAAATAGTGGAAACAAGACCCCAATTTTGTGAAAAAAAAATGAAATCCCACATTTGGGGGTGTGACAGTCATCAGATTTTGCACAATTGGTGGTTGTCCAGTCTGATTCACCAGTCTACCCTCTTAAATCCCACATTCACTGTGACTTGTGATTCCCATGTGAAGGATTGCACGATTCATGGGTCGCACGACGTGCGGTCCAATTCAAGACCAAGATTGCTGACCTGGCCCACGAGCACCTTCTAAAAAAACATACATCCCCAATGTGACCTAATGCAACATGGTGGACCATGAAACCACCAATGATGCATGTCTGACTTGACTCAGCAGCATGCATAACTGTTTGTGACCAACCATGACTCAGTTGACCCGTGCACAAACTATCACATGAAGTGACACACAATGACTGTTTGACCCACGCATGAACCACGCTTGCACACCCACCACTCTCACACATCGTCTGTTGCTGGCAAACCCGAGTTTTTAGAATTTTTATCATATTTTTTCATATTATTTTTAGATGGTACAAGCAAAATTACAAATAAAATAGAGAGAAAAATGATGTGTTATCAACAAATTTCATTTCTTAGTGCAAATCCAAGGCATATTGCATGAAACTCAATGTATATTTTAGCAAGAAATTTTCTATGTTTCTGTTCAAATTAAAAATTATGTAGAATTTCAATTTCAACAAACTTGTAGTTAAACAGACAGGCTCGATGAGACAAACTCAATGAAACTAAAACTAGNTGCATATTGCATGAAACTCAATGTATATTTTAGCAAGAAATGTTCTATGTTTCTGTTCAAATTAAAAATTATGTATAATTTCAATTTCAACAAACTTGTAGTTAAACAGACAGGCTCGATGAGACAAACTCAATGAAACTAAAACTAGTCCAATCCAAGTCTATTCAAGCCCAAATCAAGTCATTGGACAACAATTGGAGGCTTTGAGTTGTTTGTTGAAGGGTCAAATGAACTCTAAATTTAACATACCTATAGTCAAATTGAGCTTCTTGTTAAGAGGAATCCAATAAGTAAAAGATCACTTGATTCTGAGGACCCTAAGGCCCTTATATCATTAAAAAATCTCATATGATCAAGAGAAATAAATATTGATTATGAGAGTTAATCACCCAAGAACCAAAATGCCTCTCTTTTGGTGTTATAAATAGACCTCCTCTCTCCACTCAAGGGAGAGAGGAGAAAAGAAAGATAATGTGTCGAATTTTAGTGTTGTTCTAGACTGATGAGCCGATGNACATACCTATAGTCAAATTGAGCTCTTGTTAAGAGGAATCCAATAAGTAAAAGATCACTTGATTCTGAGGACCCTAAGGCTCTTAGATCATTAAAAAATCTCATATGATCAAGAGAAATAAATATTGATTATGAGAGTTAATCACCCAAGAACCAAAATGCCTCTCTTTTGGTGTTATAAATATACCTCCTCTCTTCACTCAAGGGAGAGAGGAGAAAAGAAAGATAATGTGTTGAATTTTAGTATTGTTCTAGACTGATGAGCCGATGAAAAATTTTGGCCTACGTAACAGCCAACCACCATTGAACATCTCTCATTAGCTACTGTTGAGCATCGTCAGCTGTCGTTGATTGTTGTCGATCATGCCTTGCTTGCTGCAATTAGTTAATCTTTTTCTGTAACAATGTATTCGTAATGTAGTGTAATGAATTGTCCCAAATACAGTGTAACTAAGTATCCCAAACACAGTGCAACGAAGTATCTCGATTATTGGGTAACAATGTATCTTGAATATGATATAAAGAATAATTCTATATTGAATATCCAACAATAACTCCCAACAATAACAACTTACAACCCCTCTATTCAGATTATGTGAACTTTCTTTAAACTCCTGAAGTTTTATCCTTACATCGTATAACAACAAGTGATGTTTCTTTTGAGAAATGATAAACTTAAGAAAAGGGCAGCAGCCACCAACTGATATTAACAAACTATGGCTTTTGTGAAAAATTGACATTATTGCGGCTCCCCATTATGACCTATGTGACTAACTACAACCTATGTAGCTCACTACTATTGTAGTTTTAAACTATGGCCTTCCTGACCAAATGCTGTTGTAGCTCCCCATTATGACCTACGTGACCAAGTAAGTCATCCTACATGGTGATTTGCTCTTATGGGGTCCAAATACAACTTTAATGGCCAGCAAATGCTCCTATAACTACTAACTATGACCAACTACTATTATTATTTTCAACTACAACCTATATTACAAACGGACATTATTCCAACAACCAACGATAGCATTTGCACTATACCACTTCTTCTATAATAATTAACTACAATATTTACAGCCTAACTGTCATTATTATCCCTAATAACTACAGTCACTTTAGCCCAATCACAACTATGAAATCTGAAATACCATTCTATATTTATAATTATAGACTTTATAATTTCCAACTTCCTTGATTCAGAAGAAGAATGGACCAGTGCACTTACAATCACATAGGTAATTACTTTAACTAGGTTGGGCTCGGGGTTTTTTCCCTTTTATAGGGTTTTTCTACGTAAATAATCACAGTGTCTCCTCATGCTGTATTTATTTTATCTGTGTTATATCTTCTTATAACGCTGAGAAATTAAATAAGCACTATCCCACTATGAATTTTCTAGCACGTAACAAGTCTAGAAGTCTTTAACAAATTTAACATAGTTAAAAAATGTCTGATATAGAATATAACTAACATCAATGGATCTTTTTCAGTTATATCCATAAAAAATTTCAAATGGAGAGTTCTTTGAGCTTCTAGAAATAGTTATAGTATACACCACTCTAATGGAAATTCAGCCAAATGGAAATTATAGTGATAGGGAGCGGGAGATAGAGAGAGAGAGAGAGAGAGTTAAAAAAGGTACATGAGGAGGAAGAAGTTTTAGTTTTAGATTCTTCCTCCATTAGATTTCCTCCATGTTTCAAATGAGATAGCATTTTGGCAGGTCTTTACTTGGGGAGAGGAAACTTAGAAATTCTCTAGGAGGGTTGTTACCCACTTATTTATGATTCCATGAGTTTTTGTGTAGATTTGCTAGTTTCTTCGTTATGACTAATTGCTATGAAAATGACTTTTTCTAGACTTATATAAATGAACCCCTGAGATCATTTTAAAATCCATTGAAACCATTAAAAGCTTCTAAAAACTCTTCTTGCAATTTCTTTTATAGTTTCTTGTATTGATTTATCTACTATTTATTTACTATAAATTTTCAATAACTTAACAACACACTTTGGTTATATTGTTTAATATCCTAAAATGAGTTATTCAATAATTAAAACTGAAATATTTGTCATATAAAAACATTTAACATTATTATTATTATTATTACTACTACTACTTAACTTCATAACTTCATTGTTTTATTGTTGAGGCCATATCTTGGAGGACCTACTTTTTTTGGCTTGCTTTTCATCCTGTTGGGTTGTACTTGGAAGAAGAAAATATATATTAAGCTAGTTTATTTGAGAACTTAAGAGCAAAACAAAATATATATATTAGCTAGTTTATTTAGATTATGCTTTGGAGAAAATGAAGGTTGAAGGTTCACGATTAGAGACATAAACAAGTCGAGTTGAGTCAAGTTTTGAGTTAATCGAGCCATTTTTATTTGATTATTTGTTCGCTAGAACTTGAGATTATGTTTGGCTTGAGCTCATTAACTAAGCTCGAGCTCAACTCGAGTAAAAGAAGTCTAGCTTGAGCTCGACTCAAATACTCAAGCTCAAATAAAAACCTCGAGCTTGTTTCAATTGTTGAGCTCAATTTCAATTATAGATGTCAACATGTTTAATATTTTCACAAGTAGAATGATTAAAAGTTATATTAATCGAGCTGACTTCACGAGCTCTTGAGTCGAGTCAATCCAAACTCGAGTTAATAAAATAATCAAGTTTGATAGTTTGAATTTCAATCTAAGCTTAATATCAAACTAGTGACTCTATAAACTCGGCGCTTTAGCTTATGAACAAGTCAGAAGTTTGAGCCGACTCACAAGTCAGGTTGACTCGCTTGCCCTACCCCTACAACCCCTCATGTTAATAGTGACACCCAAACAAGGAAGAGAGAGAATAAGCCTAGATCAAGCTGGCCCACATTAATCCAAAGCTGACTGGATCAATTTACATACCCATGGACTCGATGCAAGGCCACAAGAAACATTGATTAGAGTATAAATTCAAAATTTGATTCATGGAAGCCAATCGAATAGTGATTTAGTCAATTTATGAGCTAATGCCTGATTTCAAATTGTGCACCAAGCCAAAGGTGGCTGAGTCAATAATTTACCCAAAAGGGCTTTGGATAATAAATATATACTATATAAAATACTCATAAGAAATATTCTCAAGACCTAATTGTTTCATAGCTATTTCTCATCAAGATATGAGAGTGAGATTAGGTCTAATCATACAAGGCTGCAATCCATTATGCTATTTTTTAGGGGCAATTACATATAAACCACCTGAAACTTGTTATTTACAACAACCACCCTCTTTCAACCTTTTTGCAAATTCTCATACAGTTGCATATTCCAGATCAGTGAGACATTGTAAATAATCTACATAAAATGGAAATGAAAGAAATGCTGAGAAACAACTNATGTATTCAGATTATGTCAAATTTCTTTAAACTCCTGAAGTTTTATCCTTACATCGTATAACAAGTGATGTTTCTTTTGAGAAATGATAAACTTAAGAAAAGGGCAGCAGCCACCAACTGATATTAACAAACTATGGCTTTTGTGAGAAATTAACATTATTGCGGCTCCCCATTATGACCTATGTGACTAACTACAACATATGTAGCTCACTACTATTGTAGTTTTAAACTATGGCCTTCCTGACCAAGTGCTGTTGTAGCTCCCCATTATGACCTACGTGACCAAGTAAGTCATCCTACATGGTGATTTGCTCTTATGGGGTCCAAATACAGCTTTAATGGCCAACAAATGCTCCTATAACTACTAACTATGGCCAACTACAATTATTATTTTCAACTACAACCTATATTACAAACTGACACTATTCCAACCACCAACGATAGCATTTGCAGTATACCACTTCTTCTATAATAATTAACTACAATATTTACAGCCTAACTGTCATTATTATCCCTAATAACTACAGTCACTTTAGCCAATCACAACTATGAAATATGGAATACCATTCTACATTTATAATTATAAACTTTATAATTTCAACTTCCTTGATTCAGAAGACGAATGGACCTGTGCACTTACAATCACATAGGTAATTACTTTAACTAGGTTGGGCTCGGGTTTTTTTCCCTTTTATAAGGTTTTTCTACGTAAATAATCACAGTGTCTCCTCATGCTGTATTTATTTTATCTGTATGTTATATCTTCTTATAACACTGAGAAATTAAATAAGCACTATCCCACTATGAATTTTCTAGCTCGCAACAAGTCTAGAAGTCTTTAACAAATTTAACATAGTTAAAAAATGTCTGATATAGAATATAACTAACATCAATGGATCTTTTTCAGTTATAACCATAAAAAATTTCAAATGGAGAGTTCTTTGAGCTTCTAGAAATAGTTATATTATACACCACTCTAATGAAAATTATAGTGATAGGGAGCGGGAGATAGAGAGAGAGAGAGAGAGTTAAAAGAGGCACATGAGGAGAAAGAAGTTTTGGTTTTAGATTCTTCCTCCATTAGATTTCCTCCATGTTTCAAATGAGATGGCATTTTGGCAGGTCTTTACTTGGGGAGAGGAAACTTAGAAATTCACTAGGAGGGCTGTTACTCCACTTATTTATGATTCCATGAGTTTTTGTGTAGATTTACTAGTTTCTAATTGCTATGAAAATGACTTTCTCTAGACTTATATAAATGAACCCCTGAGATCATTTTAAAATCCATTGCAACCATTAAAAGCTTCTAAAAACTCTTCTTGCAATTTCTTTTAAAGTTTCTTGTATTAATTTATCTACTATTTATTTACTACAAGTTTTCAATAACTTAACAACACACTTTGGTTATATTGTTTAATATCCTAAAATGAGTTATTCAATAATTATAACTGAAATATTTGTCATATAAAAACATTTAACATTATTATTATTATTATTATTATTATTATTATTATTATTATTATTATTATTATTATTATTATCTATTATTATTATTATTATTATTATTATTATTATTATTATTATTATTATTATTATTATTATTAGTACTTAACTTCATAACTTCATTGTTTTAGGACATATCTTGGAGGACCTAGTTTTTTGGCTTGATTTTCATCTTGTTGGGTTGTGCTTGGAAGAAGAAAATATAGATTAGGCTAGTTTATTTGAGAACTTAAGAGCAAAACAAAATATATATTAGACTAGTTTATTTAGATTATGCTTTGGAGAAAATGAAGGTTGAAGCTTCACGATTAGAGACAAAAACAAGTCGAGTTGAGTCAAGCTTTGAGTTAATCCAGCAATTTTTATTTGATTATTTGTTTGCTAGAACTCTAGATTATGTTTGGCTTGAGCTGATTAACTAAGCTCGAGCTCAACTCGATTAAAAGAAGTCTAGCTTGAGCTCGACTCAAATACTTAAGCTCAAATAAAAACCTCGAGCTTGTTCAATTGTTGCGCTCAATTTCAATTATAGATGTCAAAATGTTTAATATTTTCACAAGTAAAATGATTAAAAGTAATATCAATCGAGCTTGACTTCACAAGTTCTTGAGTTGAGTCAATCCAAACTCGAGTTAATAAAATAATCAAGTTTGATAGTTTGAATTTCAATCTAAGCTTAATATCAAACTTGTGACTCAATAAACTCAGCGCTTTAGCTTATTAACAAGTCGAAGTTTGAGCCGACTCACAAGCCAATTTGACTCGCTTGCCCTACCCCTACCACCCCTCATGTTAATAGTGACACCCAAACAAGGAAGAGAGAGAATAAGCCTAGATCAAGCTGATCCACATTAATCCAAAGCTGATTGGATCAATTTAAATATTCATGGACTCAATGCAAGGCCACAAGAAACATTGATAAGATTATAAACTCAATTTGATTCATGGAAGCCAATCGAATAGTGATTTAGTCAATTTATGAGCTAATGCCTGATTTCGAATTGTGTACCAAGTCAAAGGTGGCTGTTTCATAGCTATTTCTTATCAAGATATGAGAGTGAGATTAGGTCTAATCATACAAGGCTGCAATCCATTATGCCATACATATACCTGAAACTTGTTACTTACAACAACCACCCTCTTTCTACCTTTTTTTCAAAATCTCATACAGTTGTATATTCCAGATCAGTGAGACATTGTAAATAATCTACATAAAATGGAAATGAAAGAAATGCTGAGAAACAACTTAAGAACTTGGGAATAAATTCCTGCTTTATGCATAATAATGAACCATAATACAAACACTGTAATGGAATAAACAAACCAGAACGTAGACCATCTATAAAATCTAAAAATAATCTTAAAAATAATATCAGGCAGTAACTAAGGTGAAGAACAAAAGATGCTAAAGCTAACCATTACATCAGATCCACACATCTGAAAATCCTCACCATAGAAAACATAAGAGCACCAGGATGAACCCCCCCACCTTCCAAAAAACCAAAAGGGTTTATCGACGCCCATCCTGCATCGATCAACCACGACAAACTGGACGCCAGGACGAATATAACCGGACTGGACCTCGACCGACTCAACAGGACGCACCGCACACCAACACTCCCCCATCTTCAAGATAGCTGAGATATCTTGTGAAACTTGGAACCAGAAGTTCCCCTACACATAACATACAAGGAATTTTCAATTACTACTAAAAGTATACAAGAATCTAAGGGATTGTTTGGGATCAGTTTTGTTTTTGGTTGTCGTTTCTATTTTATCCTATGTTTTTTAAAACATTTTTGTTTAATGTGTTTTTAAAAAAATTTTATTTTTTTTTATTTTTAAAGATAAATAAACATACTTTCGAAAAAGCTCAAAACAATTTTTAGTTGTTCGAGTGTTTTAAAAAACAATCATAATATCGGAATCAAATACACCAAATATGTTTCATTTCAAATCAAAACATTAACAAAAAATAAAAATTAAAAATTAAAAAAAAAACCTAAAGTAATCCCAAATGGTCCCAAAGTGATCCCACAAATATTTTTTATTATTTTAATTTTTCGTTTTTATTTTATTTTATTTATGCTTTGATTTGAATCAAAACATGTTTGACTATTTAATTAAAGCAAGCTTGTTTTTACAAACATTCAAAACATCTAAAAGTTGTTTCGAGTGTTTTCAAAAACAATGTTTGATTATTTTTAAAAATAAAAAAACATATAAAATACAATAAAAAATGTTTAAAAAAAAAAAAAGCAAAATTGATCCATGGCAAGTCTTAAGAAAACCTGGTATGATATTATACCTCTAGCCAAATTTGAATCCACCAGAAGGAACAGAGTACTGTTCATTGGCACCAAAGTTGAATCCAGTCTGAGCAGAATCTCCAGTCGGCATGGCCTCATCCTCCTCTTCCAACCAGTAAGTCTCCAGTATCTTTACAGCCTTCTCATAAATCTCAGTGTTGTCATGGCTCTGGAGATTTTCAATCTTGTCCAGACCTTCAGCTTCATCAATCATCTGAGCATAAAGGTTCACCCCTCCGGTGGTTCCAAGGTTCTTCTCGGCCTCGCCAACTTTAAGGATATTCTCAAGACCTTCCAAACAGACCGTTACAATTCTGGGGTCAGGGCAGACGAGAAGATCACACAAGGGCTTGATGCAGCCCTGGGTAACTAAAAACCTGAGCTCCAGAAGATAAAATTAGAGCTTGTATGAGAAGCATAAAATTAAACTAATTTGTATCCATGTAGGAAAATAGTGAAGGGAGGAAAGAAATACTTTATCTGATCATGGGTGCCTCCAGAAGTGGCATTTGAGATGGCCCATGCAGCCTCTTTCTTAATATCAAACTCTGCGTTTTGAAGCAAATCTACCAGAGGGCCAATAATATTGGCCTCAATCACGGCCTGTGATTAAAAATATCGAATCAGATTTATCGATCATGTAAGAAGTGCAATAGTTTTTATATTGAGTTTATTTCAAATTTTAGCAGTTTTCACTCATGATAGGTGATGGATGGAATAAACAAAATTTACACACAAGATTTTGACTTGTTTATATGTCTTAAGCACTTATAAGAAGCAGTGGCTGAGTGCCTTTATGTTTGCAAGAACAAATAAACCCAGAATGTTCCGCATACAATACCTGTATTTGCTCTTTATTTCCAGCAGTAATGTTTGAGATAGTCCAGCAAGCCTCCTTCTTANGGCCTCAATCACGGCCTGTGATTAAAAATATCGAATCAGATTTATGAAATGCAATAGTTTTTATATTGAGTTTATTTCAAATTTTAGCAGTTTTCACTCATGATAGGTGATGGATGGAATANAATCGAATCAGATTTATCGATCATGTAAGAAGTGCAATAGTTTTTATGTTGAGTTTATTTCAAATTTTAGCAGTTTTCACTCATGATAGGTGATGGATGGAATAAACAAAATTTACACACAAGATTTTGACTTGTTTATATGTCTTAAGCACTTATAAGAAGCAGTGGCTGAGAGCCTTTATGTTTGCAAGAACAAATAAACCCAGAAAGTTCTGCATACAATACCTGTATTTGCTCTTTATTTCCAGCAGTAATGTTTGAGATAGTCCAGCAAGCCTCCTTCTTAATACTTTTCTTATAACTCTGTGTCAGCAGATTCAGAAGGAATGGAAGAGCTCCGTTGCCGATGACATACTGATCAAAGCATTACAAAATGAAATAAGAGAACGATGGGTAATATTCCAAAACTCATTAGAGCACATCCAAAAGGTACAAAAAGTGGTTTCCTCAAACAAATTGATACAATTATAGAAAGATTGAAAGAATTTATCAAAATAAAGTAAATCTAAAATTAAAGTGATCAAAGCAANACACATCCAAAAGGTACAAAAAGTGGTTTCCTCAAATAAATTGACACAATTATAGAAAGATTGAAAGAATTTATCAAAATAAAGTAAATCTAAAATTAAAGTGATCAAAGCAAAAAAGGAGCTATTTTAAATATTACTAAAATTACACAACTAATCTTCTCAAAATAATTAGATATTCAAATTGAAGATCAAATTAGATCCCTTAAAATAGTCTGGTAGTTTCAATAGGAATGTTTCTTCATCAAATAGGTCACAGTTTCTCAAATTGCGCCGCATCTTCGGATACAAAACTCACACCACAGCATTGGGTTTTCTTATCATCTATTAATATTTTTACCTGAAAGTGCAAAGGGGTATGACAAGATTATCCATTTACTTGGATAACATCAATGGTCGCTAGCAAAAACATAGCCTTGACAACATTAAACTAGCTGAAAGTCCGAAGTTAAATTAACTGTCACCGCAAGTGCACATTAACAGTCACTAGCCAAAAATTTGCCGTAAACACATCAGACTAGTTCGAAAGTCAGAAATTAAATTAACTGTCGCTGCACATTAACAATGATAGCTCCTGGCAAACTGTAAGAAACAATTGAAGCTAACATTTCTGTTAGCTATTCATGTAGTTGCTAAAACTTTGTCTTGGGGTAGAGAGAAAGTGATAAAATGAAACCCCTCTAATTTATGGGTTCAAAATGAAAATAAAATTAAATCCCACTAATTTATGGGTTCATGATGAATCAAAAGGCATTGGTTTGACTTATCAATCTTTCTATCCTTTATTTAATACACTTCCTTTCAAATCTTAGTATTTGAACTTGGCCTTAGGAACACTTACACATACCCTGATTTATTTTCTCATGTCTGTTACATACCAAAGGTAAGTTCCAATATTGGTATTGAAAATATATGGGGTATGCCTACAGCCACAGAAATATCCAAAATGAAGTTGGTAATCCCGGAAAAAAAAATGCCATTGCAGGTCCCAATAATGGGAAAAGAAAGATTGAGTTCATTTTAAGTCAACATTCAATTTTAAAATAGGACAGCCCATGAAATTAATACACATTTTAAAAATGTTGCTGTTCATCTCACCATATTCGCTTCGGTTCATGTGACAAGACTGGATTTTTTTGTCCTAGATATCTACATGACATCTTCAACCTTGTCTTCTTTAAAAACTCTATTNTCCGATGACATACTGATCAAAGCATTACAAAATGAAATAAGAGAACGATGGGTAATACTCCAAAACTCATTAGAACACATCCAAAAGGTACAAAAAGTGGTTTCCTCAAACAAACTGATACAATTATAGAAAGATTGAAAGAATTTATCAAAATAAAGTAAATCTAAAATTAAAGTGATCAAAGCAAAAAAGGTGCTATTTTAAATATTCCTAAAATTACACAACTAATCTTCTCAAAATAATTAGATATTTAAGGACATTGAAGTTCAAATTAGAAGCCTTAAAATAGTCTGGTAGTTTCAATAGGAATGTTTCTTCATCAAATAGGTCACAGTTTCTCAAACTGCGCCGCATCTTTGGATACAAAACTCACACCACAGCATTGGGTTTTCTTATCATCTATTAATATTTTTGCCTGAAAGTGCAAAGGGGTATGACAAGATTATCCATTTACTAGGATAACATCAATGGTCGCTAGCAAAAACATAGCCTTGACAACATTACACTAGCTGAAAGTTGGAAGTTAAATTAACTGTCACAGCTAGTGCACATTAACAGTCACTCAAAACTTTGCCGTAAACACATCAGACTAGTTCGAAAGTCAGAAATTAAATTAACTGTCACTGCACATTAACAATGATAGCTCCTGGCAAACTGTAAGAAACAATTGAAGCTAACATTTCTGTTAGCTATTCATGTAGTTGCTAAAACTGTCTTGGTATAGAGAGAAAGTAATAAAATGAAACCCCTCTAATTTATGGGTTCAAAATGAAAATGAAATTAAATCCCACTAATTTATGGGTTCATGATGAATCAAAAAGCATTGGTTTGACTTATCAATCTTTCTGTCCTTTATTTAATATACTTCCTTTCAAATCTTAGTATTTGAACATGGCCTTAGGAACACTTACGCATACCCTGATTTATTTTCTCATGTCTATTACATACCAAAGATAAGTTCCAATATTGGTATTGAAAATATATGGGGTATGCCTACAGCCACAAAAATATCCAAAACGAAGTTCGTAATCCCGGAAAAAAAAAATGCCATTGCAGGTCCCAATAATGGGAAAAGAAAGATTGAGTTGATTTTAAGTCAACATTCAATTTTAAGACTTTAAAATAGCACAACCCATGAAATTAATACAAATTTGAAAAATGATGCTGTTCATCTCACCATATTCGCTTCGGTTCATGCGACAAGACTGGATTTTTTTGTCCTAGATATCTACATGACATCTTCAGCCTTGTCTTCTTTAAAAACTCTATTACATAAATAGAGATGAAGCCATGACTAAAGTAGTACATACACTTGTCATCATAGCTTCCAAAGCTCAATGATTTTTTATCATCTTGTAATAACAACTCAAAACTGCAACAGGACAGTATAAGTCAAACAAAAATAATTATTTTTTATCATTTGTATGTTTTATCATTTTCTTCCCATTTCAAGTTAGCTCACCAGTTCAGTTTGTTACTATTTAGCCTGCTAAATTAGTTTACATTACCGGTGACTGCAGTAATATTTCTATTAGCCACATTATTAGATGAAAGTTGACCTCAAAACGCTCTCACACAGTTTGGTAAATCATTCCATCCTGCCTCTGATTGCACAAACTAAAACAAAAAAAATTAAATGATACTAATTCTGCTCTTTCAAAATAATAATAATAATAACGATAATAGCTTCTCTTTCTAGTCACTTGCAAGCCTACTAAAATCATCACTCAACGGACTAAATGAAAAAAAAAAAAAACAAAACAAAATAATCAGCTACACGGTCTGGCCAATAAGTCAGTAAGGATANCAATAACGATAATAGCTTTTTTTTCTAGTCACTTGCAAGCCTACTAAAATCATCACTCCACGGACTAAATTAAAAAAAAAAAACAAAATAATCAGCTACACGGTCTGGCCAATAAGTCAGTAAGGATAATTGCCCATAAAAGCTATAGGAAAAAAGAAAATATTGCTCATGCCTGGTAATCATCATAACATGGCTCCTTAAATGACATCTAAGGTAGACAAGAATAAAGACAAGATTATCCTTCAATAATAATATAAAGATGACAATTTCCAATACATTTATATGTTTGCTATATACTTCGTACTATACCGATGCTCCTCTCCTCAACATGGTCGCTTCACCAATAAGCATGATGATCTGCAAGTACCCTTGACATATTCTTTTTTTCTGAATTTTTTTAATTCTCTATGTGGAATAAATTAGTACTAAATCCAGAAACTAGAACAATCATCAAGACATGTGTTACCCAAATACTCAACAAAAAAGAGGAAAATTTTTTTAAAAAAAAAGAAACAAAAAAGCAGTTCTTATGATTGGGGAAAATCACTTCTGGTTGATCAAATTTTGACCATAAATGGCGACAAACAACATAACATTCCAATCAATGTAGATTTAAATACAACCCTTTTTATATAGCTCTTCATTGCTTTATGTTGATATATTCAAGGATATAAACTTTTCACTTCATGAATCATGAGTTAATAGCATTTGCAAGTATATCACTTCTAAATGTTACAAATCACAAAATTCAATATTGCAAGCCTTGCAAAAGGTCTTACTGCGATGGAAATTCATTGAGAATTGAAACAAGTCCCCATTTACAACTTTTACAAAGAAGGGAGGAAAACAATTTACAAGTGAAAACAACGTCGAAATTATCACATGAATCATCCAAATTATCACATGAATCATCCGATTTCTTTAGTTTCACACTCTAACTAATATTCTGTATCTTCCATTTTTTCTTTTCAAATCTATCTACCTTTCATATTTCTCATACATTTGCATTTCTTTTAAATTTCCGCATCAGTATCATGTTACTCCCACGCGTCTTCATCATTACAAAGCCCATAAAACAAATACAATAACAAATAAATAAGAAAAGAAATTATATTCAATCCATGAACCGAGTTTTATCATAAATAACCAAGTAATTCAAAAAAAGAAAATTCGAAACTTCAATTATAAAAAA
>JXCR01065447.1:364961-395117 GCA_002079205.1 Phalaenopsis hybrid cultivar
TTATTTATTTATATAAGAGAAGACCATATCTATCATGGTCCTGCATTTTTGAAGTATAAATTTTTTTTTATGGAATTTATAGTTACTCTTATGTCTCAAGTAATCTAAAGAAGCACTTATAGAATGAACTCATTATTATCTATTATAAGTTATGTATTGAAATGCAAGAGTTTAGTAGGGCACTGCCGGTCTTTCCTTTGAGAGGGGCAAATTTATTACATTAATAAGTTTAATGTCTGTCACATTTCACTATTTAGATAGCAAAATATATATTTTGACCCATTTGTTGAAATCACTTAANACCAGCCTTTCATTTGAGAGGGGCAAATTTATTACATTAATAAATTTAATGTCTGTCACATTTCACTATTTAGATAGCAAAATATATATTTTGACCCATTTGTTGAAATCACTTAAACAACTTATACATATGTTTCTAAAGGCTAAAATTTAGTTAAAGCATTATAAGTTTAATAGCAACAACAACAAAAATNGCAGTCTTTCATTTGAGAGGGGCAAATTTATTACATTAATAAGTTTAATGTCTGTAACATTTCACTATTTAGATAACAAAATATATATTTTGACCCATTTGTTGAAATCACTTAAACAGCTTATACATATGTTTCTAAAGGCTAAAATTTAGTTAAAGCATTATAAGTTTAATAGCAACAACAACAACAAATATTCAGTGTGTAGGCGTGCTAGAGAGGATGAGCAGAGAGTTGGATCGAGGCAGGTTGAGACATAGCGAGGATGATCAGAGCGAGTCCTAAGCAGTCGTGCTAGAGGGAAGAGTGAGGTCGAGTGATGTTTTAGAGCGAGGCAAAGCAAGGCCAACTGGAGCAAGCCCTATGCCCTAAGCTTGGGGCTGGAGCCAAAAAAATTTTTTATTAATAATCTCAAAATTGGCATTAACCTTTTTTATCCAAACTTGAATTTATTATTGACAATTTTACTTTCTTTTAATTTTTAATATAAAATTAGTAAAATATATGCTAATAAAAATATAGAAAACAATATAATTTAAAACTATTGTATAATCATTTATTATCAATATTATAGTCATTTCAATAAATATTATAACATGAAAATTCATTAATATTCTTAAACACTATATACTTGATTTTTGAATTTATTTAAATGCATATGCTACAAAAATAAAAGATGTTTTTTGAGCCAGCCCTTTGAATATTTCTTTATTGTTTTGAATGATATACTTACATACCACTCAATTCTTAGGTATTTATATATATAATATCTAAACTTTAATTGTATCATTAATGTCACTTACCCATAACTAAAATGTGTATTTACATTTTAAAGATTAAAATAGTGATACTTTTATGTGATATGAAAGATTTGGGGGGTATAAGTATAAAAAAAAGAATCTATACGTAGAAATTGAGTCATATATATGCAATTGCCCTTAATGTAAAGGTTTGTTGTAGCATGTTTTTGCTAGTGTACATTTTAGTGCCATGTTATGAAATTATTGATTGTTAGTGTTGTTTAAATAGAAAAGCATAAATAAGATCTGTGACTTATGAGAACATTACATGGGCTTGTGGTTGGTTAGATTTTATTAACTATATAGTATAAAAGTTATTTTAACATTAAGAGAGTAATTTCTAATTTCAATTAGTGATAAATTTGATATGAGTTGGTTCAACCATCATTCTAATCATTGAGCTTAAATTCCTCCTAGCAATGTGTAAGGAAAAGGGGTAGGTGCAAATAGATATCTTTTTGGGAGGTAAATGGCCCCCCCTTATATAAAATCACAAAGTTCAGATGGGAGAACTGAGGATATGATAAAAACAGGCTTACATATTAGGCAGAGGTTCTGTTGCCACAGTGTGAGGCTTAGTGGAGCAATGTGTTAATAGATATTTTTTGGGGAGGTAAGTGACTCCCCCTTATATAAAATTACAAAATTGAGATGGGAAAACTCCACCGACTAAACGAGGGTCTACCCATGGAAGTTATAATCATGTAGCATCATGGCATCAAAGGATAAACTTTATTTTATTATAATTAATTAAAAATGCTTTGTTTTTTTATTTCTCTCCTCCATTATGACATGCCTGAAAGTCTTTTTCAGGCCATCTAACAAAGTTCATCATTTTGATCAAACAAATCATTTGATATAATGATTTATAGTCTATAAATTTTTGCATAGCACCTATTCACCAACTTATCCAAAAATATAAAAACTTAATGTGTTATACAAAAAAAAAAAATCAAAATTAAGATTAATGTAACTAACTGTTTAAGAACTCATACCTTCAATAATGTAAAAGATTTCTCGCCTTACAATATAAGCATATTATGTGGAATTCAAATATTTGAATCTCATTGCACTTCCACTCCTTTTATTTATCTTTATAATATATATTTTTTTTAATTTTGACATTAAAAATGTAAAGTTAGATAGCCAAACATTATCAATCAAGTACAAATGATCAATAGTATATGGATCTATTGGTTGTGCCATTTTTCTATAGATTTCTAATGTCTTTAGCCATGTACTTACTTTGCTATCATTTAATCCTATAATCTATAAACTTAGCTTTATTTCTATATAAATATTCATAATAAGATGACTTATTTTACCTTTTTTAACATATTTAGATATAATTAATAGCAAGGAATTAGTCTCGCGTACATTTATGGCCTTTCCAGTTCATACTCCATCTCCTTCTTTTGCATCTTTTCTCCAACCTCAATTAAGTGAGAAGTTGGGTTAAAAGTGAATATCTCTATGCTTTTTTCTTCCTCTTCTACTTCTTCGTACACACAAAACTCTAAGCAAGGTTGGCTAGAGCATCTATTTTGTATTACCACTTTATTTTATTATTCTTTAATAATTAATCTTTTCTCAACTCTTGTATGTTAATAAAAACTAAACCAATTCTTATAAAAGGCATAAACTATCTTACAATTGATTCTACATATATTGCTATTTCTTACATTTTATTTAAAAAGGATTGTGCTTAGATAACAAATTAAGAGTATGTACAATTAACTTAAAGAATTCATCCTTATGAGCTCAATGTAGTAGCATAGAGTGAAAAATCACATATAAGAAATAATCTATATGGTAAGTTATTATAAAGATCCACTATATGAATAAAACAAAAAAATTACTTAATTAAAATATTGGCATACAATTATATATATTTATTCATCAATAATAATAATTAGTCATTTCCTTGTTTTAGCTTAACCTCCTTGATGCTCTCTCAACAAGAACCTTTGAGCATTTACTCTATGAATTTTAGATGAATTCATAAGCATAGTACTATAGTAATATTAAATATTTAATTACAATATATTTCCTTGGAGATTTCTTAATGCACCATATTTTTTTTAACTCACTTAGTGTTCTCCCCTTTTATTCTATTTTTTAAGTATCCTAAAAATTCTTCCTTTTTTTCAAAGAATCTAAATATCTTGATAAAAAATATATTATATTCTATGACTAAGAAGAACGCCATCAACAAAAAATATAACCTAATCTTTTAAATATTATCTTCTCAAAAGAATGTAAGAATTCTCTTCAAAGATTTAAATTTTTAAAATTATGTGTTTGCCCAAATAATTATCTCCATATCAAAATTCTTAAAGTTTTTANCTTTCTCAAAACAATCTAAGAATTCTCTTTAAAGATTTAAATTTTTAAAATTATGTGTTTGCCCAAATAATTATCTCCATATCAAAATTCTTAAAGTTTTTATCTCCTCCTAGCTAATTATATGATAGCCTAATTATGCTCATCATAAGAATTTTTTCCTTGTGTGAATATTCTCTAAACCCTAGTTGTGTGATTAATATAAAGTTTATATTGCTAATCATTTTATTTTACCTTTAATTTTGAACAGAACAGAGTGACTCTTATTTTTTGCAATTTTCAACCATTCTTGGTAATCATTATTGGATAAAAGCCACAGAACTATAATTCATTGTATTTAACAAATTAACTAGAAAGGGGTTTCTTAATAGTGACATTAATGTCATTATCCTCAAATTATCTAACATTTTCTTATAGCAAATGCCTAGTACTGTATATAAACTTAGCAAACTAATTCTTATTTATAGGTGTGATAAGAGTAGACAAATGCATACATACACGAAAGAAGGCAAATTTAATTAATGTAATAAAGGAAAAATAATATACTTTAATCAAATAATGATCAAATAATGTTTTAATTTTGTTTGAACCTCACTTGAACTTGATTCAAATTTTTCTAGAACTATATTTGTGTTATGTTTAAATCATGTTCAAACCATGCTCAAATTAAATTTAGAATTTTACTTAAACCTTGATGAAAACTTACCAGATATTATTCAAACTATATTTGTATTTATGTTGGAAGCCTATTAAATTATGTTCACATCATGTATGAATCAGATTAAAATCTTACATGGACCTTTTTTTAACTATGTCATATCATATTTAAATTTTATTTGAATTTTAATTCATTCATTTTCAAACCATGTATAAACTATTTTTGAATCTTATTTGAGCATTATTTAAACCATCTTTGAATCTTATTTGAACATTGTTTGACTTTATGCTTTGTTCAAATATACAAATACATGTAAATAAAGTTTAAGAAAGGTTTGAACAAGTTCTTCAAAGTTGCTCCTACTACATAATTTGATATCTAATGTAATTTTAGTTTAAATGTTTGGTGCAAATGATGCATTCAAATCTAAATAGCCAAATATATTATAATACTAACCTTGAAGAGCTAGCTAGAAATGGGGCCAAAACCTTTTAGTAAAATTTTATTATATATCAACCATACACGCTTTGATATTGTTATAGATAGAGAAGAGACAATAAATGTAAGATTGAGCAACTTCCTATTAAAAAGTTTGCATGATTGCTTGCACATAAATTTTGATTATGTTCCTATAAAGCAAAGGAACTATCTTTTACTATAAACTTTTAGATTTATTCTTTCTAACAAATAGACAAGAAGCATCTTTGGCTAACATTGATTACTATGATAAATATATATAAAGTCAATTTTCTTTTTTAAATTTATTAAATAATTTACTCTTAATTAAAGAAACAACAATCAATTGATATTATCAATTGGTAGTTTGATTTGAGAAAATTTGTTCTTTCGTATAAAAAAATAATAAATATCATAATGAATTATATGAAACTAGAGTAAATTAAGAAAAGTGAAATTAGCATTGAGTAACTGTTATATTATTTAAGTAATATATTTAAGAAAATTGAAGAGAGGACTTAACAAAATATATTCATGCAGTATATTTCTAAATCTTAAATTGTTTATTGAAGGTAAGCATGTCAAACACACATGTCCAAGATTTCATTTTATTTATCTCAACTAGACACATATATGTTATGTCAAGTGCATGTGAGAAAATACACTTGTCTTGTGCACGATCCACATGTCATATTTCTTGTTACAATTTAATAATGCATAATATAAAAAAGGGAATGACTTTTTTTATGATTATAGGAATATTTGATTTTTTTTTAATTTACTATGGCTTTTTTATGATTATAGGAGTATTCGATTTTTTTTTTCTTATTTTTATTTTAATTACTTTTTATTTTTTTTATATTTCATGTAAATTTATTCTATTAACTTAAAATAAATATATGTTTGAAAGTGCAATTTTTAAATAGGTAATTTGAAAATAAGTGAAAGTGCATTACATAGTTTTTCCAAAGTTATAGTAACATATTAATCTATCACAAANTTAATATAAAGTTTATATTGCTAATTATTTTATTTTACCTTTAATTTTGAACAGAACAGAGTGACCCTTATTTTTTGCAATTTTCAACCATTCTTGGTAATCATTATTGGATAAAATCCACAAAGAACTATAATTCATTGTATTTAACAAATTAACTAAAAAAGGGATTTCTTAATAGTGACATTAAGGTCATTATCCTCAAATTATCTATCATTTTCTTATAGCAAATGCCTAGTACTGTATATAAACTTGGCAAACTAAGTTTTCTTTATAGGTGTGATAAGACTAGACAAATGCATACATACATGAAAGAAGGAAAATTTAATTAATGTAATAAAGGAAAAATAATATACTTTAATCAAATAATGATCAAACAATGTTTGAATTTTTTTTGAACCTCACTTGAACTTGATTCAATTTTTTTTAGAACTATATTTGTGCTATGTTTAAATCATGTTCAAACCATGCTCAAATTAAATTTAGAATTTTACTTAAACCTTGTTGAAACCTTACCCAGATATTATTCAAACTATATTTGTAATTATGTTGGAAGCCTATTAAATTATGTTCACATCATGTATGAACCAGATTAAAATCTTACATGAACCTTTTTTTAACTGTGTCAAATCATATTTAAATTTTATTTGAATTTTAATTCATTCATTTTCAAACCATGTATAAACTATTATTGAATCTTATTTGAGCATTATTTAAACCATCTTTGAATCTTATTTGAACATTGTTTGACTTTATGCTTTGTTCAAATATACAAATACGGTGTAAATAAATTTTAAGAAAGGTTTGAACATGATCTTCAAAGTTGCTCCTACTACATAATGTGATATCTAATGTAAGTTTATTTTAAATGTTTGGTGCAAATGATGCATTCAAATCTAAATAGCCAAATATATTATAATACTAACCTTGAAGAGCTAGCTAGAAATGGGGCCAAAACCTTCTAGTAAAATTTTATTATATACCGACCATACACGCTTTGATATTGCTATAGATAGAGAAAAGACAATAAGTGTAAGATTGAGCAACTTTCTATTAAAAAGTTTGCATGATTGCTTGCACATAAATTTTGATTATGTTTCTATAAAGCAAAGGAACTATCTTTTAAAATAAACTTTTAGATTTATTCTTTCTAACAAATAGACAGGAAGCATCTTTGGCTAACATTGATTATTATGAGAAATATATATAAAGTCAATTTTCATTTTTAAATTTATTAAATAATTTATTCTTAATTAAAGAAACAACAATCAATTGATATTCTCAATTGATAGTTTGATTTAAGAAAATTGGTTCTTTCGTATAAAAAAATAATAAATATCACAATGAATTATATGAAACTAGAGTAGATTAAGAAAAGTGAAATTAGCATTGAGTAACTGTTATATTATTTAAGTAATATATTTAAGAAAATTGAAGAAAGGACTTAACAAAATATATTTATGCAGTATATTTCTAAATCTTAAATTGTTTATTGAAGGTAAGCATGTCAAACACACATGTCCAAGATTTTATTTTATTTAACTAGACACATATATGTTATGTCAAGTGCATGTGAGAAAATACACTTGTCTTGTGCACGATCCACGTGCCATATTTCTTATTACATAGTAATAATGCATAATATAAAAAAGGGAATTAATTTTTTTTAATAATTGGTCATTGCTCAAGTCTATTAAATTAAAAATTTATTGCAAGGCTATATTATAATGCTAAAACAAGGATTCATAGCATAAAATGAAATCATGCCAATTGTGAGAACCTTACAAACATAACAAAAGGAAATTCTTTTTTTGTTAAAATTTACTATGGCTTTTTTATGATTAAGGGAATATTTGATTTTTTTTTTCTTTTTTTATTTTAATTACTTTTTATTTTTTTTATATTTCATGTAAATTTATTCTAATAACTTAAAATAAATATATGTTTGAATGTGCAATTTTTAAATAGATAATTTGAAAATAAGTGAAAGTACATTACATAGTTTTTCCAAAGTTATAGTAACATATTAATCTATCACAAAAAGTAAAAGTATAAAATGCAATAATGTAACTTTCACAACATAAGTTGTTATTTAGTAGATAGATAATAAACTTGATGAAATTAAATAATAAATGAATTTGTTATATGTGTTTCTTTAAAGGAGTTAAGCCAGTTGGAAATTAAAACCATTCAAACCATAATAAAATTTTAAGTTTCTCTTTGTTAACATTATAATATCATGACATTTGTTGTTACAGATTGTGTAGTGTTATATTTTTCTTGGAAAAAAATTTGTTTGGCTTTAGATTCTTCAATTAAAGTACTATTCTTACTTAAAGTAAGGAAAAAATACTTAAAAATGTCATTACAACATTGTTATAAGATATCTAAATAACATAAAATAGTCTTATAAGCTTGAACCAACTAAGATAGCTCATCCAACACAAGAAAGATAGGTTAGTACACTCACATGTGATAATAAAAGAATAAACAACGTGTGGAAATGATCTATGTACCATGGACGCTATCATCACTTAAGAGTGTTGAATTTTAACATTCCACATGAGGCAGTTTGCTTTGAGTGTGTTCATTATAAATAGCATTTTTTTCACACTCTTCTAATTCAAAAAAAAAAAAAAAAAAACAATTATGATGAAAGTTGTTGCATGCAAGAAAATTTGTGATGATAGAACGATAAATTAATATCTTAGTACTGCATAAAAATCTAGCACACGAATAGAAAAAATTAAAAGCAGTGAGTGGGGACACCAGAATTTCTTATTTGGAAAAACTTTGGAAAGGGAAAACAACGGGACTATTCCAATTAAAATAATCCACTAGAAAATTGAGGTACAAAAATACACTCTTCTCCTATATTAGGGGAGTTGGGATTACAAAAATAGTTGGTGGCTACAATAGTTATAGTTTGTTGATATAATTGGCATACTTGTTTGTAGCAAATTACTAATAGTAGTTGATGTCAAACTTTGTCACTTGGTGGTGAACATTGGCCGTCAACGATGAATTTGGTAACCGATGACAACTTTCAAGACTTAAAGGCTTAATCTTTAGTATTTAGTTCACTCTCTTCTCTCTTTCTTCCCCCTTCAAGTGATGAATGAGGGTCTATTTATAGCTTTTTAGGGGCATTTTGATGAAATCGACCAATCTCCTGAAACACTCCATCAAACGCTTCATACTAATTCCATTAATTATAGATATTTTTTCAATATTTAAGTGTCTTAATGATATCAGAATTGAATGATTTTGGGTTCGTTGGATTTCTCTCATCAGGATCCTCAGTTTCACAATAAGCATGCAAAATTTTAATATTATTTAGCCTTCCAATTTATACATCAAAGCTTTTAAGTATTTTTTCAAGGCTAATTTGAACTCGGATTTGATCATTTTTAGTGTCATTAGATTCAACTTGTTGAGATGTTCATTTTGACTATGAATTTGCAAACAACCAGTTTCATTTGTGCTCATTTTGACTATGTAATTTGAATTTGGATTTTTTTTGCTCAAAATGCTTCAAGATTCATGCCTAATTCTAAAAAATTGATTGATGTCACATCACTTATCATCTATTTTCAAACATCAATACTTGTATCATTCAAAAATATAAGTCATCGAGTAAGTCTCCATCATGATTTTAGATATTCTAGAAATTTGTAAGTTGATTGGAATGAAAATTTTTAACATTTTAAATTATCCAATTTTACTCATTGATGTCTAAGGTAGTTTAAAAATTATCAAAATTGGGTCTAGAATTAAAAAAAAAATTTACATCTAAAAAAATACTTGATCATGTTGTCGTTGTCACTATTGACGACGAATGTACGGATCTGAGTGTGTATGCATCTATGCTTAGGTGCACATGTGCATATGTATGAGAAAATGAGCACAATGGTGTGGTTGATGGTGTAGCAAGGTGCACAAGTGAGTAAGATCATGAGTGGAGTGAAGCAGTGAGTTAACTGCTAAAGCTTAACTCTTAACGTCTCAGTAGTTTTTGCCGACCAATAGAATTCATAGCTAGCCACTAGAGTTCTCCAAACCACCACAAGAAATTGTTATAGCCAAATACAACTATTATAACCACCAAGCACAACTGTTATAGCCTTTAACCACACTTTATGTAGCCAACTATCTTTTTAATAGACTTCAACTACAACTATTATGGACACCAACTACAATTTTGTATCTAGTTGTCATGCTCCCCTCCACACACCCCCCCCCCCAAATATTGAAGTTAAAATATAGTTGCTATAGTTCAAATACTTATATACAATTATATTTGTTGGTTTATTACATAGATTTCCACCTGCATGAACATCGCATGTGCATGAATGTAAATGTGTGTGCACACAGATCTCCACTGTGTATCGATCCCACAAAGAATAAGTTTAACTTCTAATTAAATTAAAGTTTTAGTTTACTAATTATCTGCATAGCTTGAAAGGATGGAGGTTAAGTAATTTCAAAGTTACTAATCTTAAATTTTGCAAAAGTAAAAAAGATCTAAGTGAATACTAAGTTATTTGTGAAGTTTTTTATCAATTGAATGATTCTCCCCTAAATTGGACCTTAGAAATTAGGTTAACATGGTGAGAAAATTGTGGATGACAAGCAAGAACAAATCTTCTCCTTATCAACTCATGGGCATTTAAGAAGCTTTAGGAATCAAACGGGTTTAGTTCCATAAATAAAGTTGTTTTCATATGATTCTAAATTTTCATTCATGGTTGTACTAACATAGAAGTAATATCCCTATTCTCTCAAAACCCACTACCTACCACCGTACAACTAGATCACAACATATATTAACTAATCAACTAGCTAGATTAAAGGTCAATGAAGAATATAAGGTTAAAATATTACCACTATGAAATTTAATTTAAATTGTAACATAAAAGTTAAACATAAGATTCACAGATACCAATTCAAACGATAAAATGAAATATACTCACTACTCCTGCTTTGAAATAACAAAACATAGATTTTAGTCATCAAATAATAAAAAAACAAAGTTTATGGATAAAAAACCAGATGAGATACAACAAGGAAATGTTATATTGAACTTCCTTTCTCCTACAAGTTTTTTACCAAATTACACAAACAAATTACACTCAGTTCCTTCCACACTCCCTTCATAAATGTCTTTCTATTTTTAGACAAGTCTATTGTCTCTTCTCTTTACTGGATATCTCCTCAAATGATTTGACAAAATGCATATAACATTTCCCTCACAAAATGATGCAAGTGAACTGTCAAAACGACCTACGCGACTGACCAAATGCCTAGGTGTTACTTTGTGTTGTCTAAGAGTTGTTTTGTGGTGCCCAAGTGCTACATTCTAATGATTGGGTGTTGCAATTTAACTCATAATTTCCAAGGTCTCTGTAATCTTGCATAGTCTCTAGAATGTTGGAGCTTAGACGCTAACTGGGGTGCTACAAGGCCAACACCCACATGTCAACCCATAGTTTTGGCGCATGGTTGTTATTCCTATGGTGTCTAGGCTCTGGTATTGTCCTTGGCTCATTTTTAATTATTTAATCTCCCACCAATCTTCTTAATTATATCCTGGAAAATGTAATGCAAACTCCTTCCAAAACTGTAAATTTAACATAAAAATAAGCTAAAACTTAATATGAAAGATCACATTTACACTATACATTAAATTCTCCCTAACTTATAAATTACTTGCCCTCAAGTAATCTCATATCTAAAATTAGACTCAATTGAACTATTTAGTAGCACTAATTATGAGAATTCTTTATTCTTAAATAATATCATATAATCTCATAAAAACATATGCAAATATCATTTAAGAATTTAATTTTCATTGGTACATACTAGTTTAATATTTCTTTTAGTTATTTCTTTCACTAGCATAATGAAACCTAAAATAATTAGTTTTGTTTGACTTAGATAACTTCAATAATCAAAGATAAGTTCAAGTCAATTGATTTATCAATGAATTTAGCCCAAAACTCATCAATCTTCTCTTGAGTATATGTTTGAGAATCTCGTTAAAAAAGCTTTTAAGTTTTATAAATCTAGAAAAGAATAAAGACACCTTCTTTTGATTTTTTTTATATGTTTAACCTCAAGATTTTTCTCAAAGACTATAATTTTTCTATCTTTTGAAATATGAACCATTTAAAATTTTCTCCTTTTAGTTTTTATGTTTTCTTTTCTTTTTCACTATGAATTATTATATCTGGTTACACACAATCTCCCCTTAATTTATAATTTAATTTACTTCTTAATGTATATTTAAAAATATTATAAGTCATTTGAAAATTAAGTTTCAATTAGAGTATTTGAGTTAAAAATTATGAACTTAAATATCTCTCATTAATGAAGACTTCTTATGATAAGTGTAAGAGTGATTATAAAAAGTTGTTAAATTTCTATCAAATTAACTTTAAATCCAATTTTTAAATAAATATTTGCATTAGATTTTAAGTTATTATATAGATGTTATTAAATTTCAGGGTATTCTACTATGATTTACTACTTCAAGATATAGTCTAATGTTTTGATATATATATCACTTTTAGACCATTATTAATGTATTTTTTCCCCCAAACTTATTTTCTATCCTACACATGCCACATAGGAAATTTCTACAAATGAAAAGGGGAATAACATGTATAAGCAGAGAATTTGCACGAGTAGAATCACATATATAAATAAAATTTTTCATATCACATGAAAATATTACAAGAAATAAGTCTAGACATTAAACACAACAAGTCAATATTCAAGTAAACATAAAATAAAGTTTAACAAGAAACATAGCATTATAATACAAATAATCACAAAAATCTCCATATTGTGCATATTATAACATAAAAACATATATAAGAGTCTATAACACCATATACATCATATAAGAATTCACAAATCAACACAAATAAGATCATAATCTCGAAAAGCAAAAATCTAGAAACACTACCATCATAACAAAAAAATAAATCCCACAAAAAGCAAAATCAAAATAATGGCCAAAAGGTCCACAAAATCTAGTCTAATCCTCACATCCTTATCGTTGTCCTCATTCATTGGATGGGTAGCATCATCATAAGGCTCAAAAGGTGGAGTAGAAACACAACAGGATCAAGCCCCACATTCCATTAATTATGTTGGTACAAGTCATGCTAAGCAACATGATATTGTGTCAGATACTCATACTTGTGCTTGTGCTGCTTCGAGTAGTGATACAAGTGTTTAACTAGATCATGCAACTTCTATTAAACAATAACAAAATTATGGTGAGAGTATCAAGGTGCTTAACTCCATCCTAACACATAAGCAATGAGAACAAACAGATGTCCTAAACTATTAGTAGTCTGCACCCGATCAATTTTTTGAATAGAATCATGAATTATAGATTCAATATCAATATATTTTCTTTTTTAACTTAAAAAATTAAGGATGACATGGTCCTCAGTAGCTTTTCTAAGGTTAGTAGAGGACATGAGTTTAGCAGAAATATATTGCCAAGCCTTAGACTCTATATTCATCATAGAGCAAGTAAAATTGATAACTTTTTCATCTCTAATCATCTACTTGTTGCTTGAATCAATAAAGAAGTTGATAAACTCTTGAAAGAAGCCAGGGTCTTTGTTATAAAGTTTCAAAACTCACACTTAGGGATATCAAGGAGGATAAAAAGAAAAATGATTTTACTAGAATTAAAAGCTATATGTTTTACCCTCATAAAACTTTATTATCTACTTGTTCATTTACATTAGCAAAGAATTCACAAATGATAGGGACAGTGTAGAAGGAGTTGAAAAAAAAATTCTTTATCATTTCCTTTCCATTATCAAACCTTCAAACGTACCACCTAGCTTTAAGAAACTTTCTCTTGAATTAAATTTGTTCATAAAAAGAAACTTTTGTAATGATTGGAAGCATTTAAGCTTACAAATTTCTTGCCATCAAAAGCAGCCACCTCCTTATCCCCTTAGTTTTGAGATCCATTTATTATAAATAAATAAAGAAGATTAAATAAATGAAAAAGGTCAAGGAACTAGAAGAGGATCAAGAGAATGCGTAAGAATTCTCACATATATTCTTGGAAATTCTAAGATCTTCGCAAGCTACGACCTCCTTCTCAATACTTTTGCTTGGCAGGTAGGGCAAGAAACAGTCTAGTGAATGAGAATAAAAGAAATGAATTCAACTTAAAATATGAGTCGGAGCCTAAGCACCAAAGGGGCAACGTTTATGCGCCAAACCAAATCTGAATAGAGGGTAGCACCTACTTCCCATACTCAGCACTTAGGTGCTCATGTGTTTGTAGTGAATTAGCGCCTACTTTCTATATGCAACACTTATATGGTAAGATTTAGAACATCACTCCAGAACATGCACATCAGAATTTTCACCCAACAAAGCACATACAATCAAATTAATTATGATGAAGCATCAAAACAAGCACTTCACACAACATAATTCAAATCCAAAGCAAACTAAAGTAAGAAAAAAACAAATCATGATAAAATCACAAGATAATGCTTCTAATTCCTCCTAAAAATCATTGGTTTTATGTCTTCAACCATACAGTGTTTGTTTTACTGTTTGGGATGATTCAAAGTTAGGGCCTCCTAATGAAAATCATACTTCCTCCAAAATATAACCTCATTCTCTGGTCATTAACATTAAAAACATAGGCAATTTTTCTATCTTATATATCAACAACACCAAAAGGATGAACTTTAACTACAATAAATGGTCCAAACCACTTGAACTTTAGTTTTCCTAAAAATAATCTTTAATCAAGAATTGTATGGCAAAATCTCATGTCTAGGTTTAAAATCCTTCCCAAGAAACTTCTAATCATGCCACCTTTCACTTCTTCTTATAAATTCTAGCATTCCCATAGGCTTCCTCTATAATTCCTTCTAATTCATTTAATTATAACAATGTTTTCTCTGCCAACTCTTTTATATTATAATAGAATTCATTAACAACCCAATAGGCTTTATGCTCTAGCTCAGTGGGTAATGACAAGCTTTACCAATGATCAACCTATAAAAGCAAATTTTTATAGTGTCTTAAAAGCTTTCTTGTAGGCCCATAACACATCGTCAAGTTTTAATGACCAGTTCTTTTCACTAGGATTAACAATTATCCATAGATTTCTCTTAATTTCACTATTGTGCTGCTAATTTACTAGTCTAGGGATAATAAGTTGTAGAAATCTTATATTTTATCCCATACTTAAACAACTAAAGTTTCTATCCTTTTGTTGCAAAAATGGCTCCCTTATTCACTAATAATCACCCTAAGTATTCCAAATTGCCTAAAAATATATTTGTTCAAGAATTTTGTAGCACTCTAACAATCACAATTTGGTAGAACCACAACTTTTATTCCCTTAGAGACATAACCTACTGCTATCAAAATATAAAGATTTTCTAAAGAAGGTATAAAGGGTCCCATGATGTCTAGTTCTCGAACATATAAAATTTCTACTTCCAAATTGGCTAAAAATATATTTGTTCAAGAATTTTTTAGCACTCTGAGAATCACAATTTGGTAGAACCACAACTTCTATTCACTTAGAGACATAGCTTACTGCTATCAAAATATCAAGATTTTCTAAAGAAATTATAAAGGGTCTCATGATGTCTAGTTCCCGGACATAAAAAATTTCTACTTCTAAAATATAGTTTAAGGACATCTCATCTCTTCTAACAATATTTCCTCCCCTCAAGCACCTATCACATTTCTTAATATAATTATTAACAACTTTAAATAGGGTAGAGCAATAAAATTCATTTTGAAAAATCTTATAGAGGAAGTTCTAATTTCTTCAGAATGTCCTCTAAATTCAAAATTGTGATAGACTTCAAATAATCTCATCTAACTCTTATAGTTGGACAATCACCTAGCAATATGATCCTTACACTTTCTAAATAAATATAGTTCACCCCAAAAGTTAAATCTGGCATAAGAAATGAACTTCTTCTATGTTTATGTGGCATATCAAAAGTTATAACATTATTAACAATATAACTTACTATGTCAACATATTAAGAAATATTTTATTCAAAAATAAAAAGAAAATATTCATGGGGAAACTTGTCATTAATTTCATTAAGTGGGCAAAAAAAAGTGTCATGCTCTAATCTTGTCAAATGGTCTGCTACCTTATTTTTTGTGCATTGTCTATTCTCTATCTCTATATCAAATTCCTATAAAAGAAGTATCCAACATATCATTCAGGGGTTTAGCATCCTTCTTAGTTATAAGATATTTAATAGTAGAGTAGTTGGTATAGACTTTAACTTTTGTGCTTATCAGATAAGACATAAATTTGTCAAATGCAATAATTATCACAAGCAGTTCTTTCGCTGTGGTGGTCTAATTTATTTATGCTTCATTAAAAGTCTTACGCACATAGTATATCACATGATAAATATTGTCTCAATGTTCTGCTAGCACTGTCTCTAGAACATAATCACTAGCATCATATATTAGTTCAAATGAAAGTTCCCATTTCGGTCTACAAAAACAGGTGCAGTGACTAATTTTTCTTTTAAATGCTCAAACGTTGCATGGAAATTTTCATCAAAATTAAAAGGCACAAGTTTCCTTAATAAATGACATAACAATTTGGATATCTTAGAGAAGTCCTTAATTTAGCTACCATAAAATCATGTGTGCCCAAGAAAACTCCTAATCCCTCAAACATATATAGATGGGGGTATTTTTTCCATAACTTAGATTCTAGTCAGGTATACTTCCATCCCTTTCTCTGATAACTTATGCCCTAACAAAATCCATTCCCTAACTATAAATTGATATTTCTCTTAAACCAACAATAAATTATTCTCTTGACATCTTTATAAAAAGTTTAAAAGGTGTTTAAGACATGCAATAAATGATGCGCCAAAAATAGAGAAATCATTCATAAAAATTTCAACCCTTTTTTCCACTAAATCTAAAATGTTTACCATAAAAAATATTTGAAAAGTGGTTGAGATATTGCATAATCTGAGTGACATTCTTATGAAGGAAAAATTTTTATAGAGACTAGTGAAGGTTGTCTTATCAAGATCCTCTAAAGCTATAGGAATTTGATGATAGCCCAAATATCCATCTAAGAGTATTGATTTCTTGCCAATTTATCTATCTGGTCAAGAAAAGGCAAGGGTAAAGAAAATGCAAGCTAAGGGAATTGGCTACCTTCCAACTTCTTCTTCTTCGTTTCCCCTTCTTCTTTGACTACTTCTCCCTACTCCAACAAATTTTCTGGAGAGCACGACTAGGAGAGCTTCATCCTAATGTTGGGGAAGGAGGATTCCAGCAAGGTCATTATCTCTCCAGCAAGGAGAGCATCATCCTATGTTGGAGAAGGAATACTCCGAAAAACCTTTCTAATGATTTTTCTAGTGAGGATAGCTTCCTCATTTCCTTAGGGAAGGACCTGTGTGGGCTTCTCTCATACAATTAGAAGAGCTTCACTCTACTATAAGAAACACATCTACAACCTTCGCGTTGGTGAGATTCTCAAAAGCCCTTGCATTTTCTTTCTTAGCCAACCATATGAATAGATTTTACTATGTGCTTATGGGTTTGGTCATCCACACGAGGCGGATCCAACCGACCACCCAGTATCATCTAGCTCAATCGATCGCCCATTATCAGACGGTTTGCTGGTCGGCCCGGTACACTCCTTTTGATTGACCAGTTTTGAGATGTCATCGTGGGTTTAGTCGCCCATGCTAGGCAAGTTGGCCGGCCAACACAAGTCGGCACAACCATACACCCATTGATTGATTATATATATCTTAGAGAAAGCCCTAGGTTAGGAAGCATATTTTTGGCCAATTCCTTGCAAATTCAAGGGACTTCCCATTACAAGCCTTAGCCCGAATCCTAACGGGTTGGAATCCTAATTTCCCACAGCTTTGGTGCTTCTAATCTTCCTTGGAGGGGTTAAGAATAGTTCAATCTCGAAGAATGGGAAAATCTTTGTAGCTAGGTCATTATACATGATCGTGGAGGGGTTGTAGAATAGAAAAATCTTTGTAGTTAGTCTATCTTACAAATGGTGAAAGACTTCTACTATAAGAAAACAGAGGATGAAGTTCTCTACATTCCTCGTCAAAGCTGAGGCAGCCATGCCACATATCCAAGAGCTAAATCCCTAGGCACCGATGTGAGAGTGTTAGTTTAGTTTAACTTGTTATTGGTTGTGATTGTATCCTCGTGGGTTTGGTTTAATCTCTTCTTGCACATTAAATTGTATGATTGTATCATCTTGGATTTTGTTGCCCACGCTAGGAAAATTGGTCGCTGATCTTAGTTGGCCCAACCACATGCCTATTAATTGGTCAATCATGCATGAGATTTATATGTTGCATGTCACACACTACACTTCAGTCTGGCCGTCCCAGCCTAGTCGACCAATCAGTTCGGTCTGACTACTCTCCCCAGCCTAGTCGATAGGCCACTTCGTTTCGACTAGTTGCCCTAGTTGGGTAGACCAATCAATTTAGTTCAGTCGGCCACCATAGCCTAACTAGACCGTTTGGCTACTTTACCCCGGGTTGATCACCTTGATCGACTCAACGGGTCGAAGAACCAACTACACTTGCATAATATGTGTGTTTGCATGTGCATTAATGTTGCTTGCATGCTATTTTGTATACTCATCATCGCATGCTTGAGTTGTATTTTGAGTGTTCATTCATACACTCCCTCCACTTGGATGATTCTCTCCAGTGAGAATCATCATTCTCTTGAGTCAATGCCCCTTGCGGTACACTTACTCACTTGAGATAATTCCTTCAAGGCACGCTCATGCCTTTTAAGCCAATGCCTCCACGGCTTGCCCAATTCCAAGTCACTGCACCTTGTGCACACCAACCCTCCAAGTCATTGCACCCCATGGACACTCAACCCCATCAGGTCACTGCCTCTACGACACACCCATTTAAAAATAGGTACGCTCCCATTTGACACAATACAATTTGAACTAATTCACTTTATCCATTGCAGCATACCCACAGATTCAGTAACCAAGCATTGGATTAGTCAATGTTCTTTATGCTTGGATCAAAGGGTAAAGAATATGTATGCTTCTTTTGACACAATACAATTTGAACTAATTCACTTTATCCATTCACTTTAATTTCTTGACAAGGAGAAGGATGCTTTCTTATATATTGAACTTCACATTAGAAACTTTATTAGTAAAATTAGTTAATTAAGAGTTTGTTAAAATTACATATTTATTTCAATTGTCTATTAGTGACAAATAAGCAATTTGAACTGTATTGTTGTGATTAAGTATTGATTTTCTAAATCCTAGTTCGTAGCATCTAGTATTACTCCCTGTGGGATCGATATCCAGGACTCCATTAGAGCCCTTTATTACTTGAGTGATACGTATACTTGCGTTGATAAGTGTGACTTTACAATTATTGAATATTTTATACACATTTTTATCAAATCTATAACCGTTATCAAGTTTTTGGCGACGTTGCTGGGGACTTAATTCTTCTAGCAACAATGTCAAATTTTTGTATTTTTAAGCATATATAAAGTCGTTGTCACCTTACGAGTAACAACTCCCTCTCTTCTTTGTGTGTACATGCGACCCCCTCTCTCAATCCATCTCCTATAGCAAGCACAACAAAACAAGAAGCCTCCCTCTTCTGGCTTGCCACAACTCTCTTGAGCTTGCAGTGAAGCTCCTCTATGATCACTTTGTGTTGCAAACACGAGTGAATCTCAAGTGCAGAATTCACATGTGCGAATTAATGGTATCCCGTTCGCACGTAATATTTTTCTGCAAAGACAGAGCGATTATTCTGTCCGGACACCGGACGTAAATTGCGTCCGGTGTCCAATCAGAAATTTTACTTTTAACTTTAAAAAAAAAGTTAAGGCCCACTGACATACACTTTTTGGTTGGAGAGTGTTTTGATTGACTCACTGTACGCAGTTCTGCGTATAATTTTTTGGCAAATACAAGCCGAACCGAACCAATGTTCTCCTCCCATTCATTCCCTACAGGCTACAACCTAGAGCCGCGATCAGCATCTAAGTCACCGGCAAGCATCAAGCAATATGTAATTTTGTTAGTCTGAATAGAGTAAATCTTCACCCATCCTGCTCTTGCTACTTTCATCATGTGTTTCTCTTTATCCTTTACGGTCTGCTGCTACTTAGCCGCAGCTACTCACTGGCTTCTCACAATTTCACAGCACAAGGGGAGAGAATATTTACTGAGTGTTAATTTTGAGGGTTATGGAGAGTCCAGGTGTTGTTTATATAATTATGATAATTTATATGCCAAGATATGTAAACAAAAAAGTTGAGAATCACTCCATGTTCACGCAAATGCTGCCACCTACAAGCAATGCCTTTCTTCTGTTAGATNACACTAATTCTAAGAATTCTTTATTCTTAAATAATATCATATAATCTCTTATAAACATATGCAAATATCATTTAAAATTTTAATTTTCGTTGGTTCACACTAGTTTAATATTTCTTTTAGTTATTTCTTTCACTAGAATAATGAAACCTAAAATACTTAGTTTTGTTTGACTTAGATAACTTCAATAATAAAAGATAAGTTCAAGTCAATTGATTTATCAATGAAGTTACCCCAAAACTCATCAATCTTCTCTTGAGTATATGTCTGAGAATCTCATTAAAAAAAACTTTTAAGTTTTATAAATCTAGAAAAGAATAAGACACCGTCTTTTGATTTTTTTTATATGTTTAACCTCAAGATTTTTCTCAAAGACTATAATTTTTCTATCTTTTAAAATATGAGCCATTTAAAATTTTCTCCTTTTAGTTTTTATATTTTCTTTTCTTTTCACTATGAATTATTATATCTGGTTACACACAATCTCCTCTTAATTTATAATTTTATTTACTTCTTAATGTATATTTAAAAATATTATAAGTCATTTGAAAATTAAGTTTCAATTAGAGTATTTGAGTTAAAAATTATGAACTTAAATATCTCTCATTAATGAAGACTTCTTATGATAAGTGTAAGAGTGATTATAAAAAGTTGTTAAATTTCTATCAAATTAACTTTAAATCCAATTTTTAAATAAATATTTGCATTAGATTTTAAGTTATTATATAGATGTTATTAAATTTCAGGGTATTCTATTATGATTTACTACTACAAGATATAGTCTAATGTTTTGATATTTAAATCACTTTTAGGCAATTATTAATGTATATTTTTCCCCAAACTTATTTTCTATCCTACACATGCCACATAGGAAATTTCTACAAATGAAAAGGGGAATAACATGTATAAGCAGAGAATTTGCACAAATAAAATCACATATATTAATAAAATTTTTCATATCACATGAAAATATTACAAGAAATAAGTCTACACATTAAACACAACAAGTCAATATTGTAAACATAAAATAAAGTTTAACAAGAAACATAACATTACAACACAAATAATCACAAAAATCTCCATATAGTGCATATTATAATATAAAAACATATATAAGAGTCTATAACACCATATACATCATATAAGAATCCACAAATCAACACAAATAAGATCATAATCTAGAAAAGCACAAATTTAGAAACACTACCATCATAACAAAAAAATAAATCCCACAAAAAGCAAAATCAAAATAATGGCCAAAGGGTCCGCAAAATCTAGTCTAATCCTCACATCCTTATCATTGTCCTCATTCATTGGATGGGTAGCATCATCATAAGGCTCAAAAGGTGGAGTAGAAACACAACAGGATCAAGCCCCACATCCCAATAATTATGTTGGTACAACTCATGCTAAGCAACATGATGTTGTGTCAGATACTCATACTGGTGCTTGTGCTGCTTCGAGTAGTGATACAAGTGCTTAACTAGATCATGCAACTTCTATTAAACAATAACAAAATTTTGGTCAGAGTATCAAGGTGCTTAACTCCATCCTAACACATAAGCAATGAGAACAAACTGATGTCCTAAACTAATAGTAGTCTGCACCTGAACAATTTATTGAATAGAATCATGAATTATAGATTCAATATCAATATATTTTCTTTTTTAACTTAAAAAATTAAGGATGACACGGTCCTCAGTAGCTTTTCTAAGGTTAGTAGAGGACATGAGTTTAGCAGAAATATAATACCAAGCCTTAGACTCTATTGATAACTTTTTCATCCCTAATCATCTACTTGATGCTCAAATCAATATAGAAGTTGATAAACTCTTAAAAGAAGCCAGGGTCATTGGTTATAAAGTTTCAAAACTCACACTTAGGGATATCAAGGAGGATAAAAAGAAAATTGATTTTATTAGAATTAAAAGCTATATGCTTTACCCTCATAAGACTTTATTATCTACTTATTCATTTATATTAACAAAGAATTCACAAATGATAGGGACAGTGTAGGAGTTGAACAAAAAAAATCTTTATCATTTCCTTTCCATTATCAAACCTTCAAACGTACCACCTAGCTTTAAGAAACTTTCTCTTGAATTAATTTTTTTCATAAAAAGAAACTTTTGTAACGATTGGAAGCATTTAAGCTTACAAATTTATTGCCATCAAAAGCAGTCACCTCCTTATCCCCTTAGTTTTGAAATCCATTTATTATAAATAAATAAAGAAGATTAAATAAATGAAAAAAGGTCAAGGAACTAGAAGAGGATCAAGAGAATGCGTAAGAATTTTCACATATATTCTTGGAAATTTTAAGCTCTTCGCAAGCTACCACCTCCTTCTCAATCCTTTTGCTTGGCAGGTAGGGCAGGAAACGGTCTAGTGAATGAGAATAAAAGAAATGAATTCAACTTAAAATATGAGTCGGTGCCTAGGCACAACGTTTATGCGCCAAACCAAATCTGAATAAAGGGTAGCACCTACTTCCCATACTCAGCACTTAGGTGCTCATGTGTTTGTAGTGAATTAGCACCTACTTTCTATATGCAACACTTATATGGTAAGATTTAGAACATCACTCCAGAACATGCACATCACAATTTTCACCCAACAAAGCACATACAATCAAATTAATTCTAATGAAGCATCAAAATAAGCACTTCACACAACATAATTCAAATCCAAAGCAAACTAAAGTAAGAAAAAAACTAATCATGATAAAATCACAAGATAATGCTTGTGATTCTTCCTAAAGATCATTGGTTTTATCTCTTCAGCCATACAGTTTTTGTTTTACTGTTTGGGATGATTCAAAGTTAGGGTTTCTCTAAGGAAAATCGTACTTCCTCCAAGATATAACCTCATTCTCAGGTCATTAACATTAAAAACATACGTAATTTTTCTATCTTATATATTAACAACACCAAAAGAATATACTACAAAAAATGGTCCAAACCACTTGAACTTTAGTTTTCCTAAAAATAATCTTTAATCAAGAATTGTATGACAAAATCTCATGTCTAGGTTTAAAATCCTTCCCAAGAAACTTCTAATCATGCCACCTTTTCACTTCTCCTTATAAATTCTAGCATTCCCATAAGCTTCCTCTATAATTCCTTCTAATTCATTTAATTAGAACAATCTTCTCTCTGCCAACTCTTTTATATTATAATAGAATTCATTAACAGCCTAATAGGCTTTAGGCTCTAGCTTAGTGGGTAATGACAAGCTTTACCAATGATCAACCTATACAAGCAAATTTTTATAGTGTCTTAAAGGCTTTCTTGTAGGCCCATAACACATCATCAAGTTTCAATGACCAGTTCTTTTCACTAGGATTAACAATTATCCACAGATTTCTCTTAATTTAAATATTGATCTACTAATTTACTAGTCTAGGGATAAAAAGTTGTAGAACTCTTATATTTTATCCCATACTTAACTACTAAAGTTTCTATCCTTTTGTTGCAAAAATGGCTCCCTTATTCACTAATAATCACCCTAAGTATTCCAAATTGCCTAAAAATATATTGTTCAAGAATTTTGTAGCACTCTGAGAATCACAATTTGGTAGAACCACAACTTTTATTCACTTAGAGACATAGCCTACTGCTATCAAAATATAAAGATTTTCTAAAGAATGTATAAAGGGTCCCATGATGTCTAGTTCTCGAACATATAAAATTTCTACTTCCAAATCAGCTAAATATATTTTTGTTCAAGAATTTTTTAGCACTCTGAGAATCACAATTTGGTAGAACCACAACTATTCACTTAGAGACATAGCCTACTGCTATCAAAATATAAAGATTTTCTAAAGAAGGTATAAAGGGTCCCATGATGTCTAGTTCCCGGACATAAAAAATTTCTACTTCCAAAATATAGTTTAAGGACATCTCATCTCTTCTAACAATATTTCATCCCCTCAAGCACCTATCACATTTCTTAATATAATTATTAACAACTTTAAATAGGGTAGAATAATAAAATTCATTTTGAAAAATCTTAGAGGAAGTTCTAAATTCTTCAGAATGTCCTCTAAATTCAAAATTGTGATAGACTTCAAATAATCTCATCTAACTCTTATAGTTGGACAACCAGCAAGCAATATGATCCTTACACTTTCTAAATAAATATAGTTCAGCCCAAAAGTTAAATCTGACATAAGAAATGAACTTCTTCCTATGTTTATGTGACATATCAAAAGTTATAACATTATTAACAATATAATTTACTATGTCAGCATATTAAGAAATATTTTATTAAAAAATAAAAAGAAAATATTCATGGGGAAAGTTGTCATTAATTTCATTAAGTGGGCAAAAAAAGTGTCATGCTCTAATCTGGTCAAATGGTCTGCTACCTTTTTTTTGTGCATTTTCTATCCACTATCTCTATATCAAATTCCTGTAAAATAAGTATCCAACATATCATTCAGGGGTTTAGCATCCTTCTTAGTTATAAGATATTTAATAGTCGAGTGGTTGGTATAAACTTTAACTTTAGTGCTTATCAGGTAAGACATAAATTTGTCAAATGCAATAATTATCACAAGCAATTATTTTTTTGTGGTGGTCTAATTTATTTATGCTTCATTAAAAGTCTTACCCACATAGTATATCACATGATAAATATTATCTCAATATTTTGCTAGAACTGCCTCTACAACATAATCACTAGCATCATATATTAGTTCTAATGAAATTTTCCATTTTGGTCTACAATAACAGGTGTAGTGACTAATTTTTCTTTTAAATGCTCAAACGTTGCATGGAAATTTTCATCAAAATTAAAAGGCACAAGTTTCCTTAATAAATGACATAACAATTTGGATATCTTAGAGAAGTCCTTAATTTAGCTACCATAAAATCATGTGTGCCCAAGAAAACTCCTAATCCCTCAAACATATATAGATGGGGGTATTTTTTCCATAACTTAGATTCTAGTCAGGTATACTTCCATCCCTTTCTCTGCTAACTTATGCCCTAACACAATCCATTCCCTAACTATAAATTGATATTTCTCTTAAACCAACAATTAATTACTCTCTTGACATCTTTATAAAAAGTTTAAAAGGTTTTTAAGACATGCATCAAATGATGCGCCAAAAATAGAGAAATCATTCATAAAAATTTCAACCCTTTTTTCTACTAAATCTAAAATGTTTACCATAAAAAATATTGGAAAAGTGGTTGAGATATTGCATAATCTAAGTGACATTCTTATAAAGGAAAAATTTTCATAGAAACTAGTGAAGGTTGTCTTATCGCGATCCTCTAAAGCTATAGGAATTTGATGATATCCCAAATATCCATCTAAGAAGCAATACTAATGATTTCTTGCCAATTTATCTATCTGGTCAAGAAAAGGCAAGGGTAAAGAAAAGGCAAGCTAAGGGAGTTGGCTATCTTTCAACTTCTTCTTCTTCGTTTCCCCTTCTTCTTTGACTACTTCTCCCTTCTCCAACAAATTTTCTGGAGAGCACGACTAGGAGAGCTTCATCCTAATGTGGGGGAAGGAGGATTTTAGCAAGGTCACTATCTCTCCGGCAAGGAGAGCATCATCCTATGTTGGAGAAGAAATACTCCGAAAAACTTTTCTAATGATTTTTCTAGTGAGGAGAGTTTCCTCATTTCCTTAGGAAAGGACCTGTGTGGGCTTCTCTCATATTATTAGAAGAGCTTCACTCTACTATAAGAAACACATCCGCAATCTTCGCGTTGGTGAGATTCTCATAAGCCCTTGCATTTTCTTTCTTAGCCAACCATATGAATAGATTTTACTACATGCTTATGGGTTTGGTCATCCACACGAGGCGGATCTGACCGACCACCCAGTATCATCTAGCTCAATCGATCGCCCATTATCAGACGGTTTGTTGGTCAACCTGGTTACACTCCTTTTGATTGACCAGTTTTGAGATGTCATCGTGGGTTTAGTCGCCCATGCTAGGCAAGTTGGACGGCCAACATAAGTCGGCACAACCATACACCCATTGATTGATTATTTATATCTTAGAGAAAGCCCTAGGTTATGAAGCTATTTTTGGCCAATTCCTTGCAAATTCTAGTGACTTCCCATTACAAGCCTTAGCCTGAATCCTAACGGGTCAAAATCTTAATTTCCCATAGCTTTGGTGCTTCTAAGCTTCCTTGGAGGGGTTAAGAACAGTTCAATCTTGAAGAATGGGAAAAACTTTATGGCTAGGTCATTATACGTGATCGTGGAGGGGTTGTAGAATAGAAAAATCTTTGTAGCTAGTCTATCTTACAAATGGTGAAGGACTTCTACTATAAGAAATCAGAAAATGAAGTTCTCCACATTCCTCGTCAAAGTTGAGGCAGCCATGTCACATATCCAAGAGCTAAATCCCTAGGCACCGATGTGAGAGTGTTAGTTTAGTTTAACTTGTTATTGGTTGTGATTGTATCCTCGTGGGTTTGGTTTAATCGCTTCTTGCACATTACATTGTATGATTGTATCATCTTGGGTTTCGTTGCCCATAGTAGAAAAATTGGTCGTTGATCCCAGTTGGCCCAACCACATGCCTATTAATTGGTCAATCATGCATGAGATTTATATGTTGCATGTCACACACTACACTTCAGTCTGGTCGTCCCAGCCTGGTCGACCAATCACTTCAGTCTGACTATTCTCCCCAGCCTGGTCGATAGGCCACTTCGTTTCGACTAATTGCCCTAATTGGGTAGACCAATCAATTTAGTTCAGTCTGCCACCATAGCCCAACTAAACCGGTTGGCTACTTTACCCCAGGTTGATCACCTTGATCGACTCAACGGGTCGAAAAACCAACTTCACTTGCATAATATGTGTGTTTGCATGTGCCTTGAATGTTATTTTGTATACTCATCATCACATGCTTGAGTTGCATTTTGAGTGTTCATTCATACACTCACTCCACTTGGATGATTCTCTTCAATGAGAATCATCATTCTCTTGAGTTAATGCCCCTTGCGGTACACTTACTCACTTGAGATAATTCCTCCAAGGCACGCTCGTGCCTTTTAAGGCACTACCTCCATGGCTTGCCCATTTCCAAGTCACTGCACCTCGTGCACACCAACCCTCCGAGTCATTGCACCCCATGCATATTCGACCCTATCAGATCACTGCCTCCACGAAACACCCATTTTTTCAGGTTGATGTCTCCATGACACGCCACTCTATTGGGTCACTGCCCCCACAATACACTCATTTTTTAGGCTGCTGCCTCTAAAACACGCCCACCCTTTTGGGTCACTGTCTCTATGGTATACCCACTCTTTTGGGCAGCTGTCTCCACGACACGCTTGTTTCTGAGTCACTGCCTCTAGGGCACACTCCTTACAACTTTTATCACATGATTTTCTGCATTTGCATCTGTATGTGTGCATGGATAGCGAGTCAAGCTCAATAGAAGAGTGATATTGTGTTGGTCGTGATGCCTTATGAACATTACTTGTTGGGTTGATTCCGAAGAGTAGTGTGAGTTAAAACATCGGGATTGACATAAGTATGAATGTGCTAAGAATCCAATTGATTTAACTCCTGTTACCTTGCATGTTACGGGTTTGCATTTAATGACCCTTATTTTAAAACTAAAAAAAATCTACTTATTACATTTGCCATAATTTTAAAATTATGCATGTAGCAAGCTAGACCATATATAAGGACAACTCTTATTCAAAATCCTTTCTGGGTGACACCCTTTAGATCCCTTGGATCTTTAGGACATGGCCAGTATGATGACCTTGTCAAAATCATACACACCCGGAGACATACCCTGAGCACTTAAATAATGGTTAGGGAATTTTTTGTTAGATGTTGTGTTAGGCTAGGACTATGGTGATAGGTAATATTTTCGACGCCTATGAATATTACTCTCTGCTGATTTGAATGTTCTAACCAATCATCACTTTTGTGCATTTTTGTTGTGCTTGCATATTTGATATGCACGATAGAATATTATGGCGCTTTCTGTAGGGAGCCATGCTCATAATATATGCACACACATAGGTACCATCAAAAGGAAGCGTGTAATGATTTCTACTAACCTTTTGTTTGCACGTGTTATTTAGCTCTCCCGATAAAAAAGTGCATAACTCATATATGATTGCTTGAATTAGTCTGTGTTAACAGTTTTCTATAAGTCGAGCTTTTATTTTCACTTTCAAATATATTTGATAAAGTCTCTAGAATGAGGCATGGGTTTCAAGGTGGATGACACATCGAACCACGTGAAGAGGATCAGGAGCAGCAACTCGCATCTTGTACCTTTAGTCTAATTTTTTTATTTTTGTATAGATATAGGACTAAGCATGTATATGCAGAGTTCGACGATTTTTCCTGCTTTTCTTGGGATATGCTGCTGACCCAACGACATTGGCCTTTCTTATATTATGCAAGTTTTACATTCTATTGCATGTCTGTATGCTTGGATTGTTTTCTCAGTTTCTTTCTGGTCTATCTGGGAAGCTACGAAAATAAAATCTAGGCTCATTAAGGATCTTAAAATTATAAATTTTATACTCAAAATCTTAATAATAAATGATTGAGATAATCATAATTTTAGGATTAAAATTGTTGGCTTTTCAAAAATCTATTTTTGCTTTTCTTCACGGATTATTGTTAGGATTTTAAATGAGTTGTATAGCATGACTCTCACCCAAGTCATAATTAATAGGGCCTCCACATTAGGACTTATTAGCTTATCGCATCATATGCATCTCCCAAGGAGAAAACCTCATGCTTCTCAAAGCTGACTGGTCTAACATTTATGTCTTATTAGGTGATTGTCTAGTGAGCTTATGGGGTCAGTGACTTCCCCTACCCAGATTTACTGTAAGTCATTTCTTGGGAGTGTTTCCAGCTTTGTAGTTGAACCTTCCTTTCTCTTCCTTTCTGGCGGCATCCTTGCCACTTTGATGGGTATAAGGCTCTGTTTGGGGTGGCTTTCCTCATGCGGCGTGGCAACAAATCGTGAAAAGTTACTGTTTGGCTCTCGGCTTCGCGGCAGAAGGACGTCAAAGCGGGCGGTGTAGCAACCATTGTTGCCATGACAGTGAACACATGCATACATTTGAATTCCTGTTTATTTACATATCTATCACATATCGTTTGCAGGTGTAGCAACCATTGTTGCCATGATAGTGAACACAGTCATATATATATTTCACTTACAAGGAAGTATTTAAGGCGTAGAATTATTTATCTGTAGTTGATGTGCTATATCTTTGGGAGCTATGCAAATTTTTGTAAAACTTCAAATTTTATGTGTTAGATATGTAATTACATAAGATTGTGTTGCATATGTGTTCTTATTCATAAACAGAAGTTGTTAGTACTTTGGGGGCTTACTAAAGTTCCAAAAAAATGATTGTTATACTCTTATTTTAAACAGTTTTACCAAACAGGGGCAGTATGGTATTTTTTTCATAAACAACTGTCCGACAGCTGGTTTCACGCAACTGCACCAAATATACAGCCAACTTCCCCGCAGTTGCTTCCCCACAGCTGCTTCCTAGGGCGACGCAAACAGAGCCTAAATCCCACCTTTTGGAGCTCCATCTGTTAGTCATATGATAAAGTCTCATTCGTTTAACCTTAGGGTTATCGAGGTCCCCGTAGATGATGCAATTCACGGACTGCTGACCGGGAACCACTGGACATGTTGGGTAGACTACATTCACGACCAGATAACTTATGATCCTAGTAGCTTGGGATGGCGGGTTTGTGGTACCCTGACCTGCTACTTCTACCTTCTAGGGATTATTCCTTCCTTCTTTTGACAAAGCACTCTGTTAATTTTGTTGTGAGGTCTACTCTTGTTCCAGTCTTGTTTGAGCAATTTCTTTCCCTTTGTCATTCTTTCCTTGCAAGTAACAGCTCCCTCTCTTTTTTGTGTGCACATGCAACCCCCTCTCACAATCCATCTCCTATAGCAAGCACAACAAAACAAGAAGCCTCCCTCTTATGGCTTTTTTTTTTTT
>JXCR01065447.1:412356-428526 GCA_002079205.1 Phalaenopsis hybrid cultivar
AGGCTTTGAAAAAGGTGATTGAGAACTAGGAAAACTAAAAACTAAAGGAAAAAAAATGATACATTAGACTTCACAAAACTTTAACTGTGGATGATTGAGAAAAAACTTTTGCAATCAAAACTATTTCTGATTGAATCAATATGCATAAATAATACATGAACTGTTCTAAAAAATAAGTAAAAACACAATAAAATTTGCCAAAACAACCCCTTCAAAAAAATCATCAATAAGCTATACTAGCAGACCCTAAAAATATCTCCCTATTTGGCAACAAAGAGTAACTTACCAGAATAAAGATTAAAAAAAATTCAATTGCTTCTCTTGAATATACTTAATTTATGTTAATGGATATGATTCCGAAATAGGTTTTAATATTTGAATTATTTACTTGAAACCTCATATGATCAATCCTTACTTCTTGAAGAAAAATAAAAACAAAATACTTATATATTTCATGATAATGGGCTTTTGAAATTAATCAAGTGAGAGACCTCCTTGATTAAATCATATATAAGCCACAACTCAATTAAATATATAACACATCTTAAAGCAAATACTACATGCCATCTATTACATCATGCAAGTATAAGTGTGTCAAGAAGTTATTCCAATACACTGGTCATATTGATGTATAGAATTAAATTGAAAAGATAATGCCTAGTAGTACTAAAAAAGTTTTTCAAATCTAATTGTACACAAAATCTGCAATACTTTGACCAAGCCATCATGAGAGTTTGAACTAAGTTCACACTCTCGTAAGTCANGGATTCTTCAATTAAAGTATTATTCTTACTTAACGTAAGGAAAAACTACTTTAAAATGTCATTACAACATTGTTATAAGATATATAGATAACATAAATTAGTCTTATAAGCTTGAACCAACTAAGAAAGCTCATCCAACATAAGAAAGATAGGTTAGTCCACTCACATGTGATAATAAAGAATAAACAACATGTGGCAATGATCTATGTACCATGGACGCTATCATCACTTAAGAGTGTTGAATTTTAACACTCCACATGAGGCTGTTTGCTTTGTGTGTTCATTATAAATAACATTCATTTCACACTCTTCTAATTCAAAAAAATAAAAAAAAACAATTATGATGAAAAATGTTGCATGCAAGAAAATTTGTGATGATAGAGCGATAAATTAATATCTTAGTACTGCATAAAAATCAAGCACACACATAGACAAAATAAAAGCAGTGAGTGGGGACACCAAAATTTCTTATTTGGAAAAGCTTTAGGAAGGGAAAACAATGGGACTAGTTTAATTAAAATAATCCACTAGAAAATTGAGGTATAGAAATACACTCTTCTTCTATATTAGGGAAGTTGGGATTGCAAAAATAGTTGGTGGCTACAATAGTTATAGTTTGTTGATATAATTGGCATACTTGGTTGTAGCAAATTACTAATAGTAGTTGATGCCAAACTTTGTCACTTGGTGGTGAACATTGACAGTCAGCGATGAATTTGGTAACTGATGACAACTGTCAAGACTTAAAGGCTTAATCTTTAGTATTCAGTTCACTCTCTTCTCTCTTTCTTCCCCCTTCAAGTGATGAATGAGGGTCTATTTATAGTTTTTTTAGCGGCCTTTTGATGAAATTGACCAATCTCCTGAAACACTCCATCGAACGCTTCATACTGATTCCATTAATTATAAATATTTTTTCAATATTTAATTGTTTTAATGATATCAAAATTGAATGATTTTAGACTCGCTGGATTTCTCTCATCAGGAGCCTCAGTTTCACTATAAGCATGCCAAATTTTAATATTATTTAGCCTTCCAATTTATACATCAAAGCTTTTAAGTATTTGTTCAAGGCCGATTTGAACTCGATTTGATCATTTTTAGTGTCATTAGATTTAACTTGTTGAGATGCTCATTTTGATTATGAATTTGCAAACAACCAGTTCCATTTGTGCTCATTTTGACTATGTAATTTGAATTTGGATTTTTTTGCACAAAATGCTTCAAGATTCATGTCTGATTCTAAAAAATTGATTGATGACACATCACTTATCATCTATTTTCAAACATCAATACTTGTATCATTCAAAAGTTTAAGTCATCGAGTAAGTCTCCATCATGATTTCAGAAATTCTAGAAATATCTAAGTTGATTGGAATGAAAATTTTTGACATTTTAAATTATCCAATTTTACTCGTTGATGTCTAAGGTAGTTTTAAATTATCAAAATTGGGTCTAGAATTTTTTTTAAAAAATACATCTAAAAAAATACTTGATCGTGTTGTTGTTTTCACTATTGACGACGAAAGTACGGATCTGAGTGTGTATGCATCTATGCTCAGGTGCACATGTGCATATGTATGAGCAAATGAACACAATGGTGTGGTTGATGGTGTTGCAGGGTGCACAAGTGAGTAAGATCATGAGTGGAGTGAATCAGTGAGTTAACTGCTAAAGCTTAAGTCTTAAAGTTTCAGTAGTTTTTGCCGACCAATAGAGTTCATAGCTAGCCACTAGAGTTCTCTAGACCACCACAAGCAATTGTTATATCCAAATACAACTATTATAACCACCAACCACAACTGTTATAGCCTTTAACTACACTTTATGCAGCCAAATATCTTTTTATTAGACTTCAACTACAACTATTATGGACACCAACCACAATTTTGTATCTAGTTGTCATGCTCCCCTCCAACCCCCNGTTAAATAATAGCAACTATAGTCCAAATACTTATATACAATCATATTTGTTGGTTTATTACATAGATTTCCACCTGCACGTGCATGAATGTAAGTATGTGTGCACACAGATCTTCACTGTGTATCGATCCTACAAAGAATAAATTTAACTTCCAATTAAATTAAAGTTTTAGTTTACTAATTATCTGCATAGCTTGAAAGGATGGAGGTTACGTAATTTCAAAGTTACTAATCTTAAATTTTTCAAAATTAAAAAGATCTAAGTGAATACTAAGTTATTTGTGAAGTTTTTTATCAATTGAATGATTAACCCCTAAATTGGACCTTAGAAATTAGGTCTAACATGGTGATAAATTGTGGATGACAAGCAAGAACAAATCTTCTCCTTATCAACTCATGGGCATTTAAGAAGCTTTAGGAATCAAACGGGTTTAGTTCCATAAATAAAGTTGTTTTCATATGATTCTAAATTTTCATTCATGGTTGTACTAACATAGAAGTAATATCCATATTCTCTCAAAACTCACTACCTACCACCGTACAACTAGATCACAACATATATTAACTAATCAACTGGATAGATTAAGGTCAATGAAGAATATAAGGTTAAAATATTACTTCTATGAAATTTAATTTAAATTGTAACATAAAAGTTAAACATAAGATTCACAGATACCAATTCAAAAGATAAAATGAAATATACTCACTACTCATGCTTTGAAATAACAAAACATAGATTTTAGTCATCAAATAATAAAAAAACAGAGTTTATGGATAAAAAACCAGATGAGATATACCAAGGAAATGTTATATTGGACTTCCTTTCTCCTACAAGTTTTTTACCAAATTACACAAACAAATTACACTCAGTTCCTTCTACACTCCCCTCATAAATGTCTTTCTATTTTTAGACAAGTCTATTGTCTCTTATCTTTACCGGATATCTCCTCAAATGATTTGACAAAGTGCATATAACATTTCCTTCACAAAATGATGCAAGTGAACTGTCAAAACCACCTACGCGACTGACCAAATGCCTAGGTGTTACTTTGTGTTGTCTAAGAATTGTTTTGTGGTGCCCAAGTGCTACATTCTAATGATTGGGTGTTGCAAGTTAACTCATAATTTCCATGGTCTTTGTAATCTTGCATAGTCTCTAGAATGTTGGAGCTTAGGCGCTAACTAGGGTGCTACACGGCCAACACCCACATGTCAACCCTTAGTTTGGGCGCATACTATCCTTAGCTCATTTTTAATTATTTAATCTCCCACCAATCTTCTTAATTATATCCTGAAAAATGTAATGCAAACTCCTTCCAAAACTGTAAATTTAACATAAAAATAAGCTAAAACTTAATATGAAAGATGACATTTACACTATACGTTAAATTCTCCCAAACTTATAAATTACTTGCCCTCAAGTAATCTCATATTTAAAATTAGACTCAATTGAACTATTTAGTAACACTAATTCTAAGAATTTTTTATTCTTAAGTAATATCATATAATCTCTTATAAACATATGCAAATATCATTTAAGAATTTAATTTTCATTGGTTCATACTAGTTTAATATTTCTTTTAGTTATTTCTTTCACTAGCATAATGAAACCTAAAATACTTAGTTTTGTTTGACTTAGATAACTTCAATAATCAAAGATAAGTTCAAGTCAATTGATTTATCAATGAAGTTACCCCAAAACTCATCAATCTTCTCTTGAGTATATGTCTGAGAATCTCATTAAAAAAACTTTTAAGTTTTATAAATCAAGAAAAGAGTAAGACACAATCTTTTGATTTTTTTTATATGTTTAACCTCAATATTTTTCTCAAAGACTATAATTTTTTTATCCTTTGAAATATGAGCCATTTAAAATTTTCTCCTTTTAGTTTTTATATTTTCTTTTCTTTTTCACTACGAATTATTATATCTAGTTACACACAATCTCCCCTTAATATATAATTTTATTTATTTCTTAATGTATATTTAAAAATATTATAAGTCATTTGAAAATTAAGTTTCAATTAGAGTATTTGAGTTAAAAATTATGTACTTAAATATCTCTCATTAATGAAGACTTCTTATGATAAGTGTAAGAGTGATTATAAAAAGTTGTTAAATTTCTATCAAATTAACTTTAAATCCAAATTTTAAATAAATATTTGCATTAGATTTTAAGTTATTATATAGATGTATATATAAATCACTTTTAGGCAATTATTAATGTATATTTTCCCCTAAACTTATTTTCTATCCTACACATGCCACATAGGAAATTTCTACAAATGAAAAGGGGAATAACATGTATAAGCAGAGAATTTGCACGAGTAGAATCACATATATAAATAAAATTTTTCATATCACATGAAAATATTACAAGAAATAAGTCTACACATTATACACAACAAGTAAATATTGAAGTAAACATAAAATAAAGTTTAACAAGAAACATAACATTACAACACAAATAATCACAAAAAGCTCCATATAGTGCATATTATAACATAAAAACATATATAAGAGTCTATAACACCATATACATCATATAAGAATCCACAAATCAACACAAATAAGATCATAATCTAGAAAAGCACAAATCTAGAAACACTACCATCATAACAAAAAAAAATAAATTCCACAAAAATTAAAATCAAAATAATGGCCAAAAGGTCCGCAAAATCTAGTATAATCCTCACATCCTTATCGTTGTCCTCATTCATTGGATGGGTAGCATCATCATAAGGCTCAAAAGGTGGAGTAGAAACACAACAGGATCAAGCCCCACATTCCAACAATTATGTTGGTACAACTCATGCTAAGCAACATGATATTGTGTCAGATACTCATATCAGTGCTTGTGCTGCTTCGAGTAGTGATACAAGTGCTTAACTAGATTATGCAACTTCTATTAAACAATAACAAAATTTTGGTGAGAGTATCAAGGTGCTTATCTCCATCCTAACACATACGCAATGAGAACAAACATATGTCCTAAACTAATAGTAGTCTGCACCCGAAAATTTTTTTGAATAAAATCATGAATTATAGATTCAATATCAATATATTTTCTTTTTTAACTTAAAAAATTAAGGATGACATGGTCCTCAGTAGCTTTTCTATGGTTAGTAGAGGACATGAGTTTGGCAGAAATATAATGCCAACCCTTAGACTCTATATTCATCGTAGAGCAAGTAAAATTGATAACTTTTTCATCCCTAATCATCTACTTGATGCTCAAATCAATAAAGAAGTTGATAAACTCTTGAAAGAAGCCAGAGTCATTGGTTATAAAGTTTCAAAACTCACACTTAGGGATATCAAGGAGGATAAAAAGAAAAATGATTTTACTAGAATTAAAACTATATGCTTTACCCTCATAAAACTTTATTATCTACTTGTTCATTTACATTAGCAAAGAATTCACAATGATAGGGACAGTGTAGAAGGAGTTGAAAAAAAAAAATCTTTATCATTTTCTTTCCATTATCAAACCTTCAAATGTACCACCTAGCTTTAAGAAACTTTCTCTTGAATTAAATTTTTTCATAAAAAGAAACTTTTGTAATGATTGGAAGCATTTAAGCTTACAAATTTCTTGCCAACAAAAGCAGTCACCTCCTTATCCCCTTAGTTTTGAGATCCATTTATTATAAATAAATAAAGAAGATTAAATAAATGAAAAAAGGTCAAGGAACTAGAAGAGGATCAAGAGAATGCGTAAGAATTCTCACATATATTCTTGGAAATTCTAAGCTCTTCGCAAGCTACCACCTCCTTCTCAATACTTTTGCTTGGCAGGTAGGGCAGGAAACAGTCTAGTGAATGAGAATAAAAGAAATGAATTCAACTTAAAATATGAGTCAGTGCCTAGGCACAACGTTTATGCGCCAAACCAAATCTGAGTAGTGCTCATGTGTTTGTAGTGAATTAGCGCCTACTTTCTATATGCAACACTTATATGGTAAGATTTAGAACATCACTCTAGAACATGCACATCACAATTTTCACCCAACAAAGCACATACAATCAAATTAATTCTGATGAAGCAACAAAACAAGCACTTTACACAACATAATTTAAATCCAAAGAAAATTAAAGTAAGAAAAAAACTAATCATGATAAAATCACAAGATAATGCTTGTAATTCCTCCTAAAAAACATTGGTTTTATGTCTTCAGCCATACAGTGTTTGTTTTACTATTTGGGATGATTCAAAGTTAGGGTCTCTCTAAAGAAAATCGTACTTTCTCCAAGATATAACCTCATTCTCTGGTCATTAACATTAAAAACATAGGCAATTTTTCTATCTTATATATCAACAACACCAAAAGGATATACTTTAACTACAATAAATGGTCCAAACAACTTGAACTTTAGTTTTCTTAAAAATAATCTTTAATCAAGAATTTTATGGCAAAATCTCATGTCTAGGTTTAAAATCCTTCCCAAGAAACTTCTAGTCATGCCACCTTTTCACTTCTCCTTATAAATTCTAGCATTCCCATAGGCTTCCTCTATAATTCCTTCTAATTCATTTAATTAGAACAATCTTTTCTCTGCCAACTCTTTTATATTATAATAGAATTCATTAACAGCCCAATAGGCTTTAGGCTCTAGCTCAGTGGGTAATGACAAGCTTTACCAATGATCAACCTATAAAAGCAAATTTTTATAGTGTCTTAAAAGCTTTCTTGTAGGCCCATAATACATCATCAAGTTTCAATGACCAGTTCTTTTCACTAGGATTAGCAATTATCCATAGATTTCTCTTAATTTCACTATTGTGCTACTAATTTACTAGTCTAGGGATAATAAGTTCTAGAAATCTTATATTTTATCCCTTATTCACTAATAATCACCCTAAGTATTCCAAATTGCCTAAAAATATATTTGTTCAAGAATATTTTAGCACTCTGAGAATCACAATTTGGTAGAACCACAAGTTTTATTCACTTAGAGACATAGCCTACTGTTATCAAAATATAAAGATTTTCTAAAGAAGGTATAAAGGGACTCATGATGTCTAGTTCCCAAACATATAAAATTTCTACTTCCAAATTGGCTAAAAATATATTTGTTCAAGAATTTTTTAGCACTCTGAGAATCACAATTTGGTAGAACCACAACTTCTATTCACTTAGAGACATAGCCTACTGCTATCAAAATATAAAGATTTTCTAAAGAAGGTATAAAGGTTCCCATGATGTCTAGTTCCCAAACATAAAAAATTTCTACTTCCAAAATATAGTTTAAGGACATCTCATCTCTTCTAACAATATTTCCTCCCCTCAAGCACCTATCACATTTCTTAATATAATTATTAACAACTTTAAATGGGACAGAACAATAAAATCCATTTTGAAAAATTTTAAAGGAAGTTCTAAATTCTTTAGAATGTCCTCTAAATTCAAAATTGTGATAGACTTCAAATAATCTCATCTAACTCTTATAGTTGGACAACCACCTAGCAATATGATCCTTACACTTTCTAAATAAATATAGTTCACCCCAAAAGTTAAATCTGGCATAAGAAATGAACTTCTTCCTATGTTTATGTGACATATCAAAAGTTATAACATTATTAACAATATAATTTACTATGTCAGCATATTAAGAAATATTTTATTAAAAAATAAAAAGAAAATATTCATGGGGAAAGTTGTCATTAATTTCATTAAGTGGGCAAAAAAAAGTGTCATGCTCTAATCTGGTCAAATGGTCTGCTACCTTATTTTTTGTGCATTTTCTATCTACTATCTCTATATCAAATTCCTGTAAAAGAAGTACCAAACATATCATTCAGGGGTTTAGCATCCTTCTTAGTTATAAGATATTTAATAGTCGAGTGGTTGGTATAGACTTTAACTTTAGTGCTTATCAGATAATACATAAATTTGTCAAATACAATAATTATCACAAGCAGTTATTTCTCTGTGGTGGTTTAATTTATTTATGCTTCATTAAAAGTCTTACCCACATAGTATATTACATGATAAATATTATCTCAATGTTCTGCTAGCACTGCCTCTACAACATAATCACTAGCATCATATATTAGTTCAAATGAAAGTTCCCATTTTGGTCTACAATAACAGGTGTAGTGACTACTTTTTCTTTTAAAGGCTCAAACGTTGCATGGAAATTTTCATCAAAATTAAAAGGCACAACTTTCTTTAATAAATGACATAACAATTTTGATATCTTAGAGAAGTCCTTAATTTAGCTACCATAAAATCATGTGTGCCCAAGAAAACTCCTAGTCCCTCAAACATATATAGATGNGGGACAGAACAATAAAATCCATTTTGAAAAATTTTAAAGGAAGTTCTAAATTCTTTAGAATGTCCTCTAAATTCAAAATTGTGATAGACTTCAAATAATCTCATCTAACTCTTATAGTTGGACAACCACCTAGCAATATGATCCTTACACTTTCTAAATAAATATAGTTCACCCCAAAAGTTAAATCTGGCATAAGAAATGAACTTCTTCCTATGTTTATGTGACATATCAAAAGTTATAACATTATTAACAATATAATTTACTATGTCAGCATATTAAGAAATATTTTATTAAAAAATAAAAAGAAAATATTCATGGGGAAAGTTGTCATTAATTTCATTAAGTGGGCAAAAAAAAGTGTCATGCTCTAATCTGGTCAAATGGTCTGCTACCTTATTTTTTGTGCATTTTCTATCTACTATCTCTATATCAAATTCCTGTAAAAGAAGTACCAAACATATCATTCAGGGGTTTAGCATCCTTCTTAGTTATAAGATATTTAATAGTCGAGTGGTTGGTATAGACTTTAACTTTAGTGCTTATCAGATAATACATAAATTTGTCAAATACAATAATTATCACAAGCAGTTATTTCTCTGTGGTGGTTTAATTTATTTATGCTTCATTAAAAGTCTTACCCACATAGTATATTACATGATAAATATTATCTCAATGTTCTGCTAGCACTGCCTCTACAACATAATCACTAGCATCATATATTAGTTCAAATGAAAGTTCCCATTTTGGTCTACAATAACAGGTGTAGTGACTACTTTTTCTTTTAAAGGCTCAAACGTTGCATGGAAATTTTCATCAAAATTAAAAGGCACAACTTTCTTTAATAAATGACATAACAATTTTGATATCTTAGAGAAGTCCTTAATTTAGCTACCATAAAATCATGTGTGCCCAAGAAAACTCCTAGTCCCTCAAACATATATAGATGGGGGTATTTTTTCCATAACTTAGATTCTAGTCAGGTATACTTCCATCCCTTTCTCTGCTAACTTATGCCCTAACACAATCCATTCCCTAACTATAAATTGATATTTCTCTTAAACCAACAATAAATTACTCTCTTGACATCATTATAAAAAGTTTAAAAGGTGTTTAAGACATGCATCAAATGATGCGCCAAAAATAGAGAAATCATTCATAAAAATTTCAACCATTTTTTCTACTAAATCTAAAATGTTTACCATAAAAAATATTTGAAAAGTGGTTGAGATATTGCATAATCTGAGTGACATTCTTATAAAGGAAAAACTTTCATAGAGACTAGTGAAGGTTGTCTTATCGCGATCCTCTAAAGCTATATGAATTTGATTATATCCCAAATATCCATCTAAAAAGCAATACTAATCAATTCTTGCCAATTTATCTATCTGGTCAAGAAAAGTCAAGGGTAAAGAAAAGGCAAGCTAAGAGAGTTGGCTATCTTCCAACTTCTTCTTCATTGTTTCCCCTTCTTCTTTGACTACTTCTCCATTCTCCAACAAATTTTCTGGAGAGCACGACTAGGAGAGCTTCATCCTAGTGTGGGGGAAGAAGGATTACAGTGAGGTCACTATCTCTCCGGCAAGGAGAGCATCATCCTATGTTGGAGAAGGAATACTCCGAAAAACTTTTCTAATGATTTTTCTATTGAGGAGAGCTTCCTCATTTCCTTAGGGAAGGACCTGTGTGGGCTTCTCTCATACTATTAGAAGAGCTTCACTCTACTATAAGAAACACATCCACAACCTTCGCGTTGGTGAGATTCTCAAAAGCCCTTGCATTTTCTTTTTTAGCCAACCATATGAATAGATTTTACTATGTGCTTATGGGTTTGGTCATCCACACGAGGTAGATCCGACCAACCACCCAGTATCATCTAGCTCAATCGATCGCCCATTATCAAACGGTTTGATGGTCAGCCTGGTTACACTCCTTTTGATTGACCAGTTTTGAGAAGTCATCGTGGGTTTAGTCGCCCATGCTAGGCAAGTTGGACGGCCAACACAAGTCGGCACAACCATTGATTGATTATTTATATCTTAGAGAAAGCCCTAGGTTAGGAAGCATATATTTGGCCAATTCCTTGCAAATTCGAGTGAATTCCCATTACAAGCCTTAGCCTGAATCCTAACGGGTCGGAATCCTAATTTCCCATAGCTTTGGTGCTTCTAATCTTCCTTAGAGGGGTTAAGAATAGTTCAATCTCGAAGAATGGGAAAAGCTTTGTAGCTAGGTCATTATACGTGATCGTGGAGGGGTTGTAGAATAGAAAAATCTTTGTATCTATTCTATCTTACAAATGGTGAAAGACTTCTACTATAAGAAATCAAAAAATGAAGTTCTCCACATTCCTCGTCAAAGTTAAGGTAGCCATGCCACATATCCAAGAGCTAAATCCCTAGGCACCGATTTGAGAGTGTTAGTTTAGTTTAACTTGTTATTGGTTGTGATTGTATCCTCGTGGGTTTGGTTTAATCGCTTCTTGCACATTACATTGTATGATTGTATCATCTTGGGTTTCATTGCCCACGCTAGGAAAATTGGTCGTTGATCTTAGTTGGCCCAACCACATGCCTATTAATTGGTCAATTATGCATGAGATTTATATGTTGCATGTCACACACTACACTTCAGTCTGGCCGTCCCAGCCTGGTCGACCAATCACTTCTGTCTGACTATTCTCCCCTGCCTGGTCGATAGGCCACTTCGTTTCGACTAGTTGCCCTAGTCGGGTAGACCAATCAATTTAGTTCAGTCGGCCACCATAGCCCAACTAGACCGGTTGGCTACTTTACCCCAGGTTGATCACCTTGATCGACTCAACGGGTCGAACAACCAACTTCACTTGCATAATATGTGTGTTTGCATGTGCATTAATGTTGCTTGCATGCTATTTTGTATACTCATCATCACATGCTTGAGTTGCATTTTGAGTGTTCATTCATGCACTCACTCCACTTAGATGATTCTCTCAAGTGAGAATCATCATTCTCTTGAGTCAATGCCCCTTGTGGTACACTTACTCACTTGAGATACTTCATCCAAGGCATGCTCGTGCCTTTTAAGCCACTGCCTCCACTGCTTGCACACTTCCAAGTCACTGCACCTCGTGCACACCAACCCTCTGAGTCATTGCACCCCCTGCACACTCAACCCTATCAGGTCATTGCCTCCACGACACACCCATTTTTTTAGATTGATATCTCCATGACACGCCACCCTTTTGGGTCATTGCCTCCACAACACACTAATCTTTCGGGCTGCAACCACCACAACATGCCCACCGTTTCTGGGTCACTGCCCCCACAATACACTCATTTTTTAGGCTGCTGCCTCTAAAATACGCCCACCCTTTTGGGTCACTGCCTCTATGGTGTACCCACTATTTTGGGTTGTTGTCTCCACGACACGCTTGTTTCTAAGTCATTGCCTCCATGACACACTCCTTACAACTTTTATCATATGATTTTCTACATTTGCATCTGTATGTGTGCATGGATAGCGAGTCAAGCTCAATAGATGAGTGATATTGTGTTGGTCGCAATATCTTATGAACATTACTTGTTGGGTCGATTCCGAAGAGTAGTGTGAGTTAAAGCATCGAGATTGACACAAGTATGAATGTGCTAAGGATCCAAGGGATTTAACTCATGTTACCTTGCATGTTACGGGTTTGCATTTAATGACCCTTATTTTAAAACTAAAAAAATCTACTTATTACATTCGCCATAATTTTAAAATTATACATGTAGCAAGCTAGACCATATGTAAGGCCAACTCTTATTCAAAATCCTTTCTGGGTGACACCCTTTAGATCCCTTGGATCTTTAGGACATGACCGGTATGATGACCTTGTCAAAATCATATACACCCGGAGACATACCCTGAGCACTTAAATGCTGGTTAGAGCATTTTTTGTTAGATGTTGTGTTAGGCTAGGACTATGGTGCTAGGTAGTATTTTCGACACCTATGGATATTATTCTCTGCTGATTTGAATGTTCTAACCAAGCGTCACTTTTGTGTATTTTTGTTGTGCTTGCATATTTGATATGCATGATATAATATTATGGCACTTTCTGCAGGGAACCGTGCTCATAATATATGCACACACATAGGTAACATCAAAAGGAAGCATGCAATGATTTCTACTAACATTTTTCTTGCATGTGTTATTAGCTCTCCCGATAAAAAAAGTGCATAACTCAGATACGATTGCAAGAATTAGTCTGTGTTAAAAGTTTTTTATAGGTCAAGTTTTTATTTTCTCTTTCAAATATATTTGATAAAATCTCTAGAATGAGGCATGGGTTTCGAGGTCGATGACACATCGAACCACGTGAAGAGGATCAGGAGCAACAACTCGCATCTTGTACCTTTAGTCTAAATTTTTTATTTTTGTATAGATATAGGACTAAGCATGTATATGCAGAGTCCGACGACTTTTCCTGCTTTTTTTGGAATATGCTGCTGACCCAACGACATTGGTCTTTCTTATATTATGCACATTTTACATTCTATTGTCTGTCTGTATGCTTGGATTGTTTTCTAGTTTCTTTTTGGTCTATCTGGGAAGCTACGAAAATATAATCTATGCTCATTAAGGATCTTAAAATTATAAATTTTCTACTCAAAATCTTAAAAATAAATGATTGAGATAATCATAATTTTAGGATTAAAATTGTTGGCTTTTCAAAAATCTATTTTTGCTTTTCTTCATGGATTATTGTTAGGATTTTAAATGAGTTGTATAGCATGACTCTCACCCAAGTCATAACTAATAGGGTCTCCACACTAGGACTTATTAGCTTACCGCATCATATGCATCTCCTGAGGAGAAAACCTCATGCTTCTCCAAGCTGATTGGTCTAACATTGATATCTTATTAGGTGATTGCTAGTGAGCTTATGGGGTCAGTGGCTTCCCCTACCTAGACGAACTATAAGTCATTTCTTGGGAGTGTTTCCAGCTTTGTAGCTGAACCTTCCCTTCTCTTCCATTCTAGCGACATCCTTGCCACTTTGATGGGTATAAATCCCACCTTTTGGAGCTCCACCTGATAGTCATAAGATAAAGTCTTATTCGTTTAACCTTAGGGCTACCGAGGTCCCCGTAGATGATGTAATTCACAGATTGTTGACCAGAAACCTCTGGACATGTTAGGTCGACTACATTCACGACCAGGTAACTTATGATCCTAGTAGCTTGGGATGACGGGTCTATGGTACTCTAACCAGCAACTTCTACCTTCTAGGGATTACTCCTCCCTTCTTTTGACAAAGTTAGCACTCTGTTAATTTTGTTGTGAGGTCTACTCTTGTTCCAAGTCTTGTTTGAGCAATTTCTTTCCCTTTGTCATTCTTCCCTAGCAAGTAACAGCTCCCTCTCTTCTTTGTGAGCACATGCGACCCCCTCTCACAATCCATCTCCTATAGAAAGCACAACAAAACAAGAAGCCTCCCTCTTCTGGCTTGCCGCAACTCTTCTGAGCTTGCGGTGAAGCTCGTCTCTGATCACTTTGTGTTGCAAACACGAGCGAATCTCAAGTGCAGAATTCACATGTGCGAATTAATGGTATCCCGTTCGCACGTAATATTTTTCCAGCAAAGACAGAGCGATTATTCTGTTCGGACACCGTACGTAAATTGCGTCTGGTGTCCAATCAGAAAATTTATTTTAACCAAAAAGAAAGTTGAGGCTCATTTTCATACACTTTTTGGTAGGAGAGTGCTTTGATTGACTCACTGTACGCAGTTCTGCGTATAATTTTTTGGCAAAGACAAGCCGAACCGAACCAATGTTCTCCTCCCATTCATTCCCTACAGGCTACAACCTACAGCCGCGATCAGCATCTAAGTCACCGGCAAGCATCAAGCAATATGTAATTTTGTTAGTCTGAATAGAGTAAATCTTCACCCATCCTCCTCTTCCTACTTTCATCATGTGTTTCTCTTTATCCTTTACGGTCTGCTACTACTTAGCCGCAGCTACTCACTGGCATCTCACAATTTCACAGCACAAGGGGAGAGAATATTTACTGAGTGTTAATTTTGAGGGTTATGGAGAGTTCAGGTGTTGTTTATATAATTATGATAATTTATATGCCAAGATATGTAAATAAAAAAGTTGAGAATCACTCCATGTTCACGCAAATGCTGCCACCTACAAGCAATGCCTTNAGGCTTGATCACTGTCTTCCTCGGAGTGGCGATGTATCTGACTGCATTGAGAACGCAAAAACTTCGTCTGGAAGAGCAGAGAATGGACCGCCGGTATCATCTTGGACAGACACCCGAGCTGCCCGGAGGACCAGCGGCCATTAGAACATACCAGAGCCAGGCTCCCAGTGGCACCTCATCTCTGAATAAAACCTCGAATTTACCGCTTAGTGCGTGAAAACTATGTGAGAGTTAAGCAGCATGCTAAATCTGCTGTGGTGGCTTAATTAAGTGAAGAAGGGAAGGTGAAAGGTTTTTCTGGTAAAGTATCATTATGAAACTAGTTAAGATAAATAAATCAAAGTGCATAAGATTTGTCACTGATTAGTGATTCATCAAACCAGCACAGTTTCTGCTATGTTTGGTTAGTTCATAAAACAATAATAAGACAAACACTACAAAATCAATGCATAAATNAAAGAAGGGAAGGTAAAAGGTTTTTCTGGTAAAGTATCATTATGAAACTAGTTAAGATAAATAAATCAAAGTGCATAGATTTGTCACTGATTAGTGATTCATCAAACCATCACAGTTTCTGCTATGTTTGGTTAGTTCATAAAACAATAATAAGACAAACACAACAAAATCAATGCATAAATAATAATTAGCTAATCTGCCTTCTCACCATCAACTTTTCAACACGCAGGGATGCACATCTCCTCCAGCTCGAATATTTGGAGACTAAGTTTCTTTTTTTCTTTATTTCTTTTTTCCTACCTTGACACGGTGGCTCGCACAGGCCTCTTGCCCTCCATTGCATCCTTCTTTCGCCTGCAATCGGCACACAAATAGGGGCCCTCGCAGGTTTTANCCTCCTCCAGCTCGAATATTTGGAAACTAAGTTTCTTTTTTTCTTTATTTCTTTTTTCCTACCTTGACACGGTGGCTCGCACGGGCCTCTTGCCCTCCATTGCATCCTTCTTTCGCCTGCAATCGGCACACAAATAGGGGCCCTCGCAGGTTTTAGATAATGGCAACAGGAATGGG
>JXCR01065447.1:442399-480948 GCA_002079205.1 Phalaenopsis hybrid cultivar
TTTGATTATTTTTGTCTCTGATAAGAAATGATGGGAACATTAGTAGAAGACTTTAAGAGATGTTAAAAGTGGTGATGAAAGATTTAGTCTGAGTGGAAAAGTTAACTAATTTAGGATTTTTTAATAGATTTATGGCTAAAACTTTATGATATGAAAAAGCTAGGTTTTCTTTAATGAAAAAAGTACGAGAACCTTTGTACCAACGTTGACCAAGTAAGCTTACTAATGGCAACCATTTTTGGGTTAATTGGATGTATGGTTATAAGGTTATAATTTTTTATGTAAACTAAACCTGGTAGATGAACAACAGGATTCATGATTCTATGGACGGGATATGGTTTGATTTTTTTAATAGATGAATTGAGTTGAGGCTTTGAAAAAGGTGATTGAGATCTAGGAAAACTAAAAACTAAAGGAAAAAAAATGATACATTAGACTTCACAAAACTTTAACTGTGGATGATTGAGGAAAAACTTTTGCAAGTGATCAAAACTATTTCTGATTGAAAATATGCATAAATAATACATGAACTGTTCTAAGAAATAAGTAAAAACACAATAAAATTTGCCAAAACAACCCCTTTAAAAAAATCATCAATAAGCTATACTAGCAGACCCTAAAAATATCTCCCTATTTGGCAACAAAGAGTAACTTACCAGAATAAAGATTAAAAAAAATTCAATTGCTTCTCTTGAATATACTTAATTTATGTTAATGGATATGATTCCAAAATAGGTTTTAATATTTGAATATTTCCTTGAAACCTCATATGATCAATCCTTACTTCTTGAAGAAAAATAAAAACAAAATACTTATATATTTCATGATAATGGGCTTTTGAAATTAATCAAGTGAGAGACCTCCTTGATTAAATCATATATAAGCCACAACTCAATTAAATATATAACACATCTTAAAGCCAAATACTACATGCCCTCTATTACATCATGCAAGTATAAGTGTGTCAAGAAGTTATTCCACTACACTGGTATATTGATGTATAGAATTAAATTGAAAAGAGAGTGCCTAGTAGTACTAAGAAAGTTTTTCAAATCTAATCGTACACAAAATCTGCAATACTTTGACCAAGCCATCATGAGAGTTTGAACTAAGTTCACACTCTCGTAAGTCACTAAGCTTGAACTTGCCCGAAGACATAAGTTGCCCAAGAGATAGGTCCTACTCATCCATAGTAGTGAGCGATGGAACGTTCTAAGGAATTCGATAAAATGCTTAGTAGATAAGCCTATTAGCCAATAAAAATCACCTATTTGTTCTAGAGTACACATTTACTGACTAGAGCTCTTGATTAGAAGAAATTGCCAAGGAACTCAATTTCAATCTCGAACTTGCTCAAAATATTGCCTACTAGAAAGTCACAAAACCAACTTGCCTATTATTGTAATTTGGCATGAAACTCATCTTGGACCAGCAAACTTAGCCTTCATTTATAAATAGGGGGCCACTAGTCAAATATGGATGTAACATAATTCTATACTTTTGGCTTTGTAAAGCTGAATCCATTTTAAATTCTCAGTTTGATCCATCTCTCTATCTCATAGGTCACTTTAAGCTCAGGTTGACCAAGCCATCATTATCTATCAGTCGAATCAACTATAAATCAAAGCCACTTGAAGACAATTTCTAAACATTAACCTCTCTTTTCTTAGGCTCGATCTATATCTACAATAGTTATCTTAATATTTTTCGTGGATAGCACCAAATTCAACATCGTCAAAAAAGTGATTAGTGTGAAAATGCTAAAAACTAATCCAAATTGTGGAGCATCCCAAGAAAAGGCTTTTATAGAATAATCACCCTTCCAACAACATCACTTCACGCAACTCTAGCACATGGTGGATCGTTTGACGATGAGGATTAACAGAATCCTCAAACAATTCCTATAGATTGTTTGTCTCGCATAGCTCCTTGAGATCCTAGATTGATCGCCTCTCCAATTCACCAACTATTCTAGCCTAGAGATGATGTTCTAGCTCTTTATAATGATGATTCACATTTATTAGAGTAAAGTTCCTACTACTTAATGAAAAATAAGGAACAACCGACCAACACCCTTTCAATAGAGATCACAAAGGCCAAAACCTCCCTTAAGTTCAAGATTGTAGTTCTAGACACTTACACACTCAATTCGGTCCCGATCAATCACATCACTTTCTTCAAGTCAATGAATTCCCTTCTGATAGCTGGTGGCAAAGTGAAGTGTGGATTTCCCTTCGCCGCCTTTAAAGAGGTGTCATTGCAATGGTTCTCTCAATTGATTCCAAGGTGCATACAAACTCATTTTCCAACTTCAAGGGACAATTGATCATACAACTTGTCGATACATAAAAATGATTGAAGATTTCTTAAACTCTATTGAGTATAAGATGAGTTCAAATAGTTGCTTCACCATTTCGTGACTTCCAACATGAGTTGTGAGATGTTCAAAATTTGGAGCCTAATATCACTCAAGCAGCACTTACTAAGAGCTTCTGGAAGGTCCCTTATAATAAGACGTCAGCTTGCGACAACCAAAAATATTAGTTAAGTTATTAGATCTTATCAAATGTCATGTCAATGAGAAGTACAAACTCATGACCTCAACTGATCCCTCCAAACCGCAATACTCCCAACAATCTGCAAGTAATTCTTTTTTTTTTTCAACAATCTAAAACTAATTCTTGAATGATACTGAAGAATTACGGTTAGAGCTGCCTTTTTTGAAGAAATTTAATGGTGTAAGATAGTTACATGTAATGGCATGGCATGGATGGATAGGGTCTAGACTCAATTACCCTACATATTTTGGTTTATATACTAAATGATGTAGCAGAATATTGATGATGCTAATTTGATGATTGTCTCTAAATCTTAACCACACATGTCCTTCCCCTCCCCTCTCTCAACTTATCCCACACTATCACCCAAAAATAATAACAATAATAAAATAGCTCTAGCCAAAACCATAGCCTCAAGACGTAATTCCTTCATAAATTGTCACTGGATCATTAAAATTATAATTATCCTAAAAAGAATGCAAAGATTAAACTTGAGAAATATGTTGGGCGCATTTAATATAACCTAACTGAGAACAAAAATACTCTTAACTCAATTTAAGATCATGGCATCAAATATCTCAAATTTATATAAATTGCATCATAATGTAACATTTTAGCAGTTTTTATTCTCATCAATATCTTAATTACAAGAAGGCATTATAATGAGAACAATGATTGCAGTAAGTCGTACTATAATTCCCAATATCCTTAACATTGACAATGCAAAAAGAACTGCAAATCATTGCCCATAAATAGCAAAGCCAATGTCCTTAACATAGACAATGCATAAGCAACCACAAATCATTTCCCACAAATAGCGAAGGCATATGATCACGGTTAGAAGAATTAAATAATGATAACTGATTGAACCATCCATCCAAGGTGATATCAACATACTGATAGATCATATCATGCACTAGTTCCTTGAACTATAAGTTTAAACAACTGCAAGTCCAAAAATTCAAGCACGGATGCTATCTTCACCAATGGAAAAGGTTGATCTTTGTATTAAGTTGATCAATAAAATTAATATTGTAATTATCCAGACTCACAACATACGAGTTTGATAATGATAATCAGATTAATCTCTTACCGAGCCTAAGTCCGAGGTCATTCTTAAAACTAATCTTAAACCTAGATCTAGATCACATTGATGCCTATTGATGTGACTAAGATACCTTCTATTACTGATTTTATTTAAATGAAGAAATAGGCTGATCCAACAAATCTGTTATACTTGCAAAATTATTCTCCAAATATACGAGGTCCATAAATTTCAAAATTATTATAAGCTTCCCCTAAGGAAATACAAGTTGAGCATGTATTATCATTATAAAAACCAAATAAGACTGCACAAGCAGTTGATATGATATTGATCAAACATATGTACGCTGTGGTCAAGTCCTGAACCAAATCTTTTAGATAATAGTTTCATGTTCATATTTCATATGCTAATAAAAAAGATGTTCATAAATCAATTGCACATCTATCTCCACCATGAAAACTAGAATTTCATGAGAGATTTGTGTAATCTTTTAGAAGAATTCTATCAACCTCAAAAGTTGCTGTAAAACAAGACATGCATAAAGTTATTTTAGCTTATTATTGTTTCAAATTATTTTTAGAATTTTTATTTAAATTGCAAATTGATTTAGTTTGTAGAACAGTTTTATTTAAAAAATATAATAGGATTTTTAAGATTTAGGTAGATTTAGGTTTTAAATTAATTTGATTCGAAATGTAACCAAATTTCTATAAATAGAACTTATTTATAATATTTAGATTTCTTAATTATAAATGAATTTAAAAAGAATCCATCTCTTTTATTCTCTATTTTTTCTCTCTCCCCCTACTGATAACTTGTGACGAATTCCTTTTTTCAAAAATTACAAGACATCAATCATAAATTACACCTCTCCTCACAATTCTCAAGCCAATCAAATATTTCATCGCCTCGCCTAAATGATGAAACCTTTCCTTCCAACATATTTCACAAGAGAAACTAACTCCAAGGCGATTTCACAGGAGAGGAAGAAAATGTCAGCTAAGAAAGAAATCAACAAAAGCCTGTCATCAATTCGACACAATTTAAATCTTTCTAAATCAAAATCTCGATTGTCATGCTAGTGTATGGAGAGCAAAAGGGAACAGAATCAAGGGGAAAGGTTGTTTCAAATGCAAGTCATACATAGATAATCCAAATATGGAAATTAAAATTCATATTTATAAAAACAGGGATAAACTTCAAATAAAAATAAACTCCAAAATAAATAAATTCAGCTTGACAGAAATTCCTACAAAATGAAAAACTTAAGAAACTACTAGAATAATATTAGTGTGACATGCGCAGCATCACTTCATCATTGACTACATTGGCTTGTTTGACTTCCTCAATTTGCAAAAGTTGACAAGTCCAAACCTTTGATTTATATGCAATTCATTCATATAGATTACAAATACAGGTAATAAATTCCTATTTATAAAAATATGGTTATATTTGAATTAAAACTGGACATATCCTAAAAATCATTCTTTAAATTTAAAATGGAGATAATCTCAAATCAAATGTAAATTCCAAAGAAAAATAATCAAATATTCTAGAAACTACTAGAATAAACTTCATGTGTCATTTGTCGAATCACATTGAATTTGAATACTCATAAAATTTTAGTCTTGCTCAACTCCATACAATTAATCAGCATGTGACACAGGAGCTCCCACATTAAACTACGGATCTTGGAATCCACCAATAGCAAGATCGAGCCAAGATAGGTTTGTCTCCCAGTAGGCTAACAATAGCGGAAATTATCCGCTATTTCAGGTTGTACAAGTCATGTAGACATACATTTCATGTTATGTTATTTTTAACTATGGTTTAATTTAAGCCTTAGTATAAGTATATTGTTTTGGACCTGGTTTGAGAAAATTCAATTTTTATTGTGTAACATAGAGATTTTTTTTTTCTGATTTCTACCGTAACGATTGTAGTATCATCTCCTTTTTGCAAGTGGTGTAACTGTTGCGTGTTCAAGAATAGTGGTAGATCCTTGACATTGTCCGTACAGTGTCATTTCGTAGTCAAGCTTTTATTTTCCAATCAAACATCCACCGAACGACCCATATCCCTTCCAAACGTCGTGAACCTTGTATATTATCATTCATTTACTATGCCGTAACCACCTCCCCGCTATATCTACTTCATAACCTTAGAACAATATCATTTGTTATCTAAGCTTGACAAATCCTAAATTCTCGAAACTTATCTTCCATGCTCCACACACAAAAAAAAGGACTACATACCTAATCTAACACCTCCACTTAAATTATACCTACATCCCCTACCAAACCCTAACCCTAAATTTTCAAAAGCTAACTTCCCTATCTCCACCAAAAATCCGCCCTAATACCTACCACCAAAACTCTAAGCACTCGGCCAACCTTTGATCCAATACCCTACACCCACCAAAACCTCAATTGAGAGAAATATACATGAAGCTGCTTAGGAGAAATATGCAACAATGTATCAACGGGAGATACTCCAACTACAACAAGGGTTTTTTGGCTTTTGAGAGGAGTTTTTTCTCCAACTACAACAAGGGTTCCTTGCTTTTGAAAGGAAACAACCAAGAGATGTCATCCACAACCATAATGGCAACACATCGGATCGAGAGAAGGAAGTTAATCCCTTCCCGCAGGAAATTTCTAATGATGAATAATGTCTAAACAAATTGGCATGAAATATTAGAGACGCTAGAATTTTGGAGTGGAGATTAACTTGCTAAATTTTGAAGGATGTTTGGATTCGTTTGAATTCATTGAGTGGCTTCAAATAGTGGAAAACCTGCAACAATGAATAAAAAACGTAAGATCACCACATAATCTATAAGATGAAAATGAAGATGCAGCGCAAAAAACTTCTCTCACATGACCAACGGATGTGTTCAGAAAATTACACAAACTGTGCCAAAGAGACTTTTCTGTGAAAAAGTACATCGCTGAATTTGATCAACTCATGTTAGAATATTAGTTGGTGGAACTAGATGAACGCGCAATAGTGAGGATCTTGGAACACAAAAACCATCTATCAAAAATGTGGTGCAGTTGTAGTTGTATGGGTCCAAACTTAATGTATAAACCATAACTTTGAAGGTGGAACCAGCAGTGTCACTAGGTGTCTATCACACCTTACAGATAGAGCTCAACCCCATGATCACGCAGAAAGAATACATCCATTGGAGCACCCAAGTTGACTCTTCATGAAGAGAAACAAGTTCATAGTAGAGAAANTACTTCAATATAAATAGAATTATATCATTTTTCTGTTCACTATTTTTTTCATTAAATTTTTTTAACAAAAAAGTAATATCCACCATTCATTTTCCTTACAAAAATCAAATCAATGCTGCGATTCAAACATTAATCTCAAAAACTTTCTTGTCCAATTGATAAATTTAATTATCTGATTACTAATAAAAGTCTAAATATCTGCTTATTCCTTGACAGCTTTAATAAAATTCCTTTATTTAAAATCTTCTAGTCCTTATAATTTAATTATAAAATTTTGACAGCTACATTGCAGCAAGTACTCTCAAAAAGACCAAATATATATCGCCAAAAGGAAGAGAAGGGCAAAATTGGCGTTGCCACCATCAGCTACTTAATACAAATGCAATCAGCGACGAGTTGCTCGCCTTGCAAGGTTTCCTATAGCAACTTCCCCCTTGCACATTGTGAGTAAACAACAAGATAGCATGTAGTGGTCTAGATGAGTTCTGAAATATTAAGAATAGAGTAAATAAGGCAAACGCTAGAGAGATGTATCAAACATGTAAGGCTATCGTTCAAGATCCTTAAGGGAGAGAGAACTACTCAATATCAGGTAATTCTCAATTGAAGAGATTGAACTAGGAGGGCTTATTTAGGTTAAATATCATTGAAAACAAGNCACCAAGATAGGATGTAGTGGTCTAGATGAGTTCTGAAATATTAAGAATAGAGTGAATAAGGAAAACGCTAGAGAGATGTATCAAACATGTAAGGCTATCGTTCAAGATCCTTATGGGAGAGAGAACTACTCGATATCAGGTAATTCTCAATTGAAGAGATTGAACTAGGAGGGCTTATTTAGGTTAAATATCATTGAAAACAAATAAATAAGCACCAACAAATTAATCAGAAATATCTCGATGCCAAACCAAGCCAAGCATATAATCAAATGATATGATTGCAACCTACCACCAAAGAAGCATTCTAACATATAAGAAAGATCATCATACCTAATCCTAAATAATTAGAGTAGGGCAAATCATATAAGCGGTCTTATGAGTTTAATTATTGAGCCAAACATATTTAATCGGATGCTTATATTTTTCATATACTTAGAAGTAGATTATAGGTCATCCTTAAAAACCTATCACATCAATTTCTCAAGATTGCTGAAAGTTTCATTTATATGATTAAACCTAACAAAAGTCTTATGAGTTCTACCATTCATGCTAAGCTCTAATTCTTTGGGTCTCCTATTACAGTAGAAAAATATTTCTTAATAAGGTTACTATCTTATGATTATTAGCTTTAGGAGCCTTGAGCATGAATTGAATTTTAAATTTTCTTCTATCTTTAGATGGTAGAGCTTTCCATAAATCATTGTTCTTTTTCTAACTAATCATTTTAGATATATTTCAGCATTTTCTATCAATATTTATTGTAAAATTAATTCTTTGATAGTTGTCCATATTTTGCTAATTAAAAAAATCATGTAATTGTTCGAATTAATACAAAAAATTAATATTGTGTGCGCCATAAAAAATAGATGTTTAAAATTTTAGTGAAGTATGAAGTTGAGTGCACTTAAAATATGAAAGTGCAGATATGAGAAGATTAAAGAAAAAATTTTGATAATTAGAACAACGCTTGACTAAAAGAATTTTCAAGTGAGAAAAGGGGTCTACAATGGACCACTGTATAACGCTAAATTCTCTTTAGATAATTTATATCTTTTGACAAAAGCTTTTTTAGGTTTACAAATGCACAAACCACTTTTTTTTTTTTGTGCAAAAAATGATTATACAAATGAAAAAAGGGGTGCATATGCAATAATCAAATGCAAGTTTTTTTTTTTTGATTTAGTGAGTCCTTAAACTTTTGTTACCAACTTTTTCTCCTAAGTGAAAACAAGAATGCATAAAACTAATTAATAAAAAATAAACATAATATATATATAGAGAGAGAGAGAATATAAATTGTGTGTAAATCGCACACTTAAATTGCATGAAACTCTCATTATCAATGTGGCTCGGCTTTAATATAGAATTAGCTTGAATTTTATATAGAGTTCATGACATAAAAGAGTAATAAATTAATCTTAGAATTAACAATATAACATGCCAATATTTTAGATTTTTTTAGCATAAACTATTACCAAAGTAAGAAAAGTATAAACAAAAAGAAGAAAAAACATATACTATCACCCGATTTGAAGATGCCTTATTGACTAAGNGAGAGAGAGAGATTATATAAATTGTGTGTAAATCGCAAGCTTAAATTGCATGAAACTCTCATTTATCAATGTGGCTCGGCTTTAATATAGAATTGGCTTGAATTTTATATAGAGTTCATGACATAAAAGAGTAATAAATTAATCTTATAAATAACAATATAACATGCCAATATTTTAGATTTTTTTAGCATAAATTATTACCAAAATAAGAAAAGTATAAACAAAAAGAAGAAAAAACATATACTATCACCCGATTTGAAGATGCCTTATTGACTAAGTAGATCTCTTGAAAATAAAAAATATTCCATGACGAGATGACTCCTTTTAGTGGTCATAGTGCCCCTTGGGAAAATTAATTTTCTCTCTTTTAGAATAAAGGTTATGGGGTTTTGATTATTTTTGTCTCTGATAAGAAATGATGGGAACATTAGTAGAAGACTTTAAGAGATGTTAAAAGTGGTGATGAAAGATTTAGTCTGAGTGGAAAAGTTAACTAATTTAGGATTTTTTAATAGATTTATGGCTAAAACTTTATGATATGAAAAAGCTAGGTTTTCTTTAATGAAAAAAGTACGAGAACCTTTGTACCAACGATTTACCAAGTAAGCTTACTAATGGCAACCATTTTTGGGTTAATTGGATGTATGGTTATAAGGTTATAATTTTTTATGTAAACTAAACCTGGTAGATGAACAACAGGATTCATGATTCTATGGACGGGATATGGTTTGATTTTTTTAATAGATGAATTGAGTNAACTAATTTAGGATTCTTTAATAGATTTATGGCTAAAATTTTATGATATGAAAAAGCTAGGATTTCTTTAATGAAAAGAGTACGAGAACCTTTGTACCAAAGATTTACCAAGTAAGCTTACTAATGGCAACCATTTTTGGGTTAATTGGATGTGTATGGTTATAAGGTTATAATTTTTTATGTAAACTAAACCCGGTAGATGAACAACAGGATTCATGATTCTATGGACGGGATATGGTTTGATTTTTTAATGGATGAATTGAGTTCAGGCTTTGAAAAAGGTGATTGAGATCTAGGAAAACTAAAAACTAAAGGAAAAAAAAAATGATACATTAGACTTCACAAAACTTTAACTGTGGATGATTGAGAAAAAAATTTGCAAGTGATCAAAACTGTTTCTGACTGAATCAATATGCATAAATAATACATGAACTGTTCTAAGAAATAAGTAAAAACACAATAAAATTTGCCAAAATAACCCNGAAAAACTTTTGCAAGTGATCAAAACTATTTCTGATTGAAAATATGCATAAATAATACATGAACTGTTCTAAGAAATAAGTAAAAACACAATAAAATTTGCCAAAACAACCCCTTTAAAAAAATCATCAATAAGCTATACTAGCAGACCCTAAAAATATCTCCCTATTTGGCAACAAAGAGTAACTTACCAGAATAAAGATTAAAAAAAATTCAATTGCTTCTCTTGAATATACTTAATTTATGTTAATGGATATGATTCCGAAATAGGTTTTANATTCAATTGCTTCTCTTGAATATACTTAATTTATGTTAATGGATATGATTCCAAAATAGGTTTTAATATTTCAATTAATTCCTTGAAACCTCATGTGATCAATCCTTACTTCTTGAAGAAAAATAAAAACAAAATACTTATATATTTCATGATAATGGGCTTTTGAAATTAATCTAGTGAGAGACCTCCTTGATTGTCCTCCTTCATTAAATCATATATAAGCCACAACTCAATTAAATATATAACACATCTTAAAGCCAAATACTACATGCCCTCAATTACACCATGCAAGTATAAATGTATCAAGAAGTTATTCCACTACACTGGTCCAATTGATGTATAGAATTAAATTGAAAAGATAGTGCCTAGTAGTACTAAAAAGGTTTTTCAAATCTAATCGTACACAAAATCTGCAATACTTTGATCAAGCCATCATGAGAGTTTGAACTAAGTTCACACTCTAGCAAGTCACTAAGCTTGAACTTGCCCGAAGACATAAGTTGCCCAAGAGATAGGTCGTACTCATCCATCGTAGTGAGCGATGGAACCTTCTAAGGAATTCGATAAAATGCCTAGTAGATAAGCCTATTAGCCAATAAAAATCACCTATTTGTTCTAGAGTACACATTTACTGACTAGAGCTCTTGATTAGAAGAAATTGCCAAGGAACTCAATTTCAATCTCGAACTTGCTCAAAATATTGCCTACTAGAAAGTCACAAAACCAACTTGCCTATTATTGTAATTTGGCATGAAACTCATCTTGGACCAGCAAACTTAGCCTTCATTTATAAATAGGGGGCCACTAGTCAAATATGGATGTAACCTAATTCTATACTTTTTTGTAAAGCTGAATCCATTTTAAATTCTCTGTTTGATCCATCTCTCTATCTCATATGTCACTTTAAGCTCAGGTTGACCAAGCCTTCATTATCTATCAGTCGAATCAACTATAAATCAAAGCCACTTGNTCAAACCTTTGATTTAAATGCAATTCATTCATAGACATTACAAATACAGGTAATAAATTCCTATTTATAAAAATATGGTTATATTTGAATTAAAACTGGACATATCCTAAAAAATCATTCTTTAAATTTAAAATGGAGATAATCTCAAATCAAATGTAAATTCCAAAGAAAAATAATCAAATATTCTAGAAACTACTAGAATAAACTTCATGTGTCTTTTGTCGAATCACATTGAATTTGAATACTCATAAAATTTTAGTCTTGCTCAACTCCATACAATTAATCAGCATGTGACGCAGGAGCTCCCACATTAAACTACGGATCTTGGAATCCACCAATAGCAAGATCGAGTCGGGATAGGTTTGTGTCCCAGTAGGCTAACAATAGCGGAAATTGTCCGCTATTTCAGGTTGTACAAGTCATGTAGACATACATTTCATGTTATGTTATTTTTAACTATGGTTTAATTTAAGCCGTAGTATAAGTATATTGTTTTAGACCTGGTTTGAGAAAATTCAATTTGTATTGTGTAACATAGAGATTTTTTTTTCTGATTTCTACCGTAACGATTGTAGTATCATCTCCTTTTTGCAAGTGGTGTAACTGTTGCGTGTTCAAAAATAGTGGTAGATCCTTGACGTTGTCCATACAGTGTCATTTCGTAGTCAAACTTTTATTTTCCAATCAAACATCCACCGAACGACCCATATCCCTTCCAAACGTTGTGAACCTTGTATATTATCATTCTTTTGCTATGTCGTAACCACCTCCCCGCTATATCTACTTCATAACCTTAGAACAATATCATTTGTTATCTAAGCTTGACAAATCCAAAATTCTAGAAACTTATCTTCCTTGCTCCACACACAAAAAAGGGACTACATACCTAATCTAACACCTCCACTTAACTTATACCTACATCCCCTACCAAACCCTAACCCTAAATTTTCAAAAGCNTAGGCCAAAACCTCCCTTAAGTTCAAGATGCTAGTTCTAGACACCTACACACTCAATTCGGTCCCGATCAATCACATCACTTTCTTCAAGTCAATGAATTCACTTCTGATAGCTGGTGGCAAAGTGAAGTGTGGATTTCCCTTCACCTCCTTTAAAGAGGTGTCATTGCAATGTTTCTCTCAATTGATTCCAAGGTGCATACAAACTCATTTTCCAACTTCAAGGGACAATTGATCATACAACTTGTCGATACATAAAAATGATTGAAGATTTCTTAAACTCTATTGAGTATAAGATGAGTTCGAATAGTTGCTTCACCATTTCGTGACTTCCAACATGAGTTGTAAGATGTTCAAAATTTGGAGCCTAATATCACTCAAGCAGCACTTACTCAGAGCTTCTGGAAGGTCCCTTATAATAAGACGTCAGCTTGCGACAACCAAAAATATTAGTTAAGTTATTAGATCTTATCAAATGTCATGTCAATGAGAAGTACAAACTCATGACCTCAACTGATCCCTCCAAACCGCAATACTCCCAACAATCTGCAAGTAATTCTTTTTTTTTTTCAACAATCTAAAACTAATTCTTGAATGATACTGAAGAATTACGGTTAGAGCTGCCTTTTTTGAAGAAATTTAATGGTGTAAGATAGTTACATGTAATGGCATGGCATGGATGGATAGGGTCTAGACTCAATTACCCTACATATTTTGGTTTATATACTAAATGATGTAGCAGAATATTGATGATGCTAATTTGATGATTGTCTCTAAATCTTAACCACACATGTCCTTCCCCTCCCCTCTCTCAACTTATCCCACACTATCACCCAAAAATAATAACAATAATAAAATAGCTCTAGCCAAAGCCATAGCCTCAAGACGTAATTCCTTCATGAATTATCACTGGATCATTAAAATTATAGTTATCCTAAAAAGAATGCAAAGATTAAACTTGAGAAATATGTTGGGCGCTTTTAATATAACCTAACTGAGAACAAAAATACTCTTAACTCAATTTAAGATGATGGCATCAAATATCTCAAATTTATATAAATTGCATCATAATGTAACATTTTAGCAGTTTTTATTCTCATCAATATCTTAATTACAAGAAGGCATTATAATGAGAACAATGATTACAGTAAGTCGTACTATAATTCCCAATATCCTTAACATTGACAATGCAAAAAGAACTGCAAATCATTGCCCATAAAAAGCAAAGCCAATGTCCTTAACATAGACGATGCATAAGCAACCGCAAATCATTTCCCACAAATAGCGAAGGCATATGATCACAGTTAGAAGAATTAAATAATGATAATTGATTGAACCATCCATCCAAGGTAATATCAACATACTGATAGATCATATCATGCACTAGTTCCTTGAACTATAAGTTTAAACAACTGCCAAGTCAAAAAATTCAAGCACGGGTGTTATCTTCACCAATGGAAAAGGTTGATCTTTGTATTAACTTACGAGTATGATAATGATAATCAGATTAATCTCTTACCAAGCCTAAGTCCGAGGTCATTCTTAAAACTAATCCTAAACCTAGATCTAGATCACATTGAAGCCTATTGATGTGACAAAGATACCTTCTATTATTGATTTCATTTAAATGAAGAAATAGGCTGATCCAACAAATCTGTTATACTTGCAAAATTATTCTCCAAATATACGAGGTCCATAAATTTCAAAATTATTATAAGCTTCCCCTAAGGGAATACAAGTTGAGCATGTATTATCATTATAAAAACCAAATAAAACTGCACAAGCAGTTGATATGATATTGATCAAACATATGTACGCTGTGGCCAAGTCCTGAACCAAATCTTTTAGATAATAGTTTCATGTTCATATTTCATATGCTAATAAAAAAGATGTTCATAAATCAATTGCACATCTATCTCCACCATGAAAACTAGAATTTCATAAGAGATTTGTGTAATCTTTTAGAAGAATTCTATCAACCTCAAAAGTTGCTGCAAAACAAGACATGCATAAAGTTATTTTAGTTTATTATTGTTTCAAATTATTTTTAGAATTTTTTATTTAAATTGCAAGTTGATTTAGTTTGTAGAACAATTTTATTTAAAAAATATAATAGGATTTTTAAGATTTAGGTAGATTTAGGTTTTAAATTAATTTGATTTGAAATGTAACCAAATTTCTATAAATAGAACTTATTTATAATATTTAAATTGCTTAATTATTAATGAATTTAAAAAGAATCCATCTCTTTTATACTCTATTTTTTCTCTCTCCCCCTACTGATAACTTGTGACGAATTCCTTTTTTTACATCAATCATAAATTACACCTCTCCTCACAATTCTCAAGCCAATCAAATATTTCATTCCCTCCCCTAAATGATGAAACCTTTCCTTCCAACATATTTCACAAAAGAAACTAACTCCAAGGCAATTTCACAGGAGAGGAAGAAAATGTCAGCTAAGAAAGAAATCAACAAAAGCCCGTCATCAATTCGACACAATTTAAATCTTTCCAAATCAAAATCTCGATTGTCATGCTAGTGTATGGAGAGCAAAAGGGAACAGAATCAAGGGGAAAGGTTGTTTNAAAATCAACAAAAGCCCGTCATCAATTCGACACAATTTAAATCTTTCTAAATCAAAATCTCGATTGTCATGCTAGTGTATGGAGAGCAAAAGGGAACAGAATCAAGGGGAAAGGTTGTTTCAAATGCAAGTCATACATAGATAATCCAAATATGGAAATTAAAATCCATATTTATAAAAACAGGGATAAACTTAAAATTAAATCAATGTAAAATGCAAAACTATATAAATTCTAAAGATCACATCATATAACTTCAAATAAAAATAAACTCCAAAATAAATAAATTCAGCTTGACAGAAATTCCTACAAAATGAAAAACTNCAAATCACTGTAAAATGCAAAACTAGATAAATTCTAAAGATCACATCATGTAACTTCAAATAAAAATAAACTCCAAAATAAATAAATTCAGCTTGACAGAAATTCCTACAAAATGAAAAACTTAAGAAACTACTAGAATAATATTAGTGTGACATGCGCAGCATCACTTCATCATTGACTACATTGGCTTGTTTGACTTCCTCAATTTGCAAAAGTTGACAAGTCCAAATTTTTGATTTAAATGCAAGTCATTCATAGACATTACAAATACAGGTAATAAATTCCTATTTATAAAAATATGGTTATATTTGAATTAAAACTGGACATATCCTAAAAATCATTCTTTAAATTTAAAATGGAGATAATCTCAAATCAAATGTAAATTCCAAAGAAAAATAATCAAATATTCTAGAAACTACTAGAATAAACTTCAAGTGTCTTTTGTCGGATCACATTGAATTTGAATACTCATAAAATTTTAGCCTTGCTCAACTCCATACAATTAATCAGCATGTGACGCAGGAGCTCCCACATTAAACTACGGATCTTGGATTCCAGCAATAGCAAGATCGAGCCGGGATAGATTTGTGTCCCAGTAGGCTAACAATAGCAGAAATTTTCCGCTATTTCAGGTTGTAAAAGTCATGTGGACATACATTTCATGTTATGTCATTTTTAACTATGGTTTAATTTAAGCCTTAGTATAAGTATATTGTTTTAGACCTGGTTTGAGAAAATTCAATTTTTATTGTGTAACATGGAGATTTTTTTTTCTGATTTCTACCATAACAATTGTAGTATCATCTCCTTTTTGCAAGTAGTGTAACCGTAGCGTATTCAAGAATAGTGGTAGATCCTTGCGTTGTCCGTACAGTGTCATTTCGTAGTCAAGCTTTTATTTTCCAATCGAGCATCCACCGAACGACCCATATCCCTTCCAAACGTCGTGAACCTTGTATATTATCATTTCCACCTCCCCGCTATATCTACTTCATAACCTTAGAACAATATCATTTGTTATCTAAGCTTGACAAATCCTAAATTCTCGAAACTTATCTTCCTTGCTCCACACACACAAAAAAAGGACTACAACCTAATCTAACACCTCCACTTAACTTATACCTACATCCCCTACCAAACCCTAACCCTAAATTTTCAAAAGCTAACTTCCCTATCTCCACCAAAAATCCGCCCTAATACCTACCACCAAAACTCTAAGCACTCGGCCAACCTTTGATCCACAACTCTACACCCACTAAAACCTCAATTGAGAGAAATATACATGAAGCTGCTTAGGAGAAATATGCAACAATGTATCAATGAGCTTACAATGGAAGGCATGCAAAGGGAGATACTCCAACTACAACAAGGGTTTTTTTGCTTTTGAGAGGAGTTTTTTCTCCAACTACAACAAGGGTTTCTTGCTTTTGAGAGGAAACAACCAAGAGATGTCATCCACAACCATAATGGCAACTCATCGGATCGAGAGAGGAAGTTAATCCCTCCCAGTAGGAAGTTTCTAATGATGAATAATGTCTCAACAAATTGGCATGAAATATTAGAAACACTAGAATTTTGGAGTGGAGATTAACTTGCTAAATTTTGAAGGATGTTTGGATTCGATTGAATTCATTGAGTGGCTTCAAACAGTGGAAAACCTGCAACAATGAATAAAAAACGTAAGACCACCACATAAACTATAAGATGAAAATGAAGATGTGGCGCAAAAAACTTCTCCCACATGACCAACGGATGTGTTCAGAAAATTACACAAACTGTGCCAAAGAGACTTTTCTGTGAAAAAGTACATCGCTGAATTTGATCAACTCATGTTAGAATATTAGTTGGTGGAACTAGATGAGCGCGCAATAGCGAGGATCTTGGAACACGAAAACCATCTATCAAAAATGTGGTGCAGTTGTAGTTGTATGGGTCCCTACTTAATGTATAAACCATAACTTTGAAGGTGGAACCAGCAAGTGTCACTAGGTGTCTATCACACCTTACAGATTGAGCTCAACCCCATGATCAGGCAGAAAGAATACATCCATTGGAGCACCCAAGTTGACTCTTCATGAAGAGAAACCAGTCCATAGTAGAGAAAAGGTGAAGATCGCCATCACTGTCAAAGTTATCACAGATAAGAAGTGCTTCAAGTACCACGCTTTTGGACACATTGTATTTGATTGCCTAAACATAAGGGTGATCTCTTTTACTAAACAAAGAGTGGTTGAAGAAATGGATGGATAGTGACGAAAAAAAATGAAAATATCATAGAGTGGTATTGGGTTCGAGCAAATGAGAGAGAAATACTATTTGTTCGACAAATCCTTCAGATTAAGTTCACGAGATAGCAACAACGACTCTGTCACAATATCTTTTATACCCTTTGCCGAGAAGGAAAGGAGTGCAATCTTAACACAAACACAAGCAGTTGTGAGAATGTAATGTCTACCCAAATGACTGAACTTAGCCACATAGAAGCGCGCCCAACCTTATTTCTTATGTTAGCTGAAAAAAGCAATAAGATCATTATTGACAAGAGAGGGCTCATAGAGTTTTCTATTAAAGACAAGTTCCAAGAGCAAGTGTGGAGTGATGTAACACCTATAGATGTGAGTCACATCCGATTAGGCCGTCCTTGACAGGACTACTATTTCACGCATCATCATGACTACAAAAACACATCTTTCTTTTATCAAAAATCGGAAAAGAATTGTGCCCATGTCTTGGACGAAACCCAAGGCAATGAGAGTTTATATAAAGTTTGAGAATATGATGCCACAAATTATCTTTTTGCAGACCTTCGAAGCAACGCCAGCAAAACTAGCATCGATTGTCTTGAAAGAAGGTGAGTTTAAGAAGAAGAAATCGAATATGGGGCAACCTCTGCTAAAAAAGTATCATGATTTTCGAACATACAGTCTACTTCCTAGTTTACCAATGCTAAGGGAGGTTTAGCATATCGTCACTTCAGATAGAGATAGAAAGTTTGAGTTATTTCTGGAAGACTCTATAGAGTAAGCTGAGTATTAACTTTCAGCTTTGTACAATGGTGCACCCCTAGATAGAAGTGATGAACCACGTCATTGAAAATTCCCTAAGGTGTTTTATGAAAAAAAATATTAGACAATGAGAAACGAATACTTCCAAAAAAAAAAATGAGGCATCTCACATCCGAGAGTGACGTGGGAACTCCGACATTATACTTTGGATTATAGAATCCCATTATAGTGGGATCGAGCTGGGATAGGTTCCCGTCCCAGTAGGCCAACTGTGGCGGAAAAATTATGCTATTTCGGGTTATACAGGTCATGTGAGCCCTTATTTTCTATTTTATTATTTCTAATTAAGGTTTGATCTGTTTTAGTAGATTCATGTTGTTTTAGACCTTGATTGGAGGTGTTAGTTTTTTAGTTTGTGTATTTTGGAAATTTTATTCTCTAATTTTTGCTTTAAAGAGAGTTGTATCGATTTTCCTTTTGCAATTAGTGTGTCCGTAACTTGTTTAGGAATTGGTGGTGAAATCTCCTCGTTCTTATGCTATTCGTCCCTCTATTTTCCAACCTGATAGCCATTGGCTATCTTTTTCCAAATACTGTCGACATCGCATATTATCATTCCCTTTTTAGTCCACAACAACATCCCCACTAGATTTGCTTCTTAAACATCTTCTAGGAGCCCTAAAATGGTGTCTAGTGTTTGAAATTGTGTGATTAGAAGCACGCCTCTACACAATTGACTAAGTTTCTGCATCAAGGCATGTGTCATTTAGATAGTGCAAGGTGTACGCCTTAGAGTTGCAGAGGCGTTCAATAAGGCTTGTTTCGTCTTAGTAAAAACATGATGATCACCTCGTATTCGTTCATATTCAATTTAGGTATTTAAAATTGTTTGTTCCCAAACATGTAAGCCCTCGTCTCCTGCATCTTCTCATCCTGCTCTCCCAAACTGAATAACACCTCCTTCAGTACTAGACAATGCGTCAAAGCCGTCGGTGACGCCGCCTAATTCTCCTATAGTTGGCAACATCGTAGCCACATGTCGCTCTGTTGTTTGAACCTGTAAACTCGTGTCTCCCACAATCTTCTGCCTCCCGTCTCGCTCTCACACACTATACAACACAATCGACGCCAACGTCAACCCTGCCTGCTCCTTTTGGCGTCGGTGCTACTGCAACCACCTATTGTTGATTGGTTCAAACCTGCACATTCCCATCTCTGATTGATTCAGTATCGTGCTCCCTAGTTTCCCTTAGTTAAATAAGTGAAATTTTCAAAGATTTACATATATACCATTGAATAATTATATTTCATACATAACTTAATACTTATTTTATACATACCACTGGATTCTTATGTATTTATATATCTAACATCTAAACGTCAAATTTTACATACATGAAACCATACCAATGTGTGAAAAAATGTAATTCACTTTTTTAAAGTTAAAATTATAGTAATTTTAAAGTGATATGAAAGATTTGGGTGATATGAATGTAAAAAAATAAAATTTAGGCGTGAGATATGTATATATATTAAAATGTGTGTTATGTTGTATGTAAATGCCCTTTATCGGCTTATCTAAAATATTTTGATCAAAATTTGGCCGTTAGGTATGCAAAAACATTGGAATTGACTATTGAGTGGTATATATGATAATCATCCTTTAAGGAAATCTTTTTGTCTAATAAAACTTAGATAACTTCTAGGAATTTATTATAAGTTCAAGTGTTGAATATGTAGATATATAAGAATTGGGTGGTATTCTTTGGCATGAGTTTGAATGCCTAATTGTTTATGGGACAATTTTTAGTGGATTGAGTTCTAACATTTTAGGGTTGAATTTTAACATTTGCATTAGTTTTGAATTTCCAATTTGCTTAAATTTTAAAACAAAAATTTTATTATAGAGTTTTCAAATTTTGTGAGAAAAGGTTAAGAAACAAGAAGAAATCAAAATTACCCAATTGAAAATATATAGCATGTAGGAATAGTGTGCGAGTTGCTGTAGAATGCAACAATAAAACATATGATTACATGAAATGCAATTATTGTGACAAGATAGTTAAAGGAGGTGTTACAAGAATGAATGGGCCCTCTCTTGCTCACATAAAATTGTTGCATCGTGTGCTAACGTGTCAGAAGAGTCGAAGAAAAAATTCAATCTTATATGAAAAAGTTAACAATGTCAAAGCATCTTGCACCACAACAGTTTGATGGATAGAATTGAAGTAGGCTTTTATTATGGGAGTGAGCACGGTGCTCAAAATTACTCATCATCTCCACAACCGATCTCTATTAAAGGTACTAAAGTTCCCTTAAACTAGTATATATTGAACGTGAAGGATGATAGGGGTTATGGATATGAGTAGTTGTGGCTTATAATGTTATGACCTGACCCCGTGCTTGAAATTAACCAAGACGGAAACGAACGATCGGACACGATGAAAACCAAATCTTTGTTATTCTATTTATATCACTAACAGTCAAATTTACAAAAATTCATGAAAGAGACACCAAGGAAAGCAATTTTAATTAACAATTAGAGATTTGTACCTTTTGGATTACTGTTCTCATATTATCTCATATTTCATTCATCTTAATTAAAAGCTTAAACCAAAAAAATAAATGTTAAAGCAATATAATGTCTTATTTACTCAGGAATAATCACACTTACAAACTACAGTAACCTAAGGAAAGAAATCAATGTGTGTTGGTCTTTCATATATCTAAGAAATTTTTTTTATATGTTAATCATTCATATTTTTATAAAAAATCTTATATATGATAATAAATGTATCAATGTTTTTTTCTAAATGAAAGTACTCTAAACTTTTATATGCATTTACTTCTACTGTAATCTTAACTTTACTTTTATTTTATAATTAACATTCACATCTTTCCTTAGGAACACCTTAAAATACATTACCTGACACTCTTCTGATCGATATTATCCCGTCGACAAAGGGGTTAGCGATCTAAACATATAATTATCTCGGATGGAAAGACCCTTAACTACCCCTGACCGATATTATCTCGTCTGCACAACAGTTAACGATGTAAACACCATAATTTTCTAGGGTGATATGCTTTGTCTACTTACCTCTAACCGATATATTCCTGTTGGCACGGCGTTTAGTGACCTAACCATCACAGTTATCTAGGGTGCTAGAAAAATCTCTACGTACACATGTACATTGGCGTCCCTTCTGTATCATTAGGAGATGGATTCCTCTAAAGATGCACATAAAAGCAATAGTGTGTACCATATTTTCATTTCATCCTTCAAAGCATGCATTACTTTCAAGTGAGACTTGTATTTCTAAAAGTCATGCAGTTCTACTAAAATCTAAGGTCATATGATAATCTAAAATATGCACATTTATTCAAATTCNGAAGGGTTTTTTTTTTATTTTAAGAGGAGTTTTTTCTCTAACTACAACAAGGGTTCCTTGCTTTTGAAAGGAAACAACCAAGAGATGTCATCCACAACCATAATGGCAACTCATCGGATCGAGAGAAGGAAGTTAATCCCTTCCCGCAGGAAGTTTCTAATGATGAATAATGTCTAAACAAATTAGCATGAAATATTAGAGACGCTAGAATTTTGGAGTGGAGATTAAATTGCTAAATTTTGAAGGATGTTTGGATTCGTTTGAATTCATTGAGTGGCTTCAAACAGTGGAAAGCCTGCAACAATGAATAAAAAACGTAAGATCACCACATAATCTATAAGATGAAAATGAAGATGCAGCGCAAAAAACTTCTCTCACATGACTAACGGTTGTGTTTAGAAAATTACACAAACTGTGCCAAAGAGACTTTTCTGTGAAAAAGTACATCGCTGAATTTGATCAACTCATGTTAGAATATTAGTTGGTGGAACTAGATGAACGCGCAATAGTGAGGATCTTGGAACACGAAAACCATCTATCAAAAATGTGGTGCAGTTGTAGTTGTATGGGTCCNACAATGTCAAAGCATCTTGCACCACAACAGTATGATGGATAGAATTGAAGTAGGCTTTTATTATGGGAGTGAGCACGGTGCTCAAAATTACTCGTTATCTCCACAACCGATCTCTATTAAAGGTGCTAGAGGTCCCTTAGACCAGTATATATTGAATGTGACGGATGATAGGGGTTATGGATATGAGCAGTTGTGGCTTAGAATGTCATGACCCGACCCCGTGCTTGAAATTAACCAAGACGGAAACGAACGATCGGACGATGAAAACCAAATATATGTTATTCTATTTATATCACTAACAGTTAAATTTATAAAAATTCATGAAAGAGACACCAAGGAAAGAAATTTTAATTAACAATTAGAGATTTGTACTTTTTCGATTACTGTTCTCATATTATCTCATATTTCATTCATCTTAATTAAAAGCCTAAACCAGAAAAATAAATGTTAAAGCAATATAATGTCTTATTTAAAGATGACTCAGGAATAATCACACTTACAAACTACAGTAACCTAAGGAAAGAAATCAATGTGTGTTGGTCTTTCATATATCTAAGAAATTTTTTTTATATGCTAATCATTTATATTTCTATAAAAAATCTTATATATGATAATAAATGTATCAATGTTTTTTTTCTAAATGAAAGTACTCTAAACTTTTATATGCATTTACTTCTACTGTAATATTAACTTTACTTTTATTTTATAATAAACATTCACATCTTTCCTTAGAAACACCTTAAATACATTACCTGACACACCTCTGATCAATATTATCCCGTCGACAAAGGGGTTAGCGATCCAAACATATAATTATCTCGGGTGGAAAGACCATTACCTACCCCTGACCGATATTATCTCGTCTGCACAACGGTTAACGATGTAAACACCACAATTGTCTAGGGTGATATGCTTTGTCTACTTGCCTCTAACCGATATATTCCTGTTGGCACGGCGTTTAGTGACCTAACCATCATAGTTATCTAGGGTGCTAGAAAAATCTCTACGTACACAGGTACACTGGCGTCCCTTCTGTATCATTAGGAGGTGAATTCATCTGAAGATGCGCATACAAGCAATAGTGTATACCATATTTTCATTTCATCCTTCAAAGCATGCATTACTTTCAAGTGAGACTTGGAGTACTAAAAGTCATGCAATTCTACTAAAATCTAAGGTCATATGACAATCTAAAATATGCACATTTATTCAAATTCTAAAGATCAAATCATAATCTGACAAATGCATCTAGCCATACAATGAGCTAACATATTCATCTTTATTAGAATATAAAAATCGTGTAGTAGATATCTTCACAAATTAAACCATTATGCAATTATTAGACAACAACATTTAACATGCATATATCATGACTAACCATATGAAGAATTATATATAATTTAATTTCATCGAGCAAAGATGAAGTCAAACATACATTAAAAAATGATGAAAATTATAGAAATTAAAANGCAAATTAAACCATTATGTAATTATTAAGACAACAACATTTAACATGCATATATCATGACTAACCATATGAAGAATTACACGTAATTTAATTTCATCGAGCAAAGATGAAGTCAAACATACAATAAAAAATGATGAAAATTATAGAAATTCAAATATGTAGTTACTCACCTTGATTCTAAATGATTATCTTATTATCGACTTCTAATGCCTCCTTCAAATTAGCACCTCTAATATAAAATATAACATTTAATAAATCTATCTCATATCACTTAATTATGATTCATTTTTCTCATCATAATTATAAGTTTAAATCTTAAAATTGATGCTAATATTAAATAACAATAATTTAAACAAATTTCTTTTGAAATTTAAACTCTAATCTTCACTGCTTCAAGACTCCTGATCAATAATATAAAATTTGCTCCACATTGATTTTCTTATAAGTTTCTCAGATCGATCTTCTCCCTCACTCGCACGCTTCACCAACTTCTACAGCTTTATATCTGTTTAATTAAACATGTTAATATTTTATTACATCATATATATATATATATATATATATNGTCTAATCTTCACTGCTTCAAGACTCCTCAATCAATAATATAAAATTTGCTCCACCTTGATTTTCTTATAAGTTTCTCAGATTGATCTTCTCCCTTACTCGCACGCTTCACCAACTTCTACAGCTTAATATCTGTTTAATTAAACATGTTCATATTTTATTACAACATATATATATATATATATATATATATGATTCAGTAATTAAAATATACTTAAACCCTAACTCATAATCACATACACACAAATAAAACATTATATTAATTAAGTTAATAATAACAAAAATCTTGATTCAAACTTACACCTTTTGATCAACCCTCAAGAACGCACAGACGTGCGAGCTTCGACTGCCTCGCACGGCACAAATGTCTTTCCTTCTTCGGCCTCAGCTTGACCCAATAAAGCACGTGAGACTCTTCTTTCTCTCGTGTGAATAGGGCCTCNAAAAAATCTTGATTCAAACTTACACCTTTCGATCAACCCTCAAGGACGCACAAACGTGTGAGCTTCGACTGCCTCGCACCGCACAAATGTCCTTCCTTCTTCGGCCTCAGCTTGACCCAATAAAGCACGTGAGACTCTTCTTTCTCTCGTGTGAACAGGGCCTCTCATTCCTCTGGACAGGAGCACGACAAGACATCTTCCCTTTTTCCTCTTCGATGCAGCTCGATCTAGATTGAGCAGCGTACGCTTCTTCTCTCTTCGGCCTCGATGAACATCGCCTTCAAACCTTCGAGGTATGTGAAGCACTCCTTTTCTTCCTCCTTTCGCTCTCTGTTTCATCTTCTTCTTCTTCAGTTTCTTTTCCTTGGCTAGGGCACAACAATCTCTCCTTTCTCAATCTCTCCCACTATCTCACAACTGTTTTGTTTGGTTGGTTCGAAAGGGATACAACTCTTATGCCCTCACAGAAGAGATGTGTATCCATACACCAATTAAATTATTATTATTATTATTATTATTATTATTATTATTATTATTATTATTATTTCCAATTATTACACATAAGATATCTCCAGAGCACTCAAATTATTACATAAGATATCTCCAGAGCACGCCAAAGATACTCAAAAATGTGTTTGTATGGATATTGGGAAACTTTTTTTAGATAGTATTATTCCATTCAACGGGGCAACATCTCCTTCCTACTTTAATATAATTCATTCTATTGGTGCTTATACTCAAGCTTGAAACCCTATCGATGTATGACTTCAGAACTTGGGTATTAAAAAAGGAGTTGAGTAATACAGAGAAAAGCGTAGAAGAGATTAAAAAACTTAGACTCAGACTGAAGTTACAATCAAATATGATGGGTGGTCAGATATAAAGAATAGAAGTTTAGTTAACATTCTCCTCAATAATTCATATGTCACTATTTTTTTAAAATATGTAAGAACTTCTAATCTGGTTATGGATGCAGAGTACATTTTTGGACTACTTAATGAAGTTATATATGAAATTAGAGAGCATTTGATAGTTCAGATTGTGACAGACAACGCACGTGTTTATAAGGCAACTAGAAATAGATTGATGGAGAAGATAAAGTATTTATACTAGACATCTTATGTTGCACATTACATAGAACTAATATAAGAGAAGATTTGTGAATTGACGTAACATAAAAATGCCCTCATTTATAATCATTTTGTTCTTACTGAGAAAGTTTTCTAAAAAAAACTTATAGCCCTACTGCAACAAGATTCCCTACTGCAACAAGATTTGCTACAGATGTTTTGACTCTACAGAGTACGTTGAATGCTAGCTAACCATTGGAGGCAGTATTCACTTCAAGTAACTGGCTTAGTTGTGCATGGGCTAAAAAATCCGAGAGAAAGGAAGTCGGAAAAATTTTTTACATGAAAGATTTGGTCTAGCGTTAGATATGCAATAAAAACTATAAGGTCAATAGTGTTAGTCTTGTGGATGTGGATGCTGAGGAGTCAGCTATTGATTTTATTTACAATGCAATGGATAAGGCAAGGCGTAAATAGCATATAACCTAGGAGGAGAGGAGGACACTTATAGAGAGATTTGGGATATCGTTGATAAAAAATGGTGGCTTCCGCTCAACCATCATTTGCATGCAGCTGGATATTTTCTCAACCATCAATTTCAATATACTGAAAATAAATCAACCAATCATGAGATCATGTTGGTGTTATATCAATGTATGGATAGATTGACTGTTAATAAGAGAACAACTAATATACTACTTGTTCTATTTAGGAATAAGAAAAGTTTTTTTGCGCTACAATGAGCAAAAAATAATGTTACAAAGGACTCTCCGGGTAAAATTTTTAATATTTAATATGTTCAATGAAATTTGAAACAAGAATTGAGTAACTAAGCATTTTTCTTTTATTTTCTAACTACACAATTTTCATTCAAACATAGTTGAATGGTGGATTAGTTTGGTGATGGTACTCCAAAACTTCATGTTTGCTATTAAAGTGCTAGGACTTACATGCTCATCATCTAGATATCAGCATACTTAAAAGCACAAATAATTGTTGACCACATTTTCGAATGAGGCCTTCACTTCTCTCCTTAGAGCCTAAGGTCTAGCTTTAAGCTTCTCGTGTTTGACCCTCCAAGAGGACTAGTATGGAACCAACATCATTTAGAAAATTTGAGCCACCTCGTCACTCCTTCGAGTTTCACATGAGCGGTCTCAAATCATCGGCATTTCGTTGAGTTGATTAGGATCGACACATGAAACTCGAGTTGAGTTCCTACATTAATAGGAGCAGCCCCTATGGAACCCCTTTGCGACCCGAACGCTCGATAACCCCGCATTTTGCACACGCATCGCACCCCACATGATTTTGGCTTAAATTGACTCGTCTGGCGGTGAACTCATCCGGACGACCCCGGATGACGAAACAAACCATACGGATGCGTCCGAGATGTCAACTTTAGTTATGAAGGACACCCATATCGTTATGGTTTCGCGCTCAAGCAACTAGCACGGATATCGATGCACATTCTTTTTATTAGCGGTGCGCGGGCCCGGGCTCAACCCAGGTTCGACTCGGGTTCGATTCAGGCTGGAACCGGGCTGAACACGGGCTAGACACCAGCACCCGAATTTGAAATTCAAATTTCAAAATTCAAACGAATTATTTCAATCTTATCTTAATTAAAATTATTAAGGTGTTAATACCTTCCAATTAAACCTCCTTGTATATGAAAATTATTTATTTCTCTGTCAATTGCTTCCAGTGTAACGGCTCCTGATTAATTGACCCCACTCTAATTCTAAAAGGAGGGATCGTCTTCTTCCTCCGGAGTCTCCCTCCCTCTCCCTCTCCCTCTCCCAAGCTCCTGCTCATCTCCCTTCACTCGCCAACCATCTCCCGCTCGCCTTCTCCCTCTCCTGAGCTCTTGCTCATCTCCCTTCGCTCGCCAACCATCTTCCGCTCGCCTTCTCCCTCTCCTAAGCTCTTGCTCATCTCCCTTCGCTCGCCAACCTTCTCCCGCTCGCCTTCTCCCTCTCTCGAGACTTCTCTGCTCGATCCAGCTCGACAGGAAGAGACAAAGCGCTCGACCCTTTGCTGCGTCGAAGACTCTCGCCTCTCTCGCACCTCTTGCACCTCACACGCGCCTCCTCTGCGAACAGAACCCCTAGTCATCCTCATCTCACTCGACCGAAGACCGAACCCCATCAACTCGCCTTCATCTCACGCTCGCCTTCTTCCTCCTTGGATTGCTCGATTCGGCTCTGATACCAATCTCCTGCTCGTCTCTCCTTCCTCTGCATCGAACAAAGCCCCCGCTTGACTCCTGTTTTCCCCCTTTGCGTGCGAACCGAAGCTCCTTGCTCATCTCTCGCGCGACCGAAACTCTCTCAACCGCCTCGCTTCTTCCTCGCGTGACAGAAGCCTCCACTGCTCCTCTTCATTCGTGCGATCAGGAGCCTCACTCACTTCAGTCTATTTGCATCGAAACTTCTCTTCATCCAAGTATTTGAAAGTGAGATTTTCCCCTCATCTTCCCTTTACTGGATTGATTTGTGAATTTTATTTTGTTTGTTGTGCTTGATGCAAATGCCAATGGTTTTCTTTCATTCAATAATTGTGAAGGTTTAAAAGGCTCATGCATTCATGTGATTTGGAAAACCTCATAAACTTGATACTATCCTTTTGGAGACTTGTGTTGCTTATATCCATGTATGAGTTTCTTTGTGCAGCTATGACGTTTTGATAATTTTGAGCCTAAAAAAAATCAATTGACAATTCCTCTGTAGCATTGGGTTACTACTGTTAGCCTACCCATAAATGTTAGTTTAGGTGGCATGCTCCCTTTGAAAATTATGCTTAATATAAATAAAATGCGGGCAGATTCTTTTCAGGAAATTTACTTACATGCCACACAATTTTTACATGTTCACCTATTTAATACATAAATTTCATTTATATTATACATGCCACATTAACTGTACATGAAAAGGCGCATTTCACTATTTTTTGAAACTATTTAGGGGCTGCACTTGCTCTACACTTTCACCTTTTTGCGCACTATGTTCAATATTTTGAAGCCCTTAAATGCAGATTTTTTGGTCCATTCGGTCACTGTTTTTAGAAAATTTTATGCACCATTTAAATGATGATTTGTCTACTGTTTTGGGGCCCTTAGATGCAGATTTTTGGGCACGTTCGTTCACTATTTTTGGAAGGCTTTGAACCCCATTAAGTGCTAATATGCTCAATATTTTGGAGCTTTTAAATGCAAGTTTTTTTTTTTGAGATGTTTTATGACTGGTTTCGCTGTAGTTTTTACACCTAGTTGGAGAGGTCTTGTCATTATTTTAAAAAGCTTAAAGGTATCTTCTAAAGAATTACATAATTGCAGTTTGAGACTTTTAAATTGTCGTCTCGGGACTGTTTTGAGAATGTTTCCTTTGTCGTTTGATGTGTTTAAGAGGGTTGAAAAGTACTGAAAAATACTTGGAAAGCTGTTGCGAGAGCTGTGGAAGGGTCGTAAGGTGTTGTTTGGAACTTCGAAATTGCTGCTTGGGATAATTAAATGATCGTTTAAAGCAGTAAGCTGCTGTTTAATGTTGTTTTGAGCTGAGAAGGTGCTAGAAAGTGTTGTTTGAAAGATTATAAGTGCTCTAGGTTGTTGTTTAGTGCTTTTTGGGCCGAAAAACGGTTGTATAAGTGATGTTTAAAGCTCCAAAGCCACTATTTGGAGTATAGAAGTATTGTAGGATGTTGTTTAAGACTCCAAAGCCACATTTTGGAGTATAGGAAAGTTGTAGGGTGCTGTCAAAAGCTCTAAAGACGCTGTCCGGTATTGTGAAAACGCTGTGGAGTGTTGTCCAAGTCTCCAAAGCAATTGTTTGGAGTACAGGGACGCTGTAGGACCACTACCCAAAGCTCCAAGTCGTTGTCCGGTGTCATAGGAATGTTGTAGGATGTTGTCCAAAGCTCCAAGCTGCTATCTGGTGTCATAGGAATGTTGTAGGGTGTTGTCCAATGCTCCTAGCCGCTGCCCGATGTCGTAGAAAGTTGTAGGACCACTACCCAAAACTCCAAGTCACTGCCCGGTGTCGTAGAAGTGTTGTAGACTGATGTCCAAAGCTCCAAAGTCGTTGTTTGGAGTATAGGAGTGTTGTAGAGTGTTGTCCAAAGCTCCAAATCCACTATTTGGAATGCAGGAATGTTGTAGGGTGTTGTCCAAGGCTCCAAAACCACTATTTGGAGTGTAGGAACACTGTAGGTTGCAATCCAAAGATCCAAAGTTAATGTTTGAAGTAAAAGAGCGTTGTAGGGTGTTGTCTGAGGCTCCAAAGCCACTATCCGGTGTCGTAGAAACCACCTAAGAGTTGTCCACCATTGTTTGGGTTCATAGGAAGCCACCTAGGAGCTGTCCACCATTGTTTGGGTTCTTAGGAAGTCATCTAGGTGTTGCCCACTAGCATTTGGGTTCGTAAGAAGCTGCATAGGTGCTGCCCATTTCTGTTTGGGTTCATAGAAACCAATACAGGTACTATTCGAAATTCCTAGTTGTTGTCCGGAGTCGTAGGATCATCGTACACACTTGCTAGTTGCTTCCCGGAATCGTAGAAGGTCGTAGGATCACCGTATTAGCTCGCTAGTTTCAGTCAGGGGTTGTAGGAAACCTTAGGATCAAATGTTTGGAGTTTTTAGCTGTTGTTACGATTTGTTCTACTGCTTACTGTTTTTTTTTTCTTTCTTTTCTCTGCAATTTATTCAAATTCCCTACAAATTATATTGTGTTTTATGAGTTAAACCTACAACAGGAATAACAGCAATAGATACGTCACGTATATAAATACATTTTATTTGTTGTTGTTTCATCATTGCAATTTACTCTTGCTCTAACACATTATGCAGGTACTGAATACAATTTCACTTTCAAAACAAAATAATTTTTTTAAATTAAAAAAAAAATTTCAAAACAAAAAAAACAATAAAACATAACATGCTCTTTCAAATTTACGGGAGTCCCTCAAAGGAGATAATCCACAGTTGCTAACGAGATCTTTCCAGTTTAAATGGGTTTCACAACTCATTTAGACTAAGTAAATTCAAAAGAAAATAGTGATATCGGAACGAGGGAACTGTGGGATCCTAACTGGTGTCGCTCTAATCAACTTTAACCCCTCATAATGACAACAAAACTGAGAAACATACATGGTACAACCTTTTGAACCTTAAACTTTATGACTGCTACTTCGACGAGGAGCTTGGAGCTACTTCGTGGGCAGCGCAGCAAGGAGTTTGAAGCAGACTACAAGTGGAGGTGGTCGTCATTCTACAACAGCAAAACAAGTCTTCACCAGTTAAACTTTCTAAGTTTAAACAACCCATAGAACTTCGAGGTAACTCGCCTAGCGCTACGTAATTTCTCACCCTCTTTTAGGCCCCTGCACAATCATGTTGTGTAACATAAGTCCTAACTTGCCTTAGGTTCTGCAGTTGTCGTCCATAACGACGTAAAACCTCTTATCTCTGTGAGCTATTTGCATAACTAGTTATCATGCAAGTTTAAATTCCAAATAAGAAAATTGACGGGATTCAACATTCAAATAACATCTTCTCCAAAACACAGTCACAAAGTAGGGTAGTCTAAGAAGTCACTGAGGCTTCTCCTTAAGATCTGTGACATCCCCTATATGTTCCTTCGTTTGGACTCCTGAAATAATTGTTCCTATTTGAGTCACTCCCACTTGCCTTTCCACGTCCTACCGTGAAAACCTAAACTTTAAAATCTTGAAGACTAGTACCTCTGATCATTATCGAGAGTTTTCTCAAGTGACCCCAGTCATTTGAGATGTAATTAACTATAGAGGTTTGCCTCAATAGGGAACTTGGAACTCAGGTAAAATAAACTTTATTTAATCTTTGTATTAATAGGGGAACATGTCGGTCACACATAAAAGGTTCGCAGACCAAACGTATGTCACAAATCTCTTTGCAAAATTGAGTCTATCGCTGAGGTCTACATTTATCTTTCAGGAAGGTGTAGTATTCGTGGTATCAGACACGATTATGCAAAAAAATGAGACCAAATGGATCTCATTCGTCCAATAGTTTACATAATCGTGTCCGTTACCGCGAATACTACACCTTCCCGAAAGATAAGTGTAGACCTCGGCGATAGACCCAATCTTGTAAACTAAGAGATTTGTGACATACGTTTGGTCTGTGAACCTTTTAGTGACCGACAAGTTCCCCTATTAATACAAGCATTAAATTAGATTTTATTTTACCTGGGTTCCAAGGTCCATATAGAATCAAGCCCCTATAGTTTATTACATCTCAAATGACTGTGGTCACTTGCAAAAACTCTCGATAATGATCAGAGGTACTAATCTTCAAGATTTTAAAGTTTAGGTTTTCACAGTAAGACGTGGAAAGGCAAGTGGGAGTGACTCAAATAGGAACAGTTATTTCAGGAGTCCAAATAAATGAACATGTAGGGGATGTCACAGATCTTGATGAGAAGCCTCGGTGATTTCCCAGACTATCCTACTATGTGGCTGTTTTTTGGAGAAGATGTTATTTGAATGTTGAATCCCGTCAATTTTCTTATTTGGAACTTAAATTTGCATAATAACTAGTTATGCAAATAGTCTGCAGAGATAAGAGGTTTTACGTCATTATGGACGACAACCTCGGAACCTAAGGCGAGTTAGGACTTATGTTACACAACATGATTGTGCAGGGGCCTAAAAGAGGGTGAGAAATTACGTAGCGCTAGGCGAGTTACCTCGAAGTTCTATGGGTTGTTTAAACTTAGAAAGTTTAACTGGTGAAGACTTGTTTTGCTGTTGTAGAATGACAACCACCTCCACCTGTAGTCTGCTCCAAACTCCTTACTGCGCTGCCCACGAAGTAGCTCCAAGCTCCTCGTTAAAGTAGCAGTCCTAAAGTCTAAGGTTCAAAAGGTTGTATCATGTATGTTTCAATGTCTCAGTTTTGTTGCCATTATGGGGGGTTAAAGTTGATTAGAGCGACACCGGTTATGATCTCACGATTCCCTCGTTCCGGTATCACTATTTTCTTTTGAATTTACTTAGTATAAATGAGTTGTGAAACTCATTTAAACCGGGGCGATCTCGTTAGCAACGTGGGTTACCTCCTCCGATGGACTCCCGTAAATTCGAAGGAACGTGTTATGTTTAGTTTTTTTTTTTTTGAAAATATTGTTTAATTTAAAAAAAATTATTTTGTTTTGAAAGTGAAATTGTATCCAGTACCTGCATAATGTGTTAGAGCAAGAATAAATTGCAATAATGAAACAACAACAAATAAAATGTACATGTGTACGTGACGTATCTACTGCTGTTATTCCTGTTGCATGTATAACTCAGAAAACACAATATAATTTGTAAGAAATTTAAATAAATTGCAGAGAAAAGAAAGAAAAAAAACAGTAAGCAATAGAACAAGTCATAATAACAACTAGGAACTCCAAACAGGTGATCCTAAAATTTCCTACAACTCCTGACTGAAACTAACGAGCCAATACGGTGATCGTACGACCTCCTACGATTCTGGGAAGCAACTAGCAAGTGTGTACGGTGATCCTACGACTCCGGACAATAACTAAGAATTTTGAATAGTACCTGTATGGGTTCCTATGAACCCAAACAGAACTGGGCAGCACCTATGCGACTTCCTACGAACCCAAACGTTAGTGGACAGCACCTAGATGACTTCCTACGAACCCAAACAGTAGTGGACAGCTCCTAGGTGGCTTCCTATGAACCCAAACAGTGGTAGACAGCTCCTAGGTGGCTTCTACGACACCGGATAGTGGCTTTGGAGCCTCAGACAGCACCCTACAGCGCTCTTATACTTCAAACAGTGGTTTTGGGTTTTCGGACAGCAGCCTACAGTGTTCCTACACTCCAAACAGTGGCTTTGGAGCTTTGGACAACACCCTACAGCGTCCCTGCACTCCAAATAGTGGATTTGAAACTTTGGACAGCACTCTACAACACTCTTATACTCCAAACAGTGACTTTGGAGCTTTGGACAGCAGTCTACAACGCTTCTACGACACCGGGCAGCGACTTGGAGCTTTGGGTAGTGGTCTTACAGCTTCCTACGACACCGGACAACAGCTTGGAGCTTTGGACAACACCCTACAACATTCCTATGACACCGGACACCGGCTTGGAGCTTTAGGTAGTGGTCCTACAGCGTCCCTATACTCCAAACAGTGGCTTTGGAGCCATGGACAACACTCCATAGCGTTTTTACGACACCGAGCAGCGGCTTTGGAGCCTTGGACAACACTCATATACTCTAAAAGGTGGCTTTGAAGCCTTGGACAGCACCCTACAGCACTCCTATACTTCAAACAGTGGATTTGGAGCTTTGGACAACACTTATACAACCGTTTCTCGGCCCAAAAAGCACTAAACAACAACCTAGAGCACTTATAATTTTTCAAACAGCACTTCCTAGCACTTTCTCAACTCAAAACAGCATTAAACAGAAACTTACTGCTCTAAACAGTCATTTAAATATCCCAAACAGCAGTTTCAAAGTTCCTAACAGCACTCTACGGCCCTCCAACAGCTCTCGCAGCAGTTTTCCAAATATTTTTCAGCATTTTTCAGCCTTCTTAAAACCACCAAACAACAAAGAAAACATTCTCAAAACAGTCCCCAAACTGCAATTATGTAACTCTTTAAAAGATACCCTTAAGCCTTTCAAAATAGTGACAAAACCTCTCCAACTAGGTGTAAAAACTATAGCGAAACCAGTCCCAAAACATCTCAAAAAAAAAAAAAATTTGCATTTAAGGGCTTCAAAACCTTAAGCAAATTAGCACTTAAATGGAGTACAAAACCTTTAAAAAACAATGAACAAATGGGCCCAAAAATCTGCATTTAAGGGCTCCAAAACAGTACGCAAATCATCACTTAAGTGGTGCATAAAGACTTCTAAAAACAGTGAACGAATGAATGGGCCCAAAAATCTGCATTTAAGAGCTCCAAAACAGTGAACATAGTGCTCAAAAAGATGAAAGTGTAAAGCAAGTGTAGCCCCTAAATAGTTTCAAAAAACAGTAAAATGTGCATTTTCATGTACAGTTAATGCGACATGTATAATATAAATGAAATTTAGTTATTAGATAGGTGAACGTGTAAAAATTGTGTGGCATGTAGGTAAATTTCCTGAAAAGAATCTGCCCGCATTTCATTTATATTAAGCATAACTTTCAAGGGGAGCATGCCACCTAAACTAACATTTATGATTAGGCTGATAGAAGTAACTCAATGCTACAGAGGAATTGTTAATTAATTTTTTTTAGGCTCAAAATTATCAAAACGTCATAGTTGCACAAAGAAACTCATACATGGATGTAAGCAACACAAGTCTCCAAAAGGATAGTATCAAGCCTATGAGATTTTCCAAATCACATGAATTCATGAGCCTTTTAAACCTTCGCAATTATTGAATGGAAGAAAACCATTGACATTTGCATCAAGTACAATAAACAAAATAAAATTCACAAATCAATCCAGTAAAGGGAAGAGGAGGGGAAAATGCCACTTTCAAATACTTGGATGAAGAGAAGTTTCGATGCAAAGAGACTGAAGTTAGTGAGGCTCCTGATCACACGAATGAAGAGGAGCGGAGGAGGCTTCTGTCGGTCGAGGAAGAAGCGAGGCAGTCGAGAGAGCTTCGGTCGTACGAGAGATGAGCAAGGAGCTTCGGTTCGCACGCAAAGGGGGAAAATAGGAGTCGAGCGGGGGCTTCGCTCGATGCAGAGGAAGGAGAGACGAGTGAGAGATTGGTATCAGAGCCGAATCGAGAGCTTCGGTCGCGCGAGAGATGAGCAAGGAGCTTCGGTTCGCACGCAAAGGGGGAAAATAGGAGTCGAGCGGGGGCTTCACTCAATGCAGAGGAAGGAGAGACGAGCGGGAGATTGGTATCGGAACCGAATCGAGCGAACCAAAGAGGAAGTAGGCAAGCGTGAGATGAAGGCGAGCTGATGGGGTTTGGTCTTTGGTCGAGTGAGATGAGGAAGGCTAGGGTTTCTTTTCGCAGATGAGGCGCGGGTGAGGCGCAAGAGGAGCGAGAGAGGCGAAAGTCTGCGGCACAGCAAAAAGTAGAGCGCTTCGTCTCTTCAGCGGGATCGAGCAGAGAAGTCTCGGGAGAGGCAGAGGAGGAAGACTTCAAAGGAAGAAGGCGATCCCTCCTTTTAGAATTAGAGCGGGGTCAATTAATCAGAAGTCGTTACTCTAGAAGTAATTGGCGGGGAAATAAATGATTTCCATATGTAGGGAGGTAATTGGAAGGTATTAACACCTGAATAATATTAATTAAGACAAGATTTAAATAATTCGTTTGAATTTTGAAATTTGAATTTCGAATTCGGGTAAGCTGGTGCCTAGCCCGTGTTCAGCCCGAACCCAGCCTGAATGGAACCCGAGTCGAACCTGGGTTAAGCACGGGCTCGCGCACCGCTAATAAAAAAAATGTGTATCGATATCCGTGCTAGTTGCTTGCGAGTGAAACCATATCGATATGGGTGTTCTTCCTAGCTAAAGTCGACATCCAAGACGCATCCGTGTGGTTTGTTTCGTCATCCAGGGTCGTCCGGACGAGTTTGCCGACGGGCGAGTCAATTTAAGCCAAAATCAGGGTGTGATGCGTGCACAAAATGCGGGGTTATCAAACGTTCGGGTCGCAAAGGGGTTCCCTATGGGCTGCTCCTATTAATGTAGGAATTTGACTCAAGTTTCATGTGTTGATCCTAATCAACTCAACGGAATGTTGAGGATTTGGGACCACCCATGCGAAACTTAAAGGCGTGACGAGGTGGCTCGAATTTTTTAAATGGTGTGGGTTCCATACTAGTCCTCTATGGGGTCAAACAAGAGAAGCCTAAAGCTAGACCCTAAGCTCTAAGGAGAGAAGTGAAGACCTCATCCGAAAATGAGGTCAACAATAATCAAGTTCATATAAAAAGAAGAAATCATCTAACGACCTTAAGGATGAAGTTTTTGGTGTATAGCATACACAACAAGAAATTGAAAGAAAAAAAATTTAAAAAAAAAAGATGTTTGAAGAATGATGAGAATCCTCTTTTATGTGAAAATATGTCAGATAATGAGTGGTTTGTAGATGAGAATAATGTGGTCACACCAGATGAGTTTCAGCAAGAAGATCTAAACATTGATTTCTTTCAAGGTGGCAAGAGCAAATGTAACACATCTAAACTAAACAACAAGAGACAAAAAGAAAAAGTTTTTATAAAAATTAATGTATTCGAAATTTTCTTGAAGGTTAACTTTCAGTTTTTTATTTGATTTATCTTTTATTACTGAACAGGGAAAAGTAAGATGACTGAGATTGAAAAAAAAAGAAGATTGGGAAAACATAGACTAACTTGATAAAGAGCTAGGAGAGAAAGTTATAAGTTATAATGATGATTCCAATAAAGATCCCTTAAACCATGAGAGTGTTGACGACTTTTAATTCATTTTTATCTTATTTACAATTATTTAAGATATTATGTTAGAAACAAAAGGAGTGAAAGGTCTTTTATGAAAAATTTATTAAGTATCTTCTTTATATATTTTGTGCAATTTATCACTTCTTATCATGTTATGATGTTAATAGATTTTCTTTTCATACATTTATAAATTATGATGCTCTTATAATTTTTTTATATTTATTTTACTATGCATTTTTAAATTGGGGGCTTATGCCTCAAACCTCCTCATGGCTTACACCTCGCCTCACAAAAAAAAAATGCATCCATGCTCATCCATATTAAATAAAAAATAACACAAACATTTATCAACCAAAAGTTAACTTGAAAGTTTAATGATAAGTATAAGTCACCTTAATGATAACCATGTGTCATGTGTCCGGAGTTTATGGAAAAAATAACTATAGTTTCAAAATGGGCTACACCATTAGACAGAGAAAGAGCCTAGGCATTAAGCAACATGCCAAACAATTGAAAAAAAGGGAGCAATGTGACCACAAAAGGGGTGATTAAGCAACACGCATGAGGCTCAACATTACCATGGCTGCAAGTTTATATTTGAGGTAAAGTGTAAAATATATTCTTAACTTGGTATCAAGCAAAATAATAAGAAGTTCAACTATAATACTACGCAACAATGAGGACAATATATGTTTTGCTTCTACAGCTTAATTTTCAATTTCAAATAGTCTCACTTTTGTATATATTTCTTGGTATCCCATTATTTCAATAAAAGAAATGTTAATTAAAAAAAACAAAAAACAGCTGAATAAATAGAAGAATTTGAATGATATAATTTTGAGAATTATTGTAAAGAAGCCAAAAGAAATTTTAAGTACCGGATTTATGCAGTAAGACATGCTAAAAAGATACAATGATCCTACCTTTCTTCAAGCACTGCAGAGCCTTCTTCAAATAGTTCTTCAATAGCACCAACAGTTGAAGATTTATTTGTGAGCTTACTGAGAGAATTTTGAGGCATGCCAAAAAGTAAAGATTTAAACTTATTCCGGTGCTTCCTAGGAGATGCTGGTAAAGTGGAATGATCCAATGGAATGATATCAACAACCAAGCAAGTTGTATCATCCTTAAGGCCACTCGTTCTCAATGCTTCCTAAATGTATCAAAAGTATAATGATTGAACAACATAGAACT
>JXCR01065472.1:6458-18001 GCA_002079205.1 Phalaenopsis hybrid cultivar
ATCATCAGTGATCATGTAATATCATTGGTTCTTCTATTGTGCTCCGTAAATATCATATTCCGATATTCTTCAGAATGAGTTGCAGCCACAATACATGGATTTCATGCATGTTACATTCATTTGTAACCTACTCTTCAAGTAATGTTCAAGCACACCAACCAGGATGTTGTCCGTCATTCTAACATGATGTTTATAAATATCATATATTTTTGTATGAAATTGTTTGGCTATTATATTTGACAAAGAAGAACATGTTAATAAATTATAAATATAATATTTTCCAAATAGCAGAATTTCAAGCTTAAAGTGAAATAGACTAGAGAAGAAGACATGCATGTACAAATTTAAGTTTAAGCGCAAGATATGTAAATACATAGAAACGGATGAGTATATATGTAAATCTTTCTTAAAAAAAAGGAGGAGATTTTCTGACCATCTAGAATTATATCTGAAGATTCCATTTTTTTAAAAGCAAACAATGCATTTTTATTGCACTTCAATTTATTTTGAATGATGTGATTGGATGATTATACCATTTAACCAGGCAGATCGACCCACCTTACATAAGATTAGGGGTGCAAACGTGTCGATTTTGAGCGAGCTAACTCTGTATTCATGTTCAGCTCGCTTGTATTAGCTCGTGATAGAAATTGGCTTATGTTCAGATTAGGCAGCTCGTAAGCAATTTTTAGTGTTATGCTCAATATTAATCTTTTTGTTTCAATTGGTTCATGTTTGGCTCGATATTTATCATTTTGTTCGAATTTGTTCATGTTCGGTTCGGTTTGACAAATTAAATGACAAAATTAATTAGAATTTATAGGGTCTTTCACAGTAGAAGACACCTAACCACTCAAACGAGAAAAAATATTACCTCAGGAGTACTGATGAGGAGTACTGATGCATCAGTACTCCAATGAGAAGGTGTCACGCATGCAATTATTTCCTCATAAATTATTAATATTTTTTCCTCAAACACACGAGCTATACAAATGTAATCTTATATAGAATATAAATATATAATATATTGTTATATAAATAATATAAATATTTTATTTATTTCAAATTAAATTTATAATAATTTATAATATGAGTTTAAAAAATTTATTGTCTTACGAGGAAACCGAGGTACAATTCCTTCCGCGCAAGGCGTTGCATGGCGTCAAGCAATCCCCGCCTCTTTGTTCGTATTCGCTGGCTGCAATGAATGTTGATTGCAGTTTGAAAATATTAAAAGATATTACATAGTTCTCTTTTAAGTAAAAAGACATAATTGATATATATAAGTTAACATAAAAGCAACAAAAATACGCCATACGCCATAAAAAAAAGCTGAAAAATAATAAAAATATATAAGAAATAGTAAATAGTTGTATTCATTGAGTGACCAAACTAATATTGTCGACGCACAACTCATCATGGTTTGATGATTGAAAAATATTATCTTCTTATTTTTATTGAAATTTTTATGGTGAGAAGTTGTTGTCTCATTTATTGAAAAATATATATATTTGTACTTTCCACCTCAGTTTTATAAGAATTTATTTTCTCATCATAACTTTACGATCACATTTCAGTATTTAAGTTATGTGCTGCTCACCACCCCAAAGAGCTCTTTTGGGAGGTGACAAGCTTATCACCACCCAAAAGAGCTCTTTGGGGTGGTGGGCAAACCAGGACTTAAATACAGCTTTTCGGCTCTACACATAGCCGATGATGGACATTTTGTCGGTGACATTCTCCTCCACCCAAACGCGTGACGCCTTCGTTGTGGATCGACTCCACCGAGGGTCTCACTGGATCATAGATAGTCCACACAACTGACAGACAAAAATCTGCTCTGATACCCTTTGTCACCTCTCAAATGAGCTCTTCTCACTTATCACCTCTTTTGGGAGGTGATAAATGGTTGCATACATCCCGAATAAATCATTGATGTCTTAGATTTGAGGCCTATCGTGTGGAGATGGTTGAGTTTGCAATTATTTTAAAGAAAAATTATCATAGATTACGCAACTAAATTTCTATAATGCAGTGTTGCTTCCTAATACTAAAGATTGTCGTGTTAGATCCATGCATTAGCTTAATATACACACTATTCTACATGTCTAATTAACGGTCGGTTGTGGCTCATACACGTCCAAAATAATAAATTTAAACTTAAAAATACATTATATAAATAAGTTAAGCTATATCTTATCTTTAACTTTAAAATGCACATAAGAAANTAGGCAGAAAACAACAATGATCACCCCAAACATAAATTGAAGTTTTAAATAAATATATAAAATAATGTTTATATTCTTTTCTTCCACAAAATCATTCATAAAAAAAGAAGACAATGCAGCCTAAAAAGAAACTTAATGAAAATACCTCAACCTAGCTGCGCATGCTATCTGGGAACGGTAATTGGAGGCGGTGCGAGTGTGAGGGAGCCTCAAGATGTCGTCTACAGCCCAGGGATCACCAATAGTGACGATCGAGCCACCACCGAGCTTCGTCCGTTTGGCATCCTCTCCCTCTTAACCAAGAAATAAGAAAGAGGAGGATCGAGTGGTTTTAAAAATACTGTGGCAGATTCACTAGTTGACTGATTTGGAAGTATTTGAATATTAATAAGTATTTGGATCATTTTATAAAAATTAATTAATTTTACCGTAATGGGGAATAAGCTAACAATGAATTCATGTATATCAAAAGTTTTATTAAAGTAATTTGTATTGGTTAATTTGCATCTTTTTAGGATAATCATGTAGGAATGTTTATATATTGAACATTTAGATTTGTAGATTTCCTTGAACCGACGCAAACTCACATTCTCGGATGTCTTATTTAGGAAAAATTATTGCGTGCGGACACCACATGTAAAATTTGTTTGCGATGTCCAATCAGGGCTGCCAAAAATTTTAGAGTGGGCTCCACTCTAACAAAAAAATAAAAATAAAAATATGTATTTCAGTGATCCTGATCGAACACCGTACACAAATTTGAGTGTGGTGTTCTTATTCAATAAGCACTCCTTATTTAGCTTCACATTTTGTATTTGTCTTCAATACAAAGACAAAGCAATTTTTTTTTCTTTTAAATTTTTGCTATTTCACATCCCGCGATAGAAGTTTTGAAGGATGCTATCTTTTTTTCCAAGTAACTCTGCAAATTTTATGGTTATCAAAAGATAGATATCCGTCATTTTCTTATTTTTCCTTTATATGCATTCATTTATTTACCAACTTTAACTTTTTCATAAAATTGTTTATTACAATTGCTCAATCAAAGTTGAGTATTTTAAATATGATTTCTCTTTGGTAAATGGCTTTAATTGATATCTGAAGAAAACAATATTATGTGCAGACAACTGCACGTACTGATAATCAAATATGAGGGGACGAAATCATCTTGTAAGTAAACTTATATTTGTGTGGTCTCCCTAATTGGTTATATTGTATGTGCAGTGCTCCGATTTACATGAGGAAGAATGTATTCCATTAAGAAGAAATAAACTGATTTGAAGTGAATTGATGGCGTTTTAAGTTAATCTCTCTTTGGCAACTTCATCAAGTGACTTCTATTGAATAAGCCAATGTTATTTCTCAGGGCCATTTGCGGTAGCCGTGTGTTGGCTTTCCGTAACTCACCGCAGTTTTGCTCGTTCGGATAAAGTAAGTTTTTGTAGTTTTTTTTCAAAAAAAATCCCGCTAAGTTCTATGTTTTCTCACCAGTTTTGGCTAGGTGTGATGGTTGCTTTCTAGTTGCGACTTATTTTTTCAAAAAAAAAAAAAAATTGTAATAGCCACCGAAGTGTTTTACAACATCAGATTATTTTTCAACAGTTTCACAACTGTTTTTTAATAAGTTGTAACTGCCCCAAATAGATCCTTAGTCAAATAAGCATTATCAGCTTTTTATTCTCAATAAAACATTTAAAAGTGTGAATACTCAATTATAGTGAAATCAAGCCACCTCCTTATGTTCTTTTANGAAATGTCGCCGCTCTACTCTCGAGAACGTGGGCAAATTGTGGAACCTCATTAAATCTTTGTGTTTTCTTATTGATTTGTGTCTATTTTTGCGTTTACTTTGCCCTAATTTCTCAACATAGCCTCATATTTGTAGCCAAAAAAATATATTTGTTTCTTTGAAATTTTGTATTTCGTATTTCCTTCTTTCAAAATTTGACAATCTAAAAATAAAACATAGATGAGACAAAATTTAGATTAATTAAAAATCTAGTAAAACTTGAAAGCCAAAACCTAATCTCTTCTCTACATTCCTCTGATAGTATCAAATATCANATCTTTGTATTTTTTTATTGATTTGCGTCGATTATTATGTTTACTTTGCCCTAATTTCTCAACATAGCCTCATATTTGTAGCAAAAAAAATATATTTGTTTCTTTGAAATTTTGTATTTCGTATTTCCTTCTTTCAAGATTTGACAATCTAAAAGTAAAACATAGATAAGACAAAGTTTAGATTAAGTAAAAATCTAGTAAAACTTGAAAGCCAAAACCTAATCTCTTCTCTACATTCCTCTGATAGTATCAAATATCACTATTGAATGAGGAGGAAAAAAAACACTACATTCCTCTAAAACACTGCTCCATTTTAATCACACAACTTTTTCTATGTAAATTAATCATATTCTTTTGTACAATAAATCAAATAAGCTAAAGAAAATATTAGTTTCTGGCAAAAAACAACAATGATCACCCCAAACATAAATTGTAGTTTTAAATAAATATATAAAATAATGTTTATATTCTTTTCTTCCACAAAATCATTCATTAAAAAGAAGACAATGCAGCCTAAAAAGAAACTTAATGAAAATACCTCAACCTAGCTGCGCATGCTATTCGGGAACGGTGATTGGAGGTGGTGCGACTGCTGATCGAGCCACCACCGAGCTTCGTCTGTTTGGCATCCTCTCCCTCATAAATACACGCAACTAAGAAATAAGAAAGAGGAAGATCGAGTGATTTTAAAAAAACTGTGGCAGATTCAGTAGTTGACTGATTTGCCACGATTTTCACCACTCCAATTTCGGTTTTTCAAAATCAAGTTATCTCTGGCATCCGTACTGCACTGCAGTTCACGGTCCGATGGTCCGACCAGCCAGTCCGATCCGATCCTGTTTTAACAACATTGATAGTTTTTGTTCATCACAGAAAAGTACAAAAAAAAATGAAAATAAATAAAAAAAATTACTGAAATTCTTAGTTTTAGGAACTGAAATAAAACATTTTGGAAGTATTTGAATAGTAATAGTATTTGGATCATTTTATAAAAATTAATTAATTTTACCGTAATGGGGAATAAATTAACAATGAATTCATGTATATCAAAAGTTTTTTTAAAGTAATTTGTATTGGTTAATTTGCATCTTTTTAGGATAATCAGGTAGGAATGTTTATAAATTGAACCTTTAGATTTGTAGATTTCCTTGAACCGACGCAAACTCATATTCTCGTATGTCTTATTTAGGAAAAATTATTGCGTGTGGACACCACATGTAAAATTTGCTTGCAATGTCCAATCAGGGCGGTCAAAAATTTTAGAGTGAGCTCCACCCTAACAAAAAAAAATAAAAATAAAAATATATATTTCAGTGATCCTGATCGAACACCGCACACAAATTTAAGTACCGTGTCCTTATCCAATAAGCACTCCTTATTTAGCTTCACATTTTGTATTTGTCTTCAATACAAAGACAAAGCAATTTTTTTTTTATTTCAATTTTAGCTAATTCACATCCCACGATAGAAGTTTTGAAGGATATTATCTGTTTCTAAGTAACTCTGAAAATTTTCTGGTTATCAAAAAATAGATATCCGTCATTTTCTTATTTTTCCTTTATATGCATTCATATACTTACCAACTTTAACTTTTTCATAAAATTGTTTATTACAATTGCTCATTCAAAGTTGAGTATTTTAAATATGATTTCTCTTTGGTAAATGGCTCTAATTGACATTTGAAGAAAAAAATATTATGTGCGGACAACTGCACGTACTGATAATCAAACATGAGGGGACGAAATCATCTTGTAAGTAAACTTATATTTGTGTGGTCTCCCTAATTGGTTATATTGTATGTGCAGTGCTCTGATTTACATGAGGAAGAATGTATTCCATGAAGAAGAAATAAACCGATTTGAAGTGAATTGATGGCTTTTTAAGTTAATCTCTCTTTGGCAACTTCATCAAGTGAGTGACTTCTATTGAATAAGCCAATGCTATTTCTCAAGGACCATTTGGGGTAGCCGTGTGTTGACGATGCGGTACCTCACCGCAGTTTTGCCCGTTCGGATAAACTGAGTTTTGATAGTTTTTTTTCAAAAAAATCTCGCTAAAATCAATGTTTTCTCACCAGTCTTGGCTAGGTGATGTGGTTGCTTTCTAGTTGCGACATATTTTTTTTTAAAAAAAATTGTAATAACCACCGAAGCTTTTTACAACATCAGATTATTTTTCAGAAATTTCACAACTGTTTCTTAATAAGCTGTAACTGCCCCAAATAGATCTTTAATCAAATAAGCATTATCAGCTTTTTCTTCTCAATAAAACATTTAAAAGTGTGAATACTCAATTATAGTGAAATCAAGCCACCTCCTTATGTTCTTTTAAAGTAAATGACTATAAGGTCATATATGAAACTTTTTCTCATTTATGTAACTTGATGTATAATTTTGTCTAGAGCACTCAAATCCTAATCTCCAAGCTATAAACAAGGGGTGTGGGCAGGAGGTGGGCAGGAGGTGTACTTAAGCCTATTGTAGATTTTGACTTACATGTTGGCAATTTTAGATCCATCCAATTTTATTTCACCATTCTATACATTTTTTTTAATATTTTTAAAATATATTTTCTTACATAACAATTAATTCTCTCAACTTTGTCTTAGCAATTTATAGCATTGAGTTTTTTTTTCTTTNTAAGGGGTGTGGGGAGGAGGTGGGCGGAATGTGTACTTAAGCCTATCATAGATTTTGACTTACATGTTGGCAATTTTAGATCCATCCAATTTTATTTTATTTTATTTCACCATTCTATACATTTTTTTAATATTTTGAAACATTATTTTCTTACATAACAATTAATTCTCTCAACTTTGTCTTAGCAATTTATAGCATTGAGTTTTTTTTTCTTTTTTTCCATGCATGAGGAATTAAAATAATTTCATAATGATAAGAATTCATTTCACATTCATTAAACTTATGTTCATATTCACGTTTTATAACTTGGGCTATATAAGGTTTCTATACTAATTTATAGAATTAATTAAAATATTAAAAAAAATGCATTTTAGAATAAAGCTCTTATGCTTTTTAATTAGTTTAAAAGGACTAAAAAATAATTAACGAAAACGGTTAAGTAAATGCGTTTACGCGCTAATGAAGGCAGCGAAAGGTTTCCATTATTCCTCCCTATTGTGGGACAAAACACCATTCTTGGATAGAGCTGTACCCGTATTTCATGAGTTTTAGTACTCGCTTTCGTAACAANAGGTTAAGTTAATGCGTTTACGCGCTAATGAAGGCAGCGAAAGGTTTCCATTATTCCTCCCTATTCTGGGACAAAACACCATTCTTGGATAGAGCTGTACCCGTATTTCATGAGTTTTAGTACTCGCTTTCGTAACAACTATGATTATCTATTATGTCCTTATTATTATTATTATTATTATTATTTTGGCAAGTCAGTTTTGTACATTAGATTTTTTAGAGTCACCATCTTATCCTTTTTATTTTTCAATATTTGTAGATTGCTTTTCATGTATAAAAAAAATGAGACTTGCAATCTTTCTTTAGGAGTAATTTTGTATATGAGAAATATGACATAACTAAACTCGAGGCAGAAGATATGGCCTATTGGACGTAACTCGTATACGACCATCTGATGTGGACAATGAAGAAGGGAGCGTCTTGTTCGAGCGATCGGTAAAGCGTGTAATGGGATCTATCGTATGGTATTGATTGACCAGTAGGATGATCGGCAAGGTGTATTCTCTCGAATTGGATGTCGACGGAGTTAAGGCTCGGTAAGCGGTCGATAAACTTCCTGTTGATCGAATCAATCTTCTAATTTTATTATATGAAAATATCTTTGTAAATTACTAAAAAGTCGATCTGGGAAATTAATGACGAGAGAAATAAAAAGAGAACACTCTCTTTTACTGTTCTATGTTGTACACTCTCTCTTCAATTAAATGCTATATACATTGAGTGTGTTTTCAGGACAATNCTGTAAATTACCAAAAAGCCCATCTGAGAAATTAATGATGAGAGAACTAATGTGTATTTTGTAATGCTATGACATATGCTTGTAAATAAATGTTTCATATCATGAATAAAAAGAGAACGCTCTTTTTACTGTTCTATGTTGTACACTCTCTCTTCAATTAAATGCTATATACATTGAGTGTGTTTTCAGGACAATTTTTAGATTGAACAAATTTACCAACAAATAATATGCACATGATTTTTTTTTTTTTTAGAAAACTTAAATTTGAATTGCAACTAATTTAAAAATTAATAACTTCAACACGCTTCAAATGTAATTATTTAGTTAGAGATAGTTTTCTACGAACCCCTTCAAAGATCATACATGTGAAGCTTATTTTTCATTATAGCTTTATTAATTATAGATTTTGATATTAATGAAACACAAATTATAAGTCAATGTGATGACATCAAATGCAAATCTTTTTTAATAGAATTGTTTGGGCTAAATGGGGTGCCGGAATCATAAATTAATAATAATTGGTGACAAAATTAAAAATGATGGGACCACCACTATTTAAATTTATGACTTTTATCTTCTTATTTTTTAAACTAGTATAAATATAATTAATAATAAATTATTATTAAGTATTTAAATTTACGGGATAAGATGAAGGAGTTTGGTTAAAATTTAAGGGACAAAACTACCAACAGGTTCTATCACTAACTATAAGAATATACTTGTTGCGTACTGGAAAATTTGCGGCGTTCAAGCAATAATTTGGCATCTTAGTGTTGGGTGAAGATCCATCGCATACACAAATAATTATTTTAAATAATGTAATTAACTATAATACTACAAAAATTTTTTATCAATTAAAATTATTAAATAAAAAATTAAATAATAATATATTAAATTCTATTTAAATGAATATTTTAATATAAATAATAAAATTTAAATCTCAACCCGACTTTAACACTTTACGACTGTGTGACTAGAGATGTCGAAAAAGGTCGTTATTCACAAACAGCTCGAGTTCATCTTGTTAAGAGAATAAGACAAACACGAACTATTTTTTTTTACGCTCAATTTATTAAGGAGTTGAACACGAGTCGAGCCTTGGCTCGCTCAAGCATGGCTCGTTTACACCCTAATAATAGTTATAATTGGCCGCAAAGGTCGTGATCGATTGTTATGGAAGTAGTAGCCTAGCATGAATGTTTTAAATGGTGGCTACAACATCAGCTTGTCGTAAATGTCATAGTTGAAAGTCGTGGTAGTAGTTGTCTATGTAAGTCATACATGGTTGCTTCAGAAGCGTTAGTTCAATACAAAGATCAGAGATTAGAGTTGAGAATTGCATGAGCTGTGGGTCACATCAGTCATAGTTGATCATGGAGAACGTAAACTTGAACAACAATAACGTCCTTATTTCGAATTTTGGAGCTATCTGAGTTATGGATCACATAGGACGTAGTTGCTCAAGCAAACCATAATGGAGAGTCATAATAGGTTTCATAGGCCACATAGGCTGGAGTTAGGAACTGCATGGTTTGTGGAACATGTAGGTCATTGTTTGTTACATACGTCGCAATGGTGAGTTGTAATAAATGTAGGTCATTGAGGTTAGAGTTGGGAGTTGTATGAGTTGTGGACTATGTGGGCCATAGTTTGTCAAGTTGCTGGAAATAATGAGCTACAATAATGTCTATAGACCATAGAAGCTAGAGTTGGGAGCTACAAGAGCTGTGGACCATATAGGTCGTAGTTGGTCACATAAGTCATAGNCCCATAGAAGCTAGAGTTGGGAGCTACAAGAGCTGTGGACCATATAGGTCGTAGTTGGTCACATAAGTCATAGTGTTGAGTCACAATAAGGTTTGTTGGTTATAGAGGTAAGAGTTGGGAACTGCATGAGTTGTGGAACATGTTGGTCGTAGTTGGTCGCATTGGTTGTAATGGTGAGTTGTGATAACCTCTGTAGTTCACATAAGCTAGAGTGAGGAGTTGCATGAGCGATGGACCACTTAGGCCATAGTTGGTCACAAAGGCCGACTGGTGAATTGCGATACCATCCATAGGATAGTTGAGTTGTGGATCATGGAGGTCGTAGTTGGTCACGTAGGCTGTCATGGTAAGTCACAATAACATATGTAGGCCATAAAAGTCAGAGTTGGGAGTTGTATGAGTTATGGACTACGTTGGTCATAGTTGGTAATGTAGATCTTAGTGGTGAGTCTTAATAACAATTGTATGCCTTAGAGAATGAAGTTGGAGTCGCATGAGATGTGGACCACATAATCCGTAGTGGAGAGCTACGAGGAAAGAACTTAAAGAGGCTAAAGAAAGTCATTGTGTTATAAGTACGACGGTTGTAAGCAATTATTGCATGGAGTTATTGTTAGAGCATTGATATGACTTTATTCATGATAGCATCTTAGGAGTATGTCGTTACACCATATGTGAGGTGCATTGTTACACCGTATATGAGGTGCTTCATTGCAACATCTCTGGAGCGTATGTTGCACTATATTTGCAGTCAGTTATTACTTCATCTTTAGGGTGTGTCATTACACAACTTTTGGGGTGCATCGTTGTACAATATTCGTGATTCATTGTTACAACGTCTTAGAAGTGCATCGTTGAATTCTCTTCAAGATATATTGTTACATCGTCTTTGGTGTGTGTTGTTGCATAATGTTTAAGATGATGCACTATTCCGTAAGGTGTTTTGTTACTCTACATCATACATTGTGACTCTATAAGAGGCAACATTGGAATGAGCTAGGGCAACTGACAAACAGTGTTCAACTATAGTAGGCAGTTATGGAGGTATGAAGTCTTCGTCAGGTTTTCAAATTAAGAATGACTCTCAGATTCCCCTTCTCTTCACAATCAAGATCTTTGTTTTTGTCTTTGTCTTTTGTCCCTATTTATGATAGGGGTAGAGCTCAGTTTATAGAGTATGGGAGTGGTCTCTCATGTAAATAAGAAAGGAATCTGAACCACTTTATCAGATAACTTAAAGATAATATCACGTTTATATTGTGGAAATTTTAGTGTCTTGATGGCGTCACAATTTACTAATCTCGAGCTCATTGGATCCGTCACATCAAGATGCTCAATTTGATTTTAAACTCGTCAGATTTGAAATTCATTTAATCTTCCAATTAGTCATCCAAAACTTCCTAAACTAGTTAAATTTCTTGGGTGTCATTATGTTCGTCTTGTCGAGTCGATTAACTTGACTATAAATTTGTAGAAATTGGAGGTGCGGATGATGTTTAATTTGAGTTGAAGATTTATTGCTAAAAAAAAAAAAAA
>JXCR01065472.1:18233-35953 GCA_002079205.1 Phalaenopsis hybrid cultivar
TTTTGAATATATATATATATATATATATATATATATATATATATATATATATATATATATATATATGATACATGATTCATCATGTGGAACGTATAAAACGAATCTTAGAGCATTTTCTAGGATATAAATATTCAAACTTAAAGTTAAAATTCATTTAGAATTCTAATTTCAACAAATTAATAGTAAAATTGGCCGGCTCGAAGAGAGACCCAACGACCAATTTAAATCAAATCAAGCTCTTAAATTATTTTTGAAAGATTTCAACATCTAATTGGAGCGTCAAATAAATTTTAAATCTAGTAGACTCACAGTAAAATCAAACGTCTTAACAAGATAAATCCTAAGAATCTAAGTTCACACACACGCGCGCCCGCGCTCGCGCGCGCGCACACACACACACACACACACACACACAAACACACACACGCACAGAAATATATATATATAGCACGCGTGCGTGTGCGCGAAAGATCTGGCTCATTAGTGCGACTTGTGGTGTAAGTCCCTCGGGTCGGGAGTTAGAATCCCGTGGTGGGTTTTCAACCCTTATGGAGAAATTGATATTTTTGTGTCTAGTGGACCAAATATTGATTTGACTTTTTAAATTATATATATATATATAATTTAAAAAAATGCGCCGAAAATGTAAAATTCTGCAATTTGAAATTCTTTTTTCGCAAGTTGATGTTGTCATACCTTTAAAATCCTTGTNTCTTATTTTTCCCATTAACTTTTTAAGCAAAAAATGATTTTAGTTACCTTATGAGCCGATTCATTTAAAATAAAACAAAAAATAATTACTGCTATAAAAATGATTAAAAAATAAAAAAAAATTCGAAAACATAATAAAAAATCACTAGATAGAAAAAAAATAGATATAATTTTTTTAATATTTTTAACCATTTTATACGTCAACTGTTAAAAATTCAAGTAAGAAATTATCGGTTTGAATAATTTTTAATAAAAAAAAACTTTTTTTTTCTAAATAATATCGATATAATATAAAAATTGACTAATTATTCAATTATTTTATTCATCTGAAAATAAATTAACAAACTTTAAAATCAATTCTGACAGGCTTGATTCAATTTTCATTAACTATTTATCTCTTCCACAAATTTACGATTTCATGAATTCTAAAAACTTGTTCCATCTGATTATTATAATAAAAAATAGCAACTAAACAAACATACTCAACAAGGTATTACTCTGATTGGTTAGTGGTCCGTATTAAATATTAGCGGAAATTGTGAGCTAATATGTAATTCTTAAGTATCACTAATTGAACCAAGATCGTCACATTATAACCCATGCTTATACCTAGTATGTGTGGCACATCAGGTCTGGATAAGGGCCCGAAAATAGGTGCATCTCTATGGATCTCACCAGCCCGTCAATATTGACTCCATGTTTCACACTGACTCCTCAATTGAGTTATTTCCAAATCCTGATACAGTGAATTCTGATGCGCTCAATACTAGGCCTTCTGCACCTGCTCCTACTGATTCTGCTTCAGTTGGTGATCCTGCACTTACACCTCCACCTACCCTTGACACCACTATTCGTCGTTCTACCCGGGTAAAAGAAACTCCTCGTTTCCTTACTGATTTCCATTGTATTTTGCTATTGCAACCCTTCATGAGCCACACGCTTATCGTGAGGCAAGTACTAACCCTCTTTGACAGCAAGCTATGTCGGAAGAACTTCAGGCATTAGAGAAAACTTATACTTGGGACTTAGTCGATCTTCCTCCTCATAAGTCCCTATCGGTTGTAAATGGATTTTTAAAATCAAGACTCACTCTAATGGGATTGTTGAGCGCTACAAAGCTCTCTTAGTAGTCAAAGGTTACACTTAAGAATATGGGATATATTATGAGAAAACTTTTGCTCCAGTTGCTTGACTATCATCAGTCCGTAGTCTATTAGCTATTGTTGTAGTTCACCAAATGGATGTCAAAAATGCTTTCCTACATGGGGATTTGTCGAAAGAAGTCTATATGCATCCTCCATAGTCTGCATGCTCCGACGAGCCTTGTATGTATTAAAACAAGCTCCTCGAGCCTGGTTTGCCAAATTTAGTTTTACGCTTGCTCAACTTGGCTTTATCTCCAGTCCACATGATTCAGCACTGTTCGTTTGACGAACTGACCATGGTATTGTACTTCTGCTACTTTATATTGATGATAAGATAATAACATGTAGTGACGTATTTGGTATCTCTGAATTACAACATTTTCTCAGGCACTGTTTTGAAATGAAGGACCTTGAGAATCTCAGTTATTTTTTGGGGCTTGAAGTTTCTCATAATTTTAAAGGTTATTATCTTTCTCAAGCTAAGTATGCATCTGATCTACTGTATTGAGCGGACATTATTGAGAGTAAAACTATATTAACCCTCTTAGAACTCAATTGCAAACTTACTCCCCTCGATGGTACTCCTCTTGATGATACTACTCTATATCGACAACTTGTGGGAAATCTTGTATATCTCAACTTTACCCGACCTGATATCTCATATGTTGTTCACTTAGTCAGTCAGTTCATGTCTGCCCCACACTTATCACATTTTTCTGTTATTCTTCGGATACTTCGATATATTAAAGGCACTCTTTTTCATGGTCTATATTTTTTTCCTCACTCCTCTTTGGTGTTATCCGACTACTTTGATCTTGATTGGGCTGGTGATCCAACAAATCGGCGTTCTACCACTGGTTAGTGCTTCTTCTTAAGCGATTCTCTTATCTATTAGCTTAGCAAAAAATTAAACAGTCGTTGCTCGTTCTAGCATAGAATCTGAGTATCGTGCTCTAACTGATGCCACATTTGAATTACTTTGGCTACGCTGACTGTTATTTGATATGGATGTCTCACAATCTTCTGCTACTATGCTTATATATTGATAATAGAAGTGCTATACAAATCTCTCATAATGACGTATTTCATGAGTGTACTAAACACAATGAAATTGATTGTCACTTTATTCGGCACCATGTTACTCAAGACATCATATTGTTAATTTCTGTCTTTTCTGCTAACCAAGCAGCTGATATCTTCACCAAAACTCATCCTCCCACGCGGTTTCAAGATTTACTGAGCAAACTGAAGATGACATCCACTATACCATCATTAGCTTGAGAGGGGGTGTTAAACCGAAAAATAAATCAATGGCATTAATTGCCCGAATGTTAAACCGAAAATGACATTAATTGCCCTTATACGGTGTAATTAAAGCCGATTTCATAGGGTGATGTATAGGCTTAATTTCTGCTCTCAATTTACTTTCTCTCATGTTCTAAATCTTAGAATACTTGTATAAATATCACCCTTCTTTGTACTAACATAGATCAAGAAATACAAATTCCTTTTTTTTATTATTATGGTATACTAAATAAATGCACCGAACATGTAAAATTCTGCAATTTTGAATACTTTTTCACAAGTTGATGTAGTAATACCTTTAAAATACTTGTACTTTTCATACCGTTGGTCAGACGATGATAGAACAGAAAATCATAATCATACCAAAGAAAAAGTGCACCTTGGCCGTTAAGGCCAAAGGTTAATAAAATAAAAGAAAANTTTTGAATACTTTTTCACAAGTTGATGTAGTAATACCTTTAAAATACTCGTACTTTACATACCGTTGGTCAGACGATGATAGAACAAAAAATCATAATCATACCAAAGAAAAAGTGCACCTTGGCCGTTAAGGCCAAAGGTTAATAAAATAAAAGAAAACCTGACCTCTATTTGGCATATAATTTATTCCACCGAATTAACCCTCCTCATCAAATATAATTTTCTTATATTTCCCACTAACTTTTTAAGCACATACGGGCGTAATAATTAATTACTAAGGCTGTTCACTTATCAATTGATAGACTGAATTCGAGTCTCTTGATTAATTTGATCGAATTTGAGCCAGTTCATTTATAATAAATGGCAAAAAATGATTTTAGTTACCTTATGAGCCGATTCATTTAAGATAAAACAAAAAATAATTTTAATTGAAATAACTGCTATAAAAATGATTAAAAAATTAAAAAAAAAATAGAAAACATAATAAAAAATCACTTGATAGAAAAAAAAAAATAGATATAACTTTTTTAATATTTTAACAATTTTATACGTCAACTATTAAAAATTCAAGAAAGAAATTATCGGTTTGAATAATTTTTAATAAAAATAAACTTTTTTCTAACTAATATCGAGATAATATAAAAATTGACTAATTATTCAATTATTTTATTCATCTGAGAATAAATTAACAAACTTTAAAATCAATTCTGACAGGCTTGATTCAATTTTCATTAACTATTTATCTCTTCCACAAATTTACGATTTCATGTATTCTAAAAACTCGTTCCATCTGATTATTATAATAAAAAATAGCAAATAAACAAACATACTCAACAAGGTATTACCCTGATTGGTNTTATTCTAAAAACTTGTTCCATCTGATTATTATAATAAAAATTAGGAAATAAACAAACATACTCAACAAGGTATCACCCTGATTGGTTAGTGGTCCGTATTAAATATTAGCGAAAATTGTGAGCTAATATGTAATTCTTAAGTATCGCTAATTGAACCAAGATCGTGACATTCTAACCCATGCTTATGCCTATTATGTGCGACACATCATGTCTGGATAATGGTCTGAATATAAGCGCATCGCTATGGATCTCACAACAGTCTATCAGGTTTATTGTCAGGACGTACGGTTTCCACACGTAATATTTTATCCCTCTAAAATCTTGTTTTCTAACTTTCAAGAAAATATTACGTACAAGCGTCCGATACAGTCCTCAATCACATCATACAAATGACATGATGTGATCCATACATTATTCGAAGCTAATACATTNCGTCTGAATATAGGCGCATCGCTATGGATCTCACAACAGTCTATCAGGTTTATTGTCAGGACGTACGGTCTCCACGCGTAATATTTTATCCCTCTAAAATCTCTTCTAACTTTCAAGAAAATATTACGTACAAGCGTTCCGATACAGTCCTCAATCACATCATACAAATGACATGATGTGATCCATACATTATTCGAAGCTAATACATTTTCTCTAACGTTCAAGCTTCTCAGGAATATAAATCATGCAATTATATTAATAAATAGACTGAAAAGCAATTTTTCATTTTTTTTTTCTTTCATAAGAAAATAGTTCAGCAGAATAAAAATAAAAATAAAAATAAACATTCCGAGAATTTNCTTTCATAAGAAAATAGTTCAGCAGAATAAAAATAAAAATAAAAATAAACATTCCGAGAATTTCGAATGCAAGCGATTGAGCATTACTGTTTTCTTCAACATAGAAGAACAGTTCGGAAACAAGCCTAATTGCTTTATATATTGATCCACAGAAAAGAGGGCCGAGATATGATTACCGGGCGGTGACAATTACTCCTCCGTGGCGAAAATTTATTCCGGAACCCTGTACGTCTCCGGCGTGATCTCCGACAACAACAATCCCGGAAAAATCGCCTGCAACGGAAATNAACACTTTACGACTGTGTGACTAGAGATGTCGAAAAAGGTCGTTATTCACAAACAGCTCGAGTTCATCTTGTTAAGAGAATAAGCCAAACACGAACTATTTTTTTTTACGCTCAATTTATTAAGGAGTTGAACACGAGTCGAGCCTTGGCTCGCTCANTAACATTTTATGACTGTGTGACTAGAGATGTCGAAAAGGGTCGTTATTCACAAACAGCTCGAGTTCATCTTGTTAAGAGAATAAGACAAACACGAACTATTTTTTTTTACGCTCAATTTATTAAGGAGTTGAACACGAGTCGAGCCTTGGCTCGCTCAAGCATGGCTCGTTTACACCCCTAATAATTGTTATAATTGGCCGCAAAGGTCGTGATCGATTGTTATGGAAGTAGTAGCCTAGCATGAATGTTTTAAACGGTGGCTACAACATCAGCTTGTCGTAAATGTCATAGTTGAAAGTCGTGGTAGTAGTTGTCTATGTAAGTCATACATGGTTGCTTTAGAAGCGTTAGTTCACTACAAAGATCAGAGTTGAAAATTGCATGAGTTGTGTGTCACATCAGTCATAGTTGATCATGGAGAACGTAAACATGAACCACAATAACGTCCTTATTTCAAATTTTGGAGCTATCTGAGTTATGGATCACATAGGACAGTTGCTCAAGCAAAACGTAATGGTGAGTCATAGTAGGTTTCATAGGCCACATAGGCTGGAGTTAGGAATTGCATGTTTGTGGACCATGCAGGTCATTGCTTGTTACATATGTCGCAATGGTGAGTTGTAATAAATGTAGGTTATTATGATTAGAGTTGGGAGTTGTATGAGTTGTGGACCATGTGGGCTATAGTTTGTCACCTTGGTGAAAATAATGAGCTACAATAACGTCTGTAGACCATAGAAGCTAGAGTTGGGAGCTACAAGAGCTGTGGACCATATAGATCATAGTTGGTCACATAGGTCATTGTGGTAAGTCACAATAAGATTTGTTGGTTATAGAGGCAAGAGCTGGGAATTGCATGAGTTGTGAACCATGTTGGCCATAGTTGGTCGCATAGGTTGTAATGGTGAGTTGTGATAACCTCTCTAGTTCACATAAGCTAGAGTGAGGAGTTGCACGAGCTATGGACCACTTAGGCCATAGTTGGTCACGTAGGCCGACTGGTGAGTTGCGATACCGTCCATAGGACAGTTGAGTTGTGGATCATGGAGGTCGTAGTTGGTCACGTAAGTTGTCATGGTAAGTCACAATACATATGTAGGCCATAAAGGTCAGAGTAGGGAGTAGTATGAGTTATGGACTACGTTGGTCATAGTTAGTCATGTAGATCTTAGTTGTGAGCCTTAATAACAATTGTACGACATAGAGATTGAAGTTAGGAGACGCATGAGATATGGACCACATAAGCCGTAGTGGAGAGCTACGAGGAGAGAACTTTAAGAGACTAAAGAAAGTCATTGTGTTCTGATTATGACGGTTGAAAGCAGTTATTGTTAGAGCATTATTATGATGTTATTCATGATAGCATCTTAGGAGTATGTCGTGACACCATATGTGAGGTGCGTTGTTACACCGCATATGAGGTGCTTCATTGCAATATCTCTAGAGTGTATGTTGCACTATATTTGCAGTCAGTCATTACTTCATATTTAGGGTGTGTCATTACACAACCTTCGGGGTGCATCGTTGTACAATATTCGTGATTCATTGTTACACATTCTTAGATGTGCATCGTATCATTCTCTTCAAGATATATTCTTATATCATCTTTGGTGTGTGTTGTTGCATAGTGTTTAAGAGAACACACTATTCCGTAAGGTGTTTTGTTGCTCTACATCATACATTGTGACTCTATAAGAGGCAACATTGGAACGAGCACGGGGCGACCGACAAACAATGTTCAGCTACAGTAGGCAGTTTTGAAGGCATGAAGTCTTCGTCTGGTTTTCAAATTAAGAAAGACTCTCAGATTCCCCTTCTCTTCACAATCGAGATCTTTGCCTCTGTCTTTGTCTTTTGTCCCTATTTATGATGGGGGCAGAGCTCAGTTTATAGAGTATGGGATGTCTCCCATGTAAATAAGAAAAGAATCTGAACTACTTTATCAGATAACTTAAAGAGAATATCACTTTTAGATGATATATTGTGGAAATTTTAGTGTCTTGATGGCGTCATAATTTACTAATCTCGAGCTCATTAAATTTGTCACATCAAGATACTCAATTTGATTTTAAACTCTTCAGATTTAAAATTCATTTAATCTTCCAATTAGTCATCCAAAGCTTCCTAAACTAGTTTAATTTCTTGGGTGTCATTATGTTCGTCTTGTCGAGCCGATTAGCTTGATTATAAATTTGTAGAAATTGGAGGGGTGGATGATCTTTAATTTAAGTTCAAGATTTCTTGCTAATAAATAAATAAATAAATAAATAACCCAAGATTCATGTTGATCACCTCGAGCTTTGTGCCAAGTGACAAAACTAGTTGATGAAGTATCAATTCTTTTGTAATTTTTTGTACACTATATATATATATATATATATATATTTGTTTCTGTTGAAAGATCTCGAAAATACTAATGATTATATTACATATTTGTTATAACTATATTTAGAGGGTTTTAAATTATATGAGCGAACTTGGGAATCTCTATTTATTTCTTTTCTTAATTAGAGAGATTAGCTGTCTCTTATATTTCGTTATTATTCATTTCATTTTCTACTGTATTATGTTTTTATTGCTTTTCTTACCAGTAAGTCCTGTAATGGGTATTTATACCCTTCTTTGCATCAATAAAATCAAGTGATTCAAAAGTATTCCGCATTTTTCTAAATTTCAACATGGTATCAGAGTCAAATTTTTTGCCCTAAATCACTGTCGTTGAAGAACCCTGAAACTCCCTTCCCGCCGACCTTTTTGCGGGAAGGGAGGAGGGTTTTCTCGCCCTTTGGTCTTCTTCTTCGTCTGCTTTTTTGAATATCTCCTCGTGTTTCGTTAATGGCAACACGGCTTCTTCATCTCTCCCGACATCTTCTTGGTGGCCACTAAAATCTTTTGAGTGCGACAACCATCAACCGACAACCAGCTTACAGCTCCGTGAACCTTGCGACTCCTTTGAAACTAGAGGATGTCGTCAGCAGTGGCAGCCACGGCGTCGAGTCTCTTTGTTATGCTTTCTGGAAATCCTTTTCGCTCTTATCTTGGTTTATCGGCTTCTTCTTTTTCGCAACCTCACTCTTTTCGGGGCTCGTCTACTTCTAAGAGGCCATTACAGGAGCAACAGAGGGAGAAAGGGCTGACCTCTGTGTCAAATTGATTACTGGTTAGATGTGGCATCCGGAAACCACTTTCGGTTGATCTCAACCTGCTTCCTCCTCTCATTGATGATCTGCAGAGCACCGTTCTTCGTCTTTGAGGAAGGATCTAAAGAAAAAGATAAAAAAAAGGAATTTGGTTCTCTTCTTCATCGTTCTTCTACTCCTCTTTACTTACACTTTTTTTTAATTTGGTTATCTTTATGATTCAGTTCCTTGATCGGGATTTATGATCGGATCAGTTCAGATTTGAAGTTTTATATTTTAATCTAAAAGGAATTAGCAGCTTCTTCAACTGCAGATCCGGTTCATACCGATTATCCCTCCTTCGGCTGTTCATTTTTTCTTCAAAGTCGGATTCAACACCATCATGAAGATCATTTCAAGCAAATTCAGTAAACTCGCGAGGGAGGCACCAGCGATGCAACCACCCGCCTCAACATCATCTCGCCGGAGATATCGCTGCCATGGATCTACCAAACCGTCCATTTCTCCTGCAGTATCTTTTCTTCCCTGCCCAAGCGTCAGGAGGAGTTGCATTTCCAACCGAACCTTCTCCAAGCAGCCATCAGAACTGAAGACCTCTCTACATTCTTCTCTGCATCCAAAAATTCCTGTAGCTTCTGTTGCACCTCGCTTTTCCCCTGTGCAGGCTCTGCCAATCATCGAAGTCAATTTTTACAGCCTTTGATGTGCCTCAATTTTTCCCTCTGTAGGTGTCTGGTTCATTACACCGTTACGATTTCAGCGGTTCTCCATGCGCAGGCATTTGGGCAACTGCAGGCTTGCATTTTCAGCAAACATCGAACATTATTTTCTCTTTATAGTAGAAGTTTTGGTTCGCCAATGAGATTTATTTTCTCTCTCCATGGCAAATCACGGAAGATCTCCAGTTCAAATCCCAATTTTCAGTCTCTGGTGGAAATCATTGTCCCCCGTAGAACCGCAAAAGCAATTACTTCCTTGCGGGTTTTCCCATGGACCGTGGAAGAGCCTACCTACAACCAATCCTCCCTAAATTCTTCAGGCCCTCTGCCTGATCTCTTCCTCTTGTCTGGATCTTTTTCTGTTGTAAACTCTCAATCGAATCTCTGGCCACATCCTTTTTGGCTAATCTGCAGGCCCTCCTCTGGAGCTCCTCCTATTCTTTCGAGCACTAGACTTCTCCCTGCATGAGCTCCTTTCTTCAAATTCCGTTGCTTGAATCTTCTTAGCAACAAACCATCCTCCACCAGAAATTATTCCCTGTTGACAGCCGGACCTATCCCTTGATGGCTTTTCGTGCCACTAAAACTTCACCCTGCGGCCTTACCTGCTCTTCTTGCGGTTTTTCCTGCCGCTAGAACCTCCTTCGGCTTTTTTCTGTCGCCAAAACTTCTTGGCGCCTTTCCTGCCACTAGAACTTCCTGCGGCCTTTCATGCCGCCAAAAATTCTTGCGACCTTTCCTATCGCTAGAACTTCCTGCGGCTTTTCTTGCCGCCAGAACATCCTACGGTCTTTCTTGCCACCAGAACTTCATGCAGACATATTTGCTGCTGACTAGACCTTCGGGCTTACTCCTGCAGCAGGTTCTCTCCCCTGCAGCCCTTCTCGCAGTCGGACCTCCCTCATGTAGCTTTTCTCGCCGTCAGATCTACCTCAAAAATTTTTCACTGCAGANTAAACTTTTTTTTTTCTAAATAATATCGAGATAATATAAAAATTGACTAAATATTCAATTATTTTATTCATCTGAACATAAATTAACAAACTTTAAAATCAATTCTGATAGGCTTGATTCAATTTTCATTAACTATTTATCTCTACCACAAATTACTATTTCATTTATTCTAAAAACTTGTTCCATCTGATTATTATAATAAAAAATAGCAAATAAACAAACATACTCAACAAGGCATTACTCTGATTGGTTAGTGGTCCGTATTAAATATTAGCGGAAATTGTGAGCTAATATGTAATTATTAAGTATCACTAATTGAACCAAGATCGTCACATTATAACCCATGCTTATACCTATTATGTGTGGCACATCAGGTCTGGATAAGGGCCCGAAAATAGGTGCATCTCTATGGATCTCACCACCCCGTCAATACGGACTCCATGTTTCACACTAACTCCTCAATTGAGTTATTTCCAAATCCTGATACAATGAATTCTGATGCGCTCAATACTAGGTCTTCCACACCTGCTCCTACTGATTCTGCTTCAGCTGCTGATCCTGCACCTACACCTCCACCAACCCTGGATACCACTCTTCGTCGTTCTACCCGGGTAAGAGAAACTCCTCGTTCCCTTACTGATTTCTATTATTATTCTGCTATTGCAACCCTTCATGAGCCACACGCTTATCGTGAGGCAAGTACTAATCCTATTTGACAACAAGCTATGCCGGAAGAACTTTAGGCCTTAGAGAAAATTCATACTTGGGACTTAGTCGATCTTCCTCCTCATAAGTCCCTATTGGTTGTAAATGAATTTTTAAAATCAAGACTCGCTCTAATGAGATTGTTGAGCGCTACAAAGCTCTCTTAGTAGCTAAAGGTTACACTCAAGAATATGAGATAGACTATGAGAAAACTTTTGCTCCAGCTGCTTGACTACCATCAGTCCGTCGTCTATTAGCTATTGTTGTAGTTCATAAATGGAAGTTCACCAAATGGATGTCAAAAATGCTTTCCTCCATGAGGATTTGTCGGAAGAAGTGTATATGCATCCTCCTAGTTATCACGCTCCCCATAAAGTCTGCACGCTCCAACGAGCCTTGTATGTATTAAAACAAGCTCCTCGAGCCTGGTTTGCCAAATTTAGTTCTATTCTTGCTCAACTTAGCTTTATCTCGAGTCCACATGATTCAACACTGTTCGTTTGACAAACTGACCATGGTATTGTACTTCTGCTACTTTATATTGATGATAAGATAATAACATGTAGTGACGTATTTGTTATCTCTGAATTACAACATTTTCTCAGGCAATGTTTTGAAATGAAGGACCTTGACAATCTCAGTTATTTTTTGGGTCTTGAAGTTTCTCATAATTTTAGAGGTTATTATCTTTCTCAAGCTAAGTATGCATCTGATCTATTGCCTCGAGTGGGCATTATTGAGAGTAAGACTATATCAACCCCCTTGGAACTCAATTGCAAACTTACTCCCCTCAATGATACTCCTCTTGATGATACTACTCTATATCGACAACTTGTGAGGAATCTTGTATATCTCAATGTTACCCGACCTAATATCTCATATGTTGTTCACTTAGTCAGTCAATTCATGTCAGCCCCACGCTTATCACATTTTTCTGCTATTCTTCAGATACTTCGATATATTAAAGGCACTCTTTTTCATGGTCTATATTTTTTTCCTCACTCCTCTTTGGTGTTATCCGACTACTTTGATCTTGATTGGGCTGGTGATCCAACAAATCGGCGTTCTACCACTGGTTAGTGCTTCTTCTTAAGCGATTCTCTTATCTATTGGCATAGCAAAAATTAAACAGTCGTTGCTCGTTTTAATATAGAATCTGAGTATCGTGCTCTAACTGATGCCACATTTGAATTACTTTGGCTACGCTGACTGTTATTTGATATGGATGTCTCACAATCTTCTGCTACTATGCTTATATATTGATAATAGAAGTGCTATACAAATCTCTCATAATGACGTATTTCATGAGTGTACTAAACACAATGAAATTGATTGTCACTTGATTCGGCACCATGTTACTCAAGACATCATATTGTTAATTTCTGCCTTTTCTGCTAACCAAGCAGCTGATATCTTCACCAAAACTCATCCTCCCACGCGGTTTCAAGATCTACTGAGCAAACTGAAGATGACATCCACTATACCATCATTAGCTTGAGAGGGGGTGTTAAACCGAAAAATAAATCAATGGCATTAATTGCCCGAATGTTAAACCGAAAATGACATTAATTGCCCTTATACGGTGTAATTAAAGCCGATTTCATAGGGTGATGTATAGGCTTAATTTCTGCTCTCAATTTACTTTCTCTCATGTTCTAAATCTTAGAATACTTGTATAAATATCACCCTTCTTTGTACTAACATAGATCAAGAAATACAAATTCCTTTTTTTTATTATTATGGTATACTAAATAAATGCACCGAACATGTAAAATTCTGCAATTTTGAATACTTTTTCACAAGTTGATGTAGTAATACCTTTAAAATACTTGTACTTTTCATACCGTTGGTCAGACGATGATAGAACAGAAAATCATAATCATACCAAAGAAAAAGTGCACCTTGGCCGTTAAGGCCAAAGGTTAATAAAATAAAAGAAAACCTGACCTCTATTTGGCATATAATTTATTCCACCGAATTAACCCTCCTCATCAAATATAATTTTCTTATATTTCCCACTAACTTTTTAAGCACATACGGGCGTAATAATTAATTACTAAGGCTGTTCACTTATCAATTGATAGACTGAATTCGAGTCTCTTGATTAATTTGATCGAATTTGAGCCAGTTCATTTATAATAAATGGCAAAAAATGATTTTAGTTACCTTATGAGCCGATTCATTTAAGATAAAACAAAAAATAATTTTAATTGAAATAACTGCTATAAAAATGATTAAAAAATAAAAAAAAAATAGAAAACATAATAAAAAATCACTTGATAGAAAAGAAAATAGATATAACTTTTTTAATATTTTAACAATTTTATACGTCAACTATTAAAAATTCAAGAAAGAAATTATCGGTTTGAATAATTTTTAATAAAAATAAACTTTTTTCTAACTAATATCGAGATAATATAAAAATTGACTAATTATTCAATTATTTTATTCATCTGAGAATAAATTAACAAACTTTAAAATCAATTCTGACAGGCTTGATTCAATTTTCATTAACTATTTATCTCTTCCACAAATTTACGATTTCATGTATTCTAAAAACTCGTTCCATCTGATTATTATAATAAAAAATAGCAAATAAACAAACATACTCAACAAGGTATTACCCTGATTGGTTAGTGGTCCGTATTAAATATTAGCGAAAATTGTGAGCTAATATGTAATTCTTAAGTATCGCTAATTGAACCAAGATCGTGACATTCTAACCCATGCTTATGCCTATTATGTGCGACACATCATGTCTGGATAATGGTCTGAATATAGGCGCATCGCTATGGATCTCACAACAGTCTATCAGGTTTATTGTCAGGACGTACGGTCTCCACGCGTAATATTTTATCCCTCTAAAATCTCTTCTAACTTTCAAGAAAATATTACGTACAAGCGTTCCGATACAGTCCTCAATCACATCATACAAATGACATGATGTGATCCATACATTATTCGAAGCTAATACATTTTCTCTAACGTTCAAGCTTCTCAGGAATATAAATCATGCAATTATATTAATAAATAGACTGAAAAGCAATTTTTCATTTTTTTTTTCTTTCATAAGAAAATAGTTCAGCAGAATAAAAATAAAAATAAAAATAAACATTCCGAGAATTTCGAATGCAAGCGATTGAGCATTACTGTTTTCTTCAACATAGAAGAACAGTTCGGAAACAAGCCTAATTGCTTTATATATTGATCCACAGAAAAGAGGGCCGAGATATGATTACCGGGCGGTGACAATTACTCCTCCGTGGCGAAAATTTATTCCGGAACCCTGTACGTCTCCGGCGTGATCTCCGACAACAACAATCCCGGAAAAATCGCCTGCAACGGAAATAGAAACCCTAGAAGTTAAGATGAGAGCTGAGAGCGAAGGGAAAGGTGAAGGTGGAAGAGATCAAGATATTACGTCGAGCTGCCGCTGAGCAACCCTCGGCCGTTTCTTTGGCCGGCGGCGAGGCCGAGATCCAGTCAGGGCAAATACATCCTCTTCAATCTCCTCTTTCGAAAGCGAGATGGAGAACTTGTGCTTCTCCTTCTTCCCACTCGCCACCGGCCTCAGTCGGATGTTCGGAACCCTCCTCGTTCTTAGAGTCCACGGGATCGCCGGCTCAACAGCGGAGGACGACGGCCCCTGCTCCATCGCCGTTGCGCCGGCCGGTTTGATCGGAGGAATATCAAGTTTCATTCTGTCGGCGGCCTCCCGAAGGTGTCCCATCAGCTTTTCCCTGAGCTCCTCCAACCCACAATCGTCTTCGATGTAGTCAATCTTCGGAGCTCCAATCCGAGGGAGTCGCTGGGTAAAAACCCTCACCGGCGACGGCGCCGGAAAGGCTGATCTGTATTCTCCGGCAACTCCCTCTTCTTTCCCCTCCACGCCGTCGTACCGGATAAATCTCTGGTTTCCCCATGTCTTCAGAACCGGCGATGAGAAATCGCCATGAAGAAGGTTAGATTGGGACTTACCTCGCTGAGTTGCAGTAGCCGCCATGACGAGAAGGGAATCGAAGAAGCAACCATGCGCAGGGTAAAGTAACCTAACCGATCTGAATCACACGGCGGAAGGTGATTGGCGAAGGCCGCTGAGTCGCTCGGGTTTTTGAGGAGCCGGCGGCTAGAGAGAATGCCGGTGAAACTCTTGGCAATGATAATTAAAGAAGAATAATGAGTATATATATTGTTCATGGGTGGGGGAGGATGAGGGTATTTTTGGAATTGCTATAAAACTGGGATGCGCGCGTCGGGCCTTTATATGACGTGCCGGCTGACGAGGCGCGACGGAGAATAGTTGGTCGGAGGGAAATTTTTGGCCGCCGCGGCCCAAACGCACCCATTTGATGTTGAGGAAAATTCGATCGTAGTATGAGGTGTGGGTGTTTGTTTGGGTGAAAAGATCGGTTTGTTTAGGGTCATTTTGAATGTGCTGGCGCTGCGCACGTGTCGTGCGCTTGACGGGAATTTTAGGGTTTGTAACTGTCCTCTGTAAATACTGCGGTTATTTTTCTCATTACATTATATCAGAGTGGATTTTTATAATCTAATCCTAGTTAAACACGAAAATGAATTGATATTATTTTATTGAGTTATTTTTTTAAATTGTGATATAACTTAGTAATTAAAAAATATATTTAAATAAATAAGTTTTCAAATATGAAGATTTNCAGTTAAACACGAAAATGAATTGATATTATTTTATTGAGTTATCTTTTTAAATTGTGATATAACTTAGTAATTAAAAAATATATTTAAATAAATAAGTTTTCAAATATGAAGATTTAGATACATACCATTCAAATTTTATGTGTTTTTATATGACACAATATTACATAAATGGCATCTATATCTTTACTTGAAAAATGCATTTCTTTTTTAAAAAAATTAAAAGTGAAAATTTTGAAGTGATATGAATGATTTGGGTGGTATAAATATAAATATAAAAAATAAAATTACAGTCTACGTGACTCATAACTCAAGCAGCTCTCAATTCTAGCATCTATGGTCTACAGATATTATTGTAACTCTACATTATAGAATAGATAGTCTACGACCTACATAGCTCCCAACTCTAGCATCTGTGGCCTACGAATGTTATCGTAGCTCACCACTACGACCTATGCGACAAACTACATCTTACATGACTTACAGCTCCTATAGCTTTTTAATACGGCTTATGTGGCCAACCGACAACCTGAAGCAAGCATGTAAGACCTAAATGGCCAACCACTACCATGACTTTCAACTACATCTTCTAAGACAAATTAGTGTTAAAACCATTGTCTACAATATTTAATGTGGATTANTATATTATTGTAACTCTAAATTATGGAATAGATAGTCCACAACCTACATAGCTCCCAACTCCAGCATCTGTGGCCTACGAATGTTATCGTAACTCACCACTACGACCTATGCGACAAACTACATCTTACATGACTTACAGCTCCTATAGCTTTTTAATACGGCTTCTGTGGCCAACCGACAACCTGAAGCAAGCATGTAAGACCTAAATGGCCAACCACTATCATGACTTTCAACTACATCTTCTAAGACAAATTAGTGTTAAAACCATTGTCTACAATATTTAATGTGGATTATTGCATCCATAATAATTTACTAAGACCTTCATGTCTCGTTGTGACTATTATTACTAAACTATCATTGCGCATCAACTTTATAATTTCATCTTTCTTAACTCAGAAGAAGAGTGGTTTTGTTTACTCAGCATTACATAATTGATTATTTCAATTAGGCAAGACCTAGTGAGTTTTTCCCATTTTTAGGGTTTTCAACATAAAAATTCAAGGTGTCTCCTTAGGTTTACTCTTTTATTATATGAGTGTACCTAATTTTCGTGCAACATTAGACGCTAAATACTCACTCTATCTCCACAAATCTTTTAGCACACATAAAAAATAATTTGAATAAGATATAGACCCATAATTTGAATGTTACAGTTTTAGTCTAGCCTTGAAAAAGATATTAATTATTTTTTATTAATGAATGAGAATTGGAGGTGATCAATATCTATAGTTCTTATAGTGAGGGCTCGGTATTTTTTATAAAGAGTAGTTAATTGTCTTCTTAAGGCATACTAAATTTTCACATGATATTTATATAGAATCTTGATATTAGTGATGTCAAGTATTGGCATTGGCTTTGATGATATTAGAAACAAGCTAGAGTGGAAGTAAATGTAATTTCCTTGTGAAGTTCAAAATACTGAATAAAATGTTGCTAATTTATGGACCATTAATATCAATGCAAGAGTTTAATTCTAAGTTTTTATCATCCAAATAAGAATAGTTTTAGTCTTCATAGTATAAGTCTTCATTAGAAGTCTAATCTATTGCAGCATGCATATTGCCCCTCAATGGAAACATAGTAACTTTGAACTCTATCGGGATGCATGTCAATTAAACTTTTTTTAATAATTAAAGAAATTGGTAATCAAAGAAAGCACTAATTCAATGTTAAAAAAAAGATCGTATATCTTTTGGAACTAGTGCCTTCTAAAA
>JXCR01065519.1:0-28244 GCA_002079205.1 Phalaenopsis hybrid cultivar
ATCCAATAGACTTGGTGCCAAGATCTTGCTACCCAATTTGCCTCACTACCAAATGAAACTAGTAAAATATGTAAAGATCAAAAGATAAGTCCACGACTTCTTGTCGAAAGGCTTCATTCAAGAGTTTTTCCTATATGTGTAATCCCTTTCTTTCTCACATCAAAGGATGATACATGGTGCATTGACATGGATAGCCATGCCATCAACAAGAATACCAATCACATCATGCGTAAGTTTTCCATAATTCAAGTTCATAGCTTATTAATTATGATGGTTAGCACAGCTATATTATTTATAAGATCAATTAGAGTGCATATCACTAAATCCACATGCATAAGAGATAAATTTAAAAAAAAATCATCTAAACAAAGGATGTTTGGTACCAGTAAATTGTGACACCATTTCGCATAACTAATGACTCTGAGCCTTTTATTTTGATGGCCTTCTGATTTTGTTAGACGGGATGATCCTTTGCATAAATTGCAATAAATTTTTGAGGCGGTTTGCTGAGAAAATCTACATAATCATCTTTAAGTGCTGCTTCATGAATTCTTCCATGATTTCTTAAGATTCAGTGAAATCATATATGAAAATCCTAAAAAAATTAAGATCTTCAAGCATTATGTGTGGCCTACTCCAACCAACATGCATAACATTCATGGTTTTTGAAAGGTTAGCTACATCTACCGAAGATTTATCCATGGATTCGACACCACTATGCCTCTGAGCACCCGCTCCCTCAGAAAGGGTGAATTTTGTTGGACAAATACAATCTCTAATGCCCTTTCCAAAATTAAAGAATTTTTAATGAGTCCAAAAGATAATAAAATTACAATATGTAAATAAAATATTTGAGGTATCATATGATGTCTCTAGGGTTTTCATTAGAGATGAACTCAAATAGCAAGTCCATTTTAACACTTCAAGAAATAAAACAGTGCATCAATGATAATGTTATAGTCCAAACTATGTGTTGTTGTTGACATTACATCTTTATTTAATATCTAAAACAAATTCAATCATAATATAAAATGAGACCAAATTATTTAGCGGTATACTTCAATTCTAAAACACAACTCCAATGCTGAGAACAAAGCTGTAGATGTCCTGAATAGTATGTGCACACTAATAAAGATTAATTTTAAAGTCATAAAAAGTTAACTCTATTAAAAAGACTTCCCTTAAATTTACTAGTCATTGGTTTCTAATACACCCACTCCTAATTCTAACAAGATGCAATATGACTAATTAATTCGAGAAATGCATCTTCGTATATAGATTCCTCACTCTTAGATTCATTCATTGAAAAGGTGGCAATTTATTGATGTAAAGATGGGTATAAATACCCATTACAGGACTCACCGGTAAGGAAAGCAATAAAAACAGAATACAGTAGACAAGGAAAGGAATAATAACAAATATAAGAAGCAAATAATCTCTCTAATTAAAGAAAAACATAAATAGAGAATCCTAAGATCCCTCATACAATTTATAACCTTCTAAATATAGAGTTATAACAAATATGGAATATAATCATAATTATTTTTGAGATCTTTCAACAGACACATAAATATACACTCCCTCAAATTCCCTAAAACCATAGGAAGTCCCTTAGTATAGGCTTTGTCTTCAAGTTACCCTCATTGTGCAATTTATCTCCATCTTAGTAGTCATAAACCACTTTTCTAAAATGACATTTAATTCCATTCTATAAGATGCCTGATGCATGTTAGATAACTTCTTTCACGAGACAGTTTGTCCATATGGGCTTTCTAAATTGATCGTCTCTAAGCATGATTAAGATTTATAAGTTATTTCTAAAATACCTAAAGAAGAAAAAAACTCCTACTTTTCACAACTTATCATCCATAGACTAAAGTTCAGAAAAAGGTTATCAATAGGACCATTGGAGATCTGTTCAGGTTCTTGGTGATAAACCATGCCAGTACTTGAGATCTTCTTCCTCTTATCACAATGCTTGTCTAAAACGGTTATGTTAGTTAATCAATTAGTACAATTCATTTCCATGTTGCCATCAATGTATGAAACATAAAACTAATTGATCTTTTTTATATATATATTTCATACAAGTCTAGTGTATTTACATCTTCATTCAAGCAAAGTATGCATAATTCACACCAAAAGCTCAACAAAACTTACTTTCAACTGTGATAAAAATAAAGCTAATGTTGATACAAATAGATGATAAATAAAATTTAGGGATAATTACGTACAGACCACACGAAACATTAATATTTACAAATTAAGCACTAGTTGATTTTGTTGAACTACCGAACCAATGAATTCACGCATGCCATGATCAAACTGCTGAGAATTTGATAAAAATTAAAAATATGGGTTGGGGTTTTAACACAAATTTTGATATTTGAGTGAGAATTCAAAAAATGGATGAAAGAGGATGGTTGATTTGTAAAAAGCAAGTTTCAGGTGGTCTGTATGTAATTGACCCTAAAATTTAATGAGGGAGACTTGAAAAGCCTGACATATTTTTAATCAAATCTCTTCGAAAGTTAACCCTCAAGAATCTGACCCCTAAAGATTTCTAAAGAAGATAAAAAATAATGCTTATAAGATAGATCATCTCATGCAGGTTGGCATTTCTACAACGTTAAATGTGTCAGCCATAATGATGGACGATATGCAAACCCCACATATTGTTATTCTCTCTATCCCCGCCTATTATTATTCTCTCTACAAATAATACAAGCATGCAATAGATACTCCTTAACAGACATGTTTGCCATCCCATTGCCGAAGGTTTCACCATCAAGATTCAAATTTTAAACGTCCAAATCATCACCACATTAGATGAAGCCATTTGGAGGGTCAGTTCATTGACAAGGTCTTTTTTAAATGGAGGTCTTTTTCACTTGAGAATTCAAAACTCATCGATGACGAGTTGAAAAAGTTGAAATTGCATTCGAAATTGGAGTACTTGTATCTTCATTCTCCATAAGTGAATCCTTCGGAAATAAAGAATTCATCATTATCATCATCCTAAATTTTAGTTCTTATCTACCTAAGCATGTATATTTACATTTTTATTTTTAATAGACCTTATCAAACCTGTCATATTTTGGGCAGATGCATTGCAAGGTTATTTCTTATTTTTAGGCCTAGTGTTATTTTTTTTGTCATTTGATGATGGTTATACCGACTAGAGTAATGAATCAAACCCTTTATTCTTTAGCTTAGCCTAAATTAGCTATTTTGACCCTTTTGACAACTGCTGATCGCAATTGCTGAGGATGACTTCCACATCACTATTTTGACCAAGCATCTTTTTAATCAACCAAGTAACCCTTTGCACAAGATCCACAATGACAGAGATATGCAGAAACAACTTCAATTTAAGTATCTTCACTTCTTTCATACTTTGTAAAAACTGCAGCATGGACAGTATTAGTTTTCACCTAGAAGATACCTTCAGGTTGGCTTTCCTGTTGATCTGAATCAATAGAATCGACATTTTCAGAATATGCATTGAGCTGAATTCCTTCATCAAAATCATAGGCACCCAGCGCATATGCTGCGGCCCTGCTCTTTCCCATTTCCTGAACAACTCGTGCAGCAGCATGAAGTACAGGCCGAGAGAAACTCCGGAAAGAACTCTCCAATCTAAAAAATATAAAACAGTTACAGAACTTAAATAAAGATGGCAAAGAAAAAACTTAGTAGATGCATAAGATTAAGAAAAGCAATTAACAATCTACTGAATACGGCGAAAAACAAATAAAAAAGAGAAGCAGAGAAAATCATGAACCTTCTCATTACAAGTTTAATGAGAGGCTGAGGGCGCCTTGTTTTAGAAGCTTTTTCTTTGGTTGGTTTTGGTGGAAGTCCGTCCTCTGATTTATCCTTTGATGTTACAGACGGTGCCTCTGGAAGCTTCAGTATTTCTCTTGTCAGCCGAATCCATCCAGCAGCTCGCTCTTCAGTCCTTTGATGAAAAGAAGTAAACAGAATCAACTGCTAATTCTTAAAATTAAAACTTGAGACAGCGGAAGTAATTTGTCTCTCAAGACAATGCAAAATATCATTACAAAGGAACAAACAAGCACCTTTCAGTATTATCAAATTTTCCTAAGACACAAAGAATTGCCTCAAAACAAACTCTGTCGCTGGGATCAAGTAGAAGTTGATAGAGAATACTGTTGAACTGTGATTTTATATCTGGCCTCTCTGTACAAACAACAGTATATTTTAATAAAACAAAAATCAAGCTCGGAAAAAAAACGTTAACTTAAAAGCAGGTTTCCTGCAAATGCATTTACCATCCAGGGAACGGGCTCTAGATATCATATAGCACAATCTAGCAAGGGAAACTCTGGCAAGGACATCATGCAAATGTAGAACATCTTGCAAAGCACCTGCTAAAATTCATCTATACTTTTCTTGATAAATATTAACTGGCAACACAAACATACGATCCAGAAATAGATAAGATTAATAAGGATAACATGAGGATAACATGCCACAAGTATAGCACAGAAGCAACCACCAGATAAAACAAACTGAATTTAATTTTATTCTTCAAAAAAGCAATGCATTTTGCAACATTTTGTCCTAGCATGTTGATGCTTCGGGAAATCCCATAATAAATTTGATTTTTCACATCAATTAATTCAAACCATGGTATAAAAAGATATTCCAATATTTGAGGCTACTACCAAGCTGGCAGAGAAAAGCCAAAGTTCAAGATGTAATGACTCGTGGACAGAAATTGCTGCAAGCAGAATTATACTCGCTCGACTTAGCAGAGAGGCTATCCCAGGCTTCATTCTTTGACCTCCAGATCACAATAGCATGTGTCAAATTTGCTCTACAAATCATACACCCTTATTTTGAGAATATAAACAAAGGCATTGGGGAAGGGACATATGCAAAACCACGAAACCAACTCAAAAGATCTAAACAAAACTTAAAACAGAAGCACACAAATCAGAAACACATAATACGCAAAGAACACAAAGATCTAACGTGAAAAAACTCAAGTACGGGAAAAAATCAGGGAGCCACGTCACACCAACAAATTAAATATAAAAAGGTGAAGAATTGTAGAAATCACACCACACTCAAGCCTCTCTAAACTTTTGAAAACTTCAAGAATTCTCCTCTCATTCGCACAAGAGAAATTGAAATCCAACATGTCTACGTACACAAATCCTACTGGATGATTTTAAGCTTTGAACTTCCCGAATGCAGGTACTGGCACTACGATTGGGCATTGTGGTGTCCGCTCCTAGCGTTGGGGCTAACGGGTGTATATACGTCAAGTCGGCTTGCAAGTTGACTAGAATACGGCTCATTAACGAGCTCGCAGTCGAGCTTGTTGACCCTTGAGTTCAAGCTCGAGCTTACAACCTAGCTCATATAATATATGAGCTCGATCTCAAGTTTCTCATGACTCAACTCGTAAACTCGTCAAGCAGCTCGATTAAATTGCATGTAGGCGTAACATTGCTACCTCTTGCAAGTCACTCGCATTAGTCGCATGGCCAAAATCTGATCGTCTGATTGGAGGCCATTTTGATTCAATTCTTATTTTGAAACCCTAAACGCCTATTCCCAAATCACAATCTTGTATTCTTGTTTATGTCTCATAACCTCATTACACCCTCCTACTCCCCAAGAGCAGCACAACACAGCTCGATCAGATGTGAACTCACAATCCCCATTCCCCAATAATTTGCGTCCGCGCAGCTCTCGTCTCCGCACAGCTTGGTGTCGACATGCAACACTCACATTCACTGCCCACCGACCATCACCGAGCTCCTAAATCAAACTAGCACATGCTTTTATGAAACATCACAGTTTGTTGGAGATGAATAAAAAAAACATAAATTTAGGTAAAATTTTATCTCTTTTTCTAGTTCTCTGTATTATTCATTTAACCAGGTAGTGGCTTAGAGGCATTCAAGAGGGTTTGGTTTGCCTTATGATGTTTATGTTGGCTTTTTGCTTAGGATGTCGAATGGCTTGTTGTTTGCTTTCCTTGATTAATTTAAGTGATAATTTGGTTCCTTAAAGAGTTGAAGTTAGGAAATATGATTTAAAAACAATGAATTGTATTTCATTTATAAGTTAGTTAGATTTAGTTTAATAATCAACAGTTTTTTTATCTTTTTTCCTCTGAAAGATTTACATAAATAACACTTAATTTCCATGTATTTATATATTTTGAAAACGATGGTGCTTGCGATCTACCAGAAACAAAGAATTTTATGATCTATTTGATCCTATTTTGGTTTTAATATATTTTATAGTTGAACAAATGATATATTCTACGATCTACTAGAGACAAAATATTTTATGATCTATTTGACTTTAATTTAGTTTGAATAATTTTGCATTTGGACGAATGATATATTTTATAATATACTAAAAACAAAGAATTTCATGAGTTGATGAATTTTTAGTCTTTTGCATAATTTTAATTTCTTAATTTCTTCGTGTGTGTAAGGTTTAATTATTGTTACAAGTTATATGAAAATTGTAATTGGAAGAAATTATTGCTACATGTTATATGTAAATTGTAATTGAAAGCCTGGAATTTAGCCTAAAAGGGGGGTCAAAAACAAAATAGCCTGGCTTGATGAATTAGGTTTGGATTCCTTTGAATGCTGTATTTTTCTGTTTCTGTTTTCCATTGATTTTGTCAGCACCAAAGTTCATGCTTCTTGTTCTCATTGAACGCAAATTGAGGCCTTTACTTGCTTAAAGAATGTTTTCTTTTTCAATATTATATATATTTTTGGAAGATTTACATACATACCACTCAATTTATATGTACTTACATTTACAACACCTGAACTTCAATTCTTGCATACAAACAACCTTTCCTACGATGCATGAATTTATTTATTCACTTTTTAAAATTTAAAATGTTTGTATTTTTTATGTGCTATGAAAGATTTGGGTGGTAAAATGTAAAAAAGAAAACAGTAGGTGTTAGATATGTAAATGCTTAGGAATTGAGTGGTATTGAAGTAGCCCCTATATTTTTTTTCTATTTTGGATAATTTTAGCATTTCCTTTTCTTCGATACCACCTTCCACATGATATTAAATTTCAAAGTTTAACAAGTTCTATTTTTTTTTTCAATCCTATGCTTAGTGATCATGGTTGTAGATTGTTTCTGGCAAATGGCATCCATGATACAGCATACAAGTATACAATTCAATTATGAAGTGTGACGTTGATATCAGGAAAGATCTTTATGTGAACATAGTTTTGAGTGGTAATTTCACTGTGTTCTTTGGTATTGATGAGAGGATGAACAAGAAGATCACGGCTTTGGCTCCAAACATGAAATAAAGTTTAGGTGTTAGATATGTAAATGCATATGAATTTCGTCATATGTATGTAATGTTTTTTATCTGAATAACAGCTTTATGGGCTTTATGATAAAATTTTTGTGGAGAAGGGCATTTGATTTATTTTTAGATAATTGCAATATAAATCTACAGCTTTTTCCAATTGCTTGATTTAAACCAACATTTGAAATTTTAAGTACAATCAAGCTTATGAAACGCGTCAAGCTTGAGCTTTCCAATCGAGCTTGAGTAACCAAGCCAAGCTCAAGCCTAATTTTCTTTCCCCGAGTTGAGCTCAAGTTCTAGACCTGTAGCTTTGGCGCCTCCAACTGGTGTTGGGGCATCAAGAGCTCAGATTTAAAACGCCAGGGCGCTGCATCCGAGCCTTCTGCGCCTAATACAAAAAATAATTTCAATACAGAGGGCCACTCCTCCCTCGTAACCCTTGAGCAAACTCACAGTCATGCTTGACCAACAGAACTGAGCTTTGAGTAACCTATTGATTGACACAATTAGACCCCAAATAATAATAATCTCTCACTAGGAGACTGATTGCAATCAAACATGCTCCTCCAAAAAAACCGCAACATCTTCATAGTTATAAATTGTAGGATGGTTCATACTTGTCTCAACCTTCTTGAACTCCAACTGAAGCCAAGGGTAACTTTAGTTTCTCAATAGTTACAGCCTTAGTCAATATGTGTGTATCTTCTCCAAAGAAAATTGATTATTTTGTAATAACAAAAATTAATAATAATAGCAATTAATTGAATAGGCACGAAAGGTAAGCATCCCTTCAATTACTACTTAAGAGTCATATTACTCCACATTCGAACCAATATGAGAATGATCAAGAGACAACAAGAGAGATAGAAAAGAAAAACGGTTGATCCCTAGTTAATGAAAAAGAAGTCGCACAAGAAACGTGCAGCCAATGTGCAGTATCTAGCCATGTGAAGGAGAAGAATCTGCAATATTGTGTCGAGACAGAAGGTAGAGGAAGGAGAGGGAGGTGGCGACATCGAAGAATTACCTGGACCGAGCTGCGATAGAGGAGGAACCTACGGCTCCTTACGGTGGTCAGTGCGAAGGAGAAGAAGCTGAAGAAGAGGAAGAAGGAGATTGTGAGTGCTATCTGCATCGAAGCCAACGATCCTTGCATGCGGCTTGTACAAAGGAAGGAGGTCCTACACTTGGTTTGTGGGGATGACTCGGGACCGAAGGAGAGGAGGAAGAAGGGAAGGATCTGTGAAACTGTTCGCACGTGTTAGCGTTATAAGACCCGGAAGCGAACCGTGTGTATGGGATCAAAGCTTTAGGTAAGTATCAGATGTTTTTAATGTGTACATATATAAATTTATGTAATTAAAGAGATTATAATACATAATTAAAATTTATGAATTTAAATCAGGCATTATTAGAGGATAATTGCTTGAGAAGGACTATCAAGTTGAACAATTATTGGTAAGGTAAGTTTGACTTATATTAATTACTTGGATGTGAAATATAGGTGTACTTGTTAAATGCTAATAACATGTTTAATTTAATCAAATATAACAGTAGAATAGGTGAATCAATTAGAGTTGTAAGAGAAAAGAAGAGACGTGTAAGGAACCAAACCAAATCTTGTTAAGGTAATGAATGGCATAATTATTTATTTGCGTTATTATTATTATGCCATTAGATATATTAAAAATTTTCATTTACAATAGAATTCATATAATTATATGCACATTTAATTAATAGGTAATAGTTAAGAAGTGAAGTGAGAAATTAAGCATTTACAACAGTTCTTTAAGGCTAAGACGAGTAATTATTTTCTTTTTAAGTATTAATTTAATATTATTTAAAATAAATAATTGATTTATTAAATAATTTAAAACAAGTATTTCATTCATGTCTTGTATTTTGATAGTCTAAAATGTATCACAAATGAGAAAAAAAAATGAACATAAAAAATGTATTTTAAATGATTTTAAAATATCTGAAATGAAATGTAAAAGTTTAAGTTATAGAGAATTACACCCAGATGATACTAGCAGTGGATGCAATGTACCCATGCACGTTAAAGAAAATTGTAAAGGTGTACCTCCGGGTACAATTTAGGGTACGTTCGGGTATAATTTTGAAATTGTCATCAGACGCATTTTGGAGGATACCTTCAGCTGTGACGGTAATCCTATTTTGAATTTTAAAATGGTTAAAAACGGTAAATGCTTAAAATGAAAAGGGAAGGGATAAATTTAAAATTTTAATGAAATGAACTGCAATTTTTTTTTATCATTCATGCATAGCATAACATAAGAATTCAATGCATATTAGATTATAATTACTTACTAAGTCATACTTACGGCTGCAATTAATATTTTCTTTCGGGAGAAGAAAAGTTTTAAACTGATATGTCTGGTAGGAAAGACTTGGTTTACATGATAAGAACTACAACTGATAGGTACTAGTATGATATGTTAGAATTTCTTTTGGTATTATTTCTTTTGGATAGACATATATGGTTGTATGGATTGAAATTCTTCTTCCAAATTTTCTGTTACTGTTGGATGATTTAAGTTTCCTTATTGTGCCTGTGGATTATCAGCGCTTATTTTATATGTATTGAAAGTTTGAAAAATGTGGATAGTTAGTTAAATGCTAAACTCGTCAGACCGCAATGCCCGTCTTAGTTAATTCTAAATACTGAGTCAGGTCGTGACACTTTCTAGAAGCGAATGAATGAAATTATATTTTATTTAAATGTGCTTCTCCATGGCATGAAATGAGATGTTATTTGCTTGATGAATGGCACTCATAATGTCACTATAAAACTTTTTATTCTCTTACTCCTTACCTAGCTCTGCCATAAAACTTTACAGCCAAGTCATTTCCTTACTAATCTCAGTGATAGTAATGTACACAGTTTCTATAGTTGATAGTACAACAATGTTCTATAAACTGGAAACCTAATTCACCGTTGTGTTTCCCAAAGTAAAGGTATAACACGTACTTTTTCTACCATCAATATCTCTTGCCATATCTAAATTTATATATCCCTATAAATTAATCTCTACAATTCCAAAGCAAAGTGTCTTATTAATTGTTTCTCTCAAGTATCTACGAATCCACTTCATCATCTCCTAATTATGTTTCCATGTATTACTCATGTGCTTACTGACCACTTGCATTGCATGTGCAATATCTAATCTTGTACATATCATCGCATACATTAAACTTTCAAATGCTAAAGCATACGAAATTCTTCTCATATGTGTTTGACCTGCTTCAGCGCTTAGGTTATTTTTATTAGATAGTTTAAAGTGGATATAATAAGGAGCAAACAAATTTTGCCTCACTCATTTTGAATGTGTAGGATATTCTCAACATATTCCTCTTGAGAAAACTTTAATGTACCTACACGTTTCACAACTGAATTTCATACTGAATTTGTTTTTTTAGTTAGACCTAAATTCTTCATTTCATACTCCTTTGGTAATTGCTCCATCAAGTCCCTAATCTTCTTCCAATCTGCTCTTAGAATCAGCATTTCATCCACATTAAAATAAAGCACAATATTAGAATTATCAAAAAATATAATGAAGCAATAATGATCCGTCTGACATAAATCCATCAAATCTCTTGTACCACTATTTTGGAGTTTGCTTCAAACCATAAAGGTTTTTTCTCAATCGACAGATCATGTTTTCTTTTCCTGAAACTTCCTATCCCTTTGATTGCATTACATACAGTTTATCTTCTAAGTCACCATTTAAAAGGTTTTTACATCCATCTATTCTAAATATAAATATTTCTCTACCACTAAGCTCATCACAACTCTGATAGTTATGATCTTCACCATGGGAGAAAAAATCTCAATATAGTCCACTCATTCCTTTTGTTGAAATCTCATCACAAGCCTCGCCTTGTAGCGCTCATCACTATCTAATTCTTCTTTTAGCCTGTAAACTTCTTATTATGCAACATTTTTTTGTCATTTTGGTAGTTTGTCAATTCACGTGTTTGATTTGATATGAGTGACTGCATCTCGTCATCCATGACAAACTCTCATTTCTTTGAGTCTATAACTTCAGTGGTCTCATCATAATATGTTGATTCACCACTATCAATCGACAGTAATATTACAAATAAGAACTCTATATTAATCATGCGATTCGGTTGGATCTCCTGACTTCGGTAGCACGTGTCTGAAAAACTTCTTGTGCTTCATCAGATTGAGCACTTTTTCTTTCTTTATCTTTCAAATCACTGGAGTCTTCTATCTCAGCATAATTGTAGGAGTCTTCAACAGTAATTGATAGAGAATCCCAAATGTTGTTTATGTCCACATCTATCTTCATTTCATCGAAAGTGATATCATTGCTTCTAATACATTTCTGATTTTGATAGTCTCAAAATTTGTAACCAAATTCATCAGTCATAACAAATGAAAGTGTAATTGACAGATTTTGAATAAATTTTATTCTTGAATTCCACATCAACATGAAATATATGATAAAAACCAAATGTTTTATTATTCCAAGTTTCTTCAGGTAAGTCTTCATTTCAAGGTACTGACGAACCACCATTGATCAGATAAACTTCAGTATTCATTGCTTCAGCCTAAAAATATTTTGACAAGCTTGCATACAACTCATACTCCTGACATGTTCTGTGATGGTTATATTCATGCACTCAACATTACCATTTTTTTGTCGTATCCTTCGAACAATGAACTTACGTATGACTTCTTTTGAAACACAATAACTCGTGAATCTTTGATCATGAAGCTCGTCATAATTATTTGATTTGAAACTTTTCAACCCAAACATATATCATTCTCAATCATAACTTGTCACTTCTTAAATACATCAAATACAACAAATTTATATTTTAAGAAGTACAACCATATTTTTTGATGTCATCATACAACCCATACAAAGTACTGAGAACCTCTAATAGACTGAACAAGAGTAGAATCCCATACATTAATATGCACTAACTCCAACATTTTGGACTTCAAATTTGAACCCCTTTTAGAGAAATTAATATTCTTTTATTTGTCATAAACATAATCTTCATAAAAGTCTAACTGTTTAGACTCTAAAATTTGATATTATAAATAAGCGACTTCATATATTTCTCAGTTATATGGTCAAGCCTACGGTGTCAAAGACCTGCATCCAATTTTGTTCCAACTACTCCAATGAATTCAAACATCTCATTGATCGGATAAAAGGTACCTTCAATGTTGCCTCAAGCCACCACCATTACCCATTTAGTGGCATTCCATGAGTCACCTGTGAAAGTGATGATATACCCTAAATTTGTAAGCTAGTTCGTAGAAATCAAACCTATACGAGCAAGGAACATGCCTACTTCATTCAGTTTTCAGATTGATCCATTTGGTAACCTAATATCAACATCACATTTTTCAATAATATTGTAGACCTTAATAGCTCCCAAATACATCTTCCCTAAATTATCTTGAGTGTAGTTTTTAAACAAATCTTTATTGGAGCAAGCATGAAAAGAGAATGTATTATCTAAGAAAAAAATAAAGAGTCATCTTGATTTTCATCTGTGGAAAGATTTGTAGAGTTTTCTATCTGGACCTCCATCACTCAACTTCTTTGGAGCTTTATAGTTCTCTTTAAAGTAACATTTCTTCCTACAGTTCCGGTATTCACATCTACTATTTTTCTCTTCCTAACCTGGACCTGGACTTTTCTCTCCAAGACTTAGATCTTCATGTGTTTGTGTTTCTATCCAGATCCCTTTCTCTAGTGTCAACATCAGAGTAGAATTTGAAGTTTCACCGCTCGTATTCTTGCAAACTTCTTCATTCAACACTAACCCCATAACATTATGAATGTTTAACTCTATATTTCTTGAATAGTTACACATCATGGTATCAAGTTCATTCTAATTATCTGACAATGAAGATAAAAGTAACAGTACCCTAACCCATCATCAAACTTGATGCTAATAGAACACAACTGATTAGTCACAGCATTAAAGTTATTCAAGTGCTCAGCCACTATGCACAATCTTCATAGTAATAATCTCTTCATCCAAAAAGCTTTGCTTTAAATAGAAAGCTTCTCATATCTTGTTAGTGCAGTCATAAGATCCAAGTAGCCTTCTCATTCATAATATTTTAAGCAATAGATGAGAAAAATAGAAGTCAAATTAAACCTAATGTTTATTCAATCGATAATTTTTCATTCTTCCAGAGTCATCCATTATGCTTTCTTGGTCATTCCATCCAGTAGCAAATACATTTTCTTTCGATACAATAAATCTTCAATTTGCATTTTCCAGAAAGTAAATTCGCACCATTAAACTTTGCAACTTTGTACCTATCTTTGTCGGTCATTGCACCACTCAAACCAAAGATCTTCAGAAACCCCGCTCTCATACCACTTTTTGGGGAAACGTTATAGACAAAACCACGAAATCAATTTGAGAGATCTGAAACAAAACTTTGAATTGAAAGTACAAATCAGAAAATGCAAAGAACATCGAGATTTTAAAGTGAAAAAAACCCAATGAGAAAAGGCCGCGGAGCCACACCACACCAAAAAATTTATTATTAAAAATGAGAAGAATTGTGCAAATTACACCACACTTAACCCTCTCTACACTTTGGAACACTTCAACAATCATCTCCTCTTTCGCAAAGAGAATTGAAATCCAAAACATCTTTGCCCACAGATCCCACAGCGAAGGCCTAATTTTAAGCCTCGAACTGCCCAAATGCAGTTGCCGGCACCGGGGCGCCGCATTTGGTCATTGCGGCTCCCCCTCCTGGAGTTGTGGTGTTGAGCGCTATAGCACTGGGGCGTCGAATTCCAAGGAACAGGGAGTTGCATCTGAGCACTGCGAAGCACGGTACAAGAAAAAAAATTTCAATATAGGGGTCACCCCCCACCCTCATGACCAATTGATCGACAAAATCAGACTCCACAGAATAACAAAAGGTGCACACAAAAAATCAAATTTAGGTACAAAAATTAGAATAGAAACAGACAGTAAGATAGTTCATTAAAGAAAAATGATAAATAAATTTGATCGCCAGAAGAATGAAATAGAGAAAAGAGATAATATACATGGGGATGCAGATACATCAAACATAGGCGATATTTATTAGAGTGCAGCGTAATTTGTAACTGATAAATGTAAGCTTCAAAGGTTGGAGACTCATCATAATTTATATAAGCGATGAAAGTTGGAAGGTGGAAAATCCTTAATGTACAGGACTGATTAAACATGGAAGAAGCATGAGCTGGTTAGCTCGTGTGTGATCTGATACCTCGTAAACAACTTTCCTTTGCCCAAACCTTAACCCATTCCATTTATGGGCTATGCTTGCAATAACTCCCAAATACATAAAAACCCCATTCTCAAGTTATCAATGCTGAAGCATGTTTCTAAAATGCGGTTATTGATAATAGATAATACTCATTATCTGTGCAACAGTGTTAAACTATAGTTAAAAAATACACAGAGAAAAATAAAAAGTAGAAAGGGGTCATGACATAGAACATGCGTGCAAATGTCCCGAGTTAAGTTGCTAAATGGTTAAAGCAGAACATTGTCTGAAAAAAATACCAAATTGTTCTGTGTAAGAACAACCCATGATTGAATATGGTGAATGTACAAAACAATTATAAAAAGAATAAGCACCATAAATGTACCAAGATTTATCTAGTTCAATTAAACAAGTCTCAATGTCCATGAGAAAGGAGAGAGAATTCATCCACTCAACAAGTTCCTGTCAATCATTCTTAGCTATTGCTTCAAAAGCATGTCATAGCAACTAACCACTAATTTCAATCACAAAGAAAAAAAAGAAGTATGATATTAAAATCATGAGTCCCAAATCATGAGTCCCACACGTAAGAAACCTAAAACCTAGAGTTTCCCAACTCATTGCTTGATCATACCAGAAAAAAATAGAGAAATTTCAACAAACAAAAGTCATGCATGTTGCTGATATTAAATATCAAGCAAGATAACTGTTGCATAGCAATTGAGATTTAGCTCGCAATCCAAAAACCCTATGCCCAAATTCAGCAGCAGCCCACTCTTTTCGCGTGCAAACCAAAGAGGTCCCACAAACCCTCCCTAGATTGCTTCTCATATAAAATCAAATAAGATTATATTCCAAGGCATAATAAAACTTGAAAATTTTTCTTTAGACCTATATAATAAATGTTGTGACGAACGTAAAATTATACCAACTTCTTTAAAACTATGCAACAAATGTTGCTCCAAAACAACAAAACTAAGCTAAAACTGAACATTTCTTACCACTGAATTAATATTGCCTGAATCACCTCTATAACTCTTCTCCAAGCTGAGCACTTCGAGCTCTTAAAGCCTCAAAGAGCCAAACGCATGTAGCCTCAACAAAACCAAATGATACTCTAACTTAGCACCTAAGAGAAACCTCCAAAGCATGCAAACCACATAATAAAGCAGATTAACTAATACTAAAAGTATACTTGCCGCTGAATTTTCATAACTCTGAAGCAATCATCTCCACTTTCGGAATACAAGAATGGCAAGGCTTAGCATTAGAAAAAATTGATCCACTAAATGATTAGCCATAAATGGGTTACAAATTAAGGATACTGACCTCTTCAAAACCCGAGGACACTAAGCTTTCAAAAAGAAAAAGCCTATAAATAAGCCTCACACATGAAAGAGGAGAGAGAATTAGTAAGCCTTATATATATGGGAAAGAGGAGAGCAAGAGAGATTGATTCACTAAATGATTAGCCATAAATGGGCTACAAATTAATGATACTCGTTGGACCTTTTCAAAACCCTGGACATAAGCCTTCAAAAAAGAAAAAGCCTATGTAGCCCTCACATATAGTTTCACCACACGCAACAACACAGACCTCTAAGGCAAAGCTGGTGAGATTAGCCACTTCTATCCCTTGTCCTCCATGATCTCATCAATTGATTATGTTCTTGCAGCTTGAGAAGAATGTCCAAGCAACCTGAAATTTATTCCAATTGACAGAGAGAACTAAGAGATTTAAATTTTAAGCATGCCAGGTCTCAAACACAAGAAACCTAATCAAGACATTTCTAACTTGTAGCCTAACTATATGCAGGATAAATTAATAGGATCTGATCAATCACGACACATGCATACTGTCAATAAAAAAAATAGCAAACAAGATAGATATCACATGAAAACCAAGAATTAACCCAAGATCCAAGAACCTTTTGTGCAAGTTGAGAACTATGTAACCCTGAACATGCAAACTAAGATCCCGTACACCCTTTGCCAAGTCCCAAAAGAATCACTGGCATTCCAATACTTCGTAGGTTGTTTCTCATTCAAAACTAGATGAGGGAAGATATCAAGGCATAATAGATCCCCTGCAACCCTTCATATCATGTGTAACATTTGTTGAACCAAATATGATAATATTGAAAACTTAACAAACATCATGTTGGATGCACCTTTATCTAGTACCAGAGCCTGCACAGAATAGGGCAAAGAAAATCCAAAGGAGAAGGCGACAAGCCTAATAAGAGATGTGGAAAAACAAATGAAGACTTTCTAACTGAACCTCAAAAGTGATTGAACTTCAGACAATGAAAAATGGCAGTTTATGGACAGCAAGAGGAATTTACTGGTAATGTAAATTGGCATGGGCTATCACCTAAACTAAGTTACAATTTAACATAAACAGTGAAACTTGGAAAGTTACAAAGAAGCATAAATGAGGACAGCATTCCTTGTTAAAAGAATGCCGGGATGAACCTGCAAAATGAATGTTCTGATGAAAATAACGCAGCCCTATTCCTAGGGATGAGAAGTTTAAGAGCATGTGCTTGTAAATTCTCTATATAAAAATTTTGAAGGTGCATATTTAAGATTCAGTTCCTTTTTAAGGAAGATAGGCTTAATTGGGGAAGCAACTCTCAGTAACAGAGCAATAGCACAAACATTTCTCTCCGACTACCAGTAGTCTTCTGCCTGACAAAGAGTTAAGAAACAATAAATCTATAAAAGACAAAAAGCAAAAAAATAATAATAAAAAAAAGGATTAGGTTAAATTCTCCTTCAAATAATCCAAAAGCTGAGGCGGAATCATAAAACCAACCAATTTACACTTTAATATAGAAATACTATCAAATATACAGCAATCAGCAGCAAAGAAAAGGGATAAAGGATTGCAGTTACACAAATTTCCGAGCATAAGTATCAATGCTGCGTGTTACATGATAAGAATGACAATCCAAAAAAGTAAAAGAAATATACCTCCAGGTTGTGCAAGCTTTCCTGCAAAATAACATGGAAATATGAATCATGTTAGCATATGAATGAAATATATAACAAATCATCTGTCATAAATTTACTGATTCAGGTAAAAGTCAGATGGGTAATGAGGATTTTTCATGCTGCTCTGTTTATCAACATCCATGCCCAATGCAAGAATAAACTTAGGAGAGATGAACTGATGTTTAAGTAATATTCGCGACAAATAATGTAATCACATAAAAAATAAACTGACCCAAAGCCATAGCTACAGAATAAGGATCTCTCATAGCTATATCAGAGATGATAGCCAAAGAATGCCTCACTGCAACTGGATCAGTGAATGAAACCCTACAATAATAGCAAAGTAAAATTAATAAAGGAAGAATCGTTGCATTTCATAGAACGGTAAATTAAAAGATCTATACATACTAAATTGCCTGAATACATCAGACTCACTACCCTACTATTGTCAATGTATAGATAATTCACTGATGCAAAAGGAGGCACCTACACGTAATCATAAATGCAGATCTAGCAGCATGGAAATATATACAATATTGATCAGTTATTGGTTTCTACAGAAACATTGAAATTGCATTCTGCATACCAAACTACACCAAAGAGAAAAGATGAACACCCTCGACAAGAGAAAACAAACTCATTCATATGAGGCATTTCATGCTGAAAACAATTAAAACCCAAAGTAACCAACTTTTGAAAACATGGAGAAATATCATTCAGTAGAACGCTTGTGGCATTGAAACTCAAGCACAAACAAGGATGATTAATTGAGCATCATAGCAATTATAATAAGTGAGGGAAAAGGTAATCAAAATTAACTAAGAATGCCATAATAATAAATCTCAAGTAAAATTTTAAAATTACTCTTTGAAGCCAAAGCGAACTGAAGCCTATGAAGCCCACTTCACTCCAAGCATAGAAGTTAAGTTGTAGGATTTATTTTGTGATTTTTTCGTTTTTAATTATTGCAGCATATTAGAAATTTGTTATAACAGTGCCAAAGGGCAATTTCATTATTTGTTATTTATTATTGTTTAGTTTAAATATAGCTAACATGTTTAAAAATAGTATGTATTAGATTGTTGTTGAGAGTCATAGGTTTAGAGTTTGGGAGAGATTTCCTACCTCTCAAATTGTAAGAATTGCGAGAGATTACCTACCAATCGAATCGTAGGTGTTTATCCTTATATTTGTATTGAATGTTTGATGTTCTTGCAATAAAATATGTGTTTGTCCTAATTTCTGTGAAAATTTTCTAACAAATGGTATCCGAGCAATCAATTTCTGGGAGATTACCTACATGATGCTTGTAAACATGGATGGCTTGAACTCCCTCTGCCCTAATTAAAGTCAATGAGATCTTCATACACAAGCGTTCGGTGTGAGCAACGATGGAATCCTATAAGGGAGAGATCTTCATACTCAAGCGTTCGGTGTGAGCAACGATGGAATCCTATAAGGGATTGTGATACAGTTGCGATAAGAGCTAGCTGGCTCTGAAGCCTTTGTCTTCCCAACCGGATTGCAACGTCCAGTGTCGAAGCAGTCGAAGGAAGCAACTTCAGAATCAAGGCATACATGGCAGAAGAATTGCAATAAAGTCCAACAATAATCCTCGCATGATAGTCCCGATTCAAATTAGAGGGGAAGCAACATCGAAATCACAACATACAGAGCGAAGTGTCGCCGACTGGCAATACAACTGCAACTGACGGGGAAAAGGGATCGTGGCGTACAGAGCAACATCGAATGACTGATCTGGGCGCAAACAATGGGATCGTGACTTACAGTGACCTAATATCACGATACAGTCGCGATTGGAGCTATCTGGGAAGTGGCGACTGAATTGAAGTGATCCGAGATCACTGACTTGCGGTACAGTCACAATAAGCGCTAGCTAGGAAGCGACAACGGAATTTTAGAGTATAGAAATTTTGCCTCAATGATCGAAAGTTTTCCTGGAACTAAGGTAGGCTAAGAAAATGAATGCCTATTAGGAGAAATTAAAGGAAGAGTTGAAATGGCAAGCATTTCTCATTATGGAGGGATGATTCGAGAGAAGACTGACAGCTCTAGAAGAAATGATAAAGAAGATTGTAGAGTCCCACATAAAACCTGGACCACCTACAGCGTGATCTAGCAACGACATCTGAAACTAAAGTGAGCAGCAGCAATCAGAAGAATTCGTACAAAATTAGGGCAACATCATTGTCTCAGATAGGTCTGAAGCTGCGGGATCGGGCGAAAGAATGAGAAGCATGATCGAGTGTCGCACTTCGAAGGAATAGTGGGACATTAGGACAGCTTGAACAAATGGAAGCAAGCAGGATTGAAGTTGACAAAAATGGAAGTAACATATGATACGGAGTTGACAGAGATTCTGGTGATCGATGAACTACAGGAAGATCCGATTGATTGGAAGTCCAAACACCATCAGATTTAGATGTGGCCAAAAAATGTGCACAAGACATTTCGAATTCATGTGGGTCATATAAATTTATGATTAATAGAAAAGGATCGTCGAAAGGTAATGGACAGTGGTAACCATACGACTTGATCCAGCAACAATTTTCTCATCTTGAGAAGAATGTCTTTTTGGGAAGGGAGTAATATTATGACGGCACCTAATGACAGTTTAGCCATTATTAGCCTAACGGAAATTTTTTCATTTGACATTTATTATTATTTAGTATAAAAAGGGTTAATATTTTTAGGGTTAGAGTAATGTATAACATTATTGTTGTGATTCTTATGTTAGGGTTTGGAAGAGATTTCCTATCTCTCAAACCGTAGGGAGAACACCTACCTCTCAAATTGTATGTGCTTATCTTTATATTAAAGTTTAATGTTTGATATTCTTACAATAAAATGTGTTTTCCCTAATTTCTGCAGAAGAATCATATCAAATTGTTCAAAATTTTAATTTATAAATTAACCATAAATATATGTATTCAAGTTACGTATCGTATAACATTTTTTTTAATTTTATATCAACTCTTATGTTATACTTAATATTTCATAACTATTAATAAAAATATTTATACATTAATAGTCTTGTATAATCTAATAGCGTTTTGGTTAAAAAAAGTGTTGTTTTGTTCAATGCTTTGAAGCAAAAATAAAGTTTTGGGCATCGCATTGCACTTGGTTATCTTATAAGATTGATCTAAATATATTAAGTCCAGGTAGTTTTGAACAAACAAATCTCTTCTATCATTCACCTATAGTGGTAGAAATCTCTTGACCAGTGTTATCAAGACACAAAATGCAACTAAATTCACAAGGCATTATTTTTTGCTTCAAAGCGCAAAACGCACAGCGAAGCAGTGCTTTTATTAACCAAAGCACTAATAGATTATATGAAACTATTCATGTATAAATATATTCATTAACAATCATAAAAAATAAAGTATGACTTAAAAGTTGATATAAAATAAAAAAGAATATGGTATAATACTTAATTTTTAAGACAAACATTGAGGGTCAATCTACAAATTAAAATTTTAAAAATTTATTATAGTTTTCTACAATAGTTAATAACTTAAAAATTATAAAAAACCTGCTTAACTTCAGCGCTTCAAAGCACTCTTCAGTGAAGTGAAACAGTTGACACGTGCTTCATTTCGTTTTGCTCGTGAAACGCATTTTTAAAAACATTTCTCTTGACCATCGCTTCAAAGTGCACTTTTAAAAACATTGCTCTTCATCATCAAGGGACTCAAAATTTTATAGTCACGGTTAGGCTAGAAATATAATATGGGTCCGAATGAAGGTTTGTACAAATGGTTACTAATATCAGACTTGAGTGTGACTAAATGATATTAGTGGAAGATAACACTTTTGGAAATATATTTGAATGAACTGGGGATAAAATAAGAGTAGAAAATGTGTCGTTTGATGAGTTGATAAATTCATGAAATATGAAGCATAGAGTAAGCCTATAATGACATAAATATAACTTATTTCAAAATGATTTCTAAAAAAAACATGTTTATCATCTAAATAGCATTAAATATAAACGAATGAAAATGAAAACTCATAAAGCCAAACCCAAATAGTTGTGTTAAATCTTTTATGACAATAACGGAGTTTAAGAAATTAAATCCACCGTTAAAAAAAATAATTATTTGAGAAATCATATTCCTAACATAATACTTAGAAGCATTGCTAGCTAAATCACCTTCAATGGGGAAACAAATGCAATTATTTTGATCAAATAACAGAAGGAATTACTTCAACCCAACCATAGAATACACCCCCTCAGATGGTAGTTATAGGTCCAAGAGATGAATTACTAGTCACCACAATTTCTTTATATTGTGACAAAATAATCCAGTAGCATTTTCGCTTTTACCATTTCTAGTTAGGAAAGCTCAGGCTAGAGTGGGGATAAGGATGGGTAGTTTTCTTTCCTTTTTAGGTAATGGATACCATTGTGTGGGTATTTATTAAAAGGTGCTAGAACAGTTAGGTGTTCAGGTTGACATACAGTTTCATAGTCAAAATAATTTTAATTAAAATAAAAATTTAAGATTCAATCAAATTTACTGTTTTCCTCAACTCTTCCCCTCTTGCATGACATCCTGGCCCTGCTACCAAATGATAAGGTTTGTTTGACCCCATTTAGATCATTGGCTATGCCAATTTTTTATAATCAATGTACCCTTAACTGCTTTTGATAGAATAATTAATAAGAAGACTGAGTTAACGATGACAACCATGAAAAACATCAAGGACAATGAAGGTATCATGCATCTGACGAAAAAATTGGAAGGAGAGATCCAACTACCCTTGTATGGCTCTGTGCAAGAATGCTGGATTTCCAGGATCGAGAGGAAGCCTTCTCAGGGCGCTAATTGCAGCATATTGCAAATTGTTCTGGATATTAGACTGCAAATATAGAATCAGATATCCCATCAAAATACTGAACAAACATGATGTACGGATAAAAACTGCATTTTTGCACATATCACTAAGATAGCCGCTCAAACTCAGGTTTAATTTTTTGAGATGTTGCTCAAGCGTAGCTGCTGTAGAAAAATGAAAGAAATTTTCCATCCTTACATGTTTCTAATAAAATTGACAGTCAGTTCTAAAGCTTCAAAATGGAGAAGCATTCAGAGATTCTTACTTACATGTATTTTGCAAACAAGGCAACCACCTCAGAGATGGCGATCTTTTATTCAAAGGAACTAAATTACCATGGGCATCTACTAATCCATATAATATCAGGTAATAGGCATTATACATTTTCCACAGTCGTAACTCAAACTGCTAAAAACTATTAACTACCTCATAGCAATCAAAATTTAAGATAACAAGTCAATTGTTGCCCAGATAAAAACATAAATTGTTTACATAATCAGCATTTGACCAAGTGCTTGGGTGAATTAAAAGGGAGAAAAACACAAAACAATTGTTAGAAGTAAGAGATTGATGATCAAGAGACTTTCACCAGTTAAGCTCATTGAGAGTGAATGCATAGATTGCAGCACAAAAGACTTTCACCAGTTAAGTGCAATGAGAGTGAATGCATTTGATTGTTGTTTACAGAAGAAAACATCAATAAAAAAATTGAAAGCAATATTTTGCGAAGTTATAAGAAGACAGTTTTCTAGAAGAGATTCCTACAAAAAGAAAATGAACCAAATTATCAGATCTACAAATTATGTAAAATGTTAATTTAAGCTTAGCCAGGAAGAAGATGACTTCAAATTCAGATGAGGAGCAATAAATTTTAGAGAGCTACTCAGATTTTCAAGAGAAACTCTGGAAAATAAAAGGATTTAAGTTACTGGAAAAGAAATATTATAGCACCAAAATTTTAGAATAAGATTTTTTTAAAAACTATAATAATTATAATAAAGGAACTGAACCTTTAAGCCATACAATGAAGTCAAAAAGGAAGTACTAGAATAAAGGTTGAGAAACATTCAAAGTGGTTTCATGCTAAATATAAAAAAAACAGAGGACTTCATAAAAAGCATGATTATCAAAAAATTAAAAAAAAAACAAGAGGCTAAAAAGATTAAAATGATTAAAAAAGAAATATTATGGCATCAATAATTAAGAACAAAGAGATTTTAAAATTATGATAATTATGAAGGAATCACATGTAAAGTCATACAATGACATTATGGAGAGAACATTAGAATGAAAGCTGACAAACATCAAATCAATCTTAGGTAAAAAGTTTGATTTTATGCTGAAGATCAACAATAATAGTGAACTTTATGCCAAGCAAAGGATCTTCATGTGAGTTTTATTGGTCTTGAAAGTGTATATTATCAAGTGCCATAAGAATTCATTCGATTTTATCAAGTAGAAAATGTAAATGTCAAAGCTATATTGGAGTTGTATATAAAGTTGTAGAAAGGATTAAGCTGCTGTTGATTGGCCTAATAAGTTTCCAATCATCATAGGATTGCTCCGAAGATAAACATTATAATTAAATCGTTTTGTGTAGGCTAGTCATAAAAATGATTACTGACACATTTAATATTAAATAACTTCATATAAGTGAGAAATTTTTTAATCAAATAAAACAACTTCAAGAACTCTAAATGACGAATATAAAATTAATAGAAAACAATATTAAGCACATGATATTTAAATTTTAGCAAATGTTAAATTGATAAATATCCATCAATAATGCTTGAAGATCCAGTGATATCTGTCAAAGATAGGTTTACAAGCCTTTGCTAAATAATAAAAGAAGTGGACTGCAAATGACAATACAATAGATAAGTTTTTGGTTTAAAAAAATTGCCGTTTTAGAATTACGAGGTAAGAAGAAAAAATAATGGGGATTTTAAAAATAAATATAATGCCCATAAGTAGACCAGCTAAGCTATATGGATCCAATTTTTTAGCAATAAAAAGGTCACTAACAATCAAGTGAAGTGTAAAAGAAATGAGAATATTAAAATGAAAGTGAGCTAAACAAAGGATAGGGCAAAAAAAATAATGATAGAGAGAAAACTATGAAGGCACTCAATGAAGATGAGTGGTGCAAAAGAAAAAACAAACAACATGCCATGTACAATAGACAATGGATAACTCACCAACAAAGCAAGTAGATGTAAATAATGATCCAACATTAATTCAAGAAGATATAATTTTTGTGAAACAAAATAGGAGATAATATGACTAAAAATTGTGCAAGAGATCTTGCATAAACTAGAATAAATACCTTAGATATGATTGGGGAGGATCAAAAAACAACATTAAAATTTGAATACTGAAAACTACATACTTTCTTCCTTAGATATGAAGATCTAAAGCTTCCCAAGTATTATTTTCAAAGAGAAACCTTTAATATCACTTCAACCACCGTTATTAAATACTTCTTTTCCACCCTTTTACATTTCATCTTCTCTATCTCTTTCCACTGTCCATTATTAGCTCATGGATGAGTTATATAATGCTATTTATTCATATTTCACACATATTTGGATTTCCAATCAACACTTGCAGCCCATATGTTGGAATACTTTTGGGACTTCATCTGATTTTCCATTCTTGAGTAATCACCGCTTCAAATGTAAATCAATGTCCACACCTAAATGTTTCTTCACTAGAACTACTTAATTAGTGAGGTTTGAATGCGATAGTCATTTTGCATCTTGTAAGTATAAATTTGCATTTACTCTACATTAGATAGTGTTGCATTACTTTTGTAAAATCCTTCCAGACTATTTACATTGCATAGTTATTTTCTTAATTGCAGCATTAATTGTATATAAATATTCGAGCAAATACTGAACCTTGATGTTAGTCCATCATATTATAACTACGACCATGACACAAATAGAAAAAACAATCCACTTAAATAAATAGCCTGCAAATGAAAGAGCCTTACCAATTTCCAGCTTCTAGAAATTTTAAGTAAAAATGTTGTCATACCTCCTTATCACCACCTGGCCTATTAAAGATGCCTTTCTTACGTTTTTGCTTGGCATCTCCAACCTAAAACATTATGAAAACAACATTAATAAAACTAAAATTCTGGAAAAGAGGAAAGATGGAATGGGGGAAACAATCGATAATCAGAAGTTCAAAGATAAACTAAATAAACTCCTGAAAGTATCTTTCAACAAACCATAAAACTTAAACCCTAAGAAAACCCTCTTAAGCAGCTTGATGAATTTCCATATCAATAAGTTCGAAGCATACCTTTTCTAAAATGCCAAAAACAATTTCATACAACTTGTCCAGTATATCTAAACTGCTTGATGAAGCACAACTGAGAGCTTTCAAAGCAGCAATCCTTCTCGCATGAACTTCCAAAGATAGCAAAAAATAGTTAGATAAAAGAAAAAATATTAAAAACATCACCCGATAAAAGAATTTTAACAAGTAAAGAGTATGCAACAGAAGGTAAAAGTCCATTAACTGCGTAAGCGTGTGAACAAAGAATGCAAGACATTAATGATATATATCTATATCTGATTTTGGCAACCAACCAACCGCTATTTCATCCTACAAACTGCTAACACTATGAAATGAAAGGCGTTACTTTCAAAGTGAACATTTTTTTTTTCAATAACTCCCACCGATAAATCTTTGATGAATCATCTAGATGATTTACCACCCAAAAAAAGAAAACTAGATGCAAACATATAAATTATAAAAATCGAAAGAATTTTAAGCAATTGATGTTAATGAAAGTAAAAAATGGATGTCAAAAGGTACGATAAGTAACCGAAAATATTAAGATGGAGAATTGACCAGCATTGGTAGTTACAGAGAGGGTGGGGAGTTTCCAATCACCATTGAATTACATCAATGATCAACATAAAGGCCATATCTTTTGTGTTGGCCATGGAGAAACTTACAAAATAGATTCATAGTAAAATACTTATGTATGTTGTTTGCATAAAACAATTAATACAATAAAGCATTTAAAGGAAAATAAAGTTAAAACAATTGAGAAAACAATCACAAGAAAAAGGGTTTATAATTACTAATCAAACTAATTACATGATATACACTTTTAGTGAACTTAAAGTGTAAATTATTAATCTATACTATCAAAAATATAAAGCATAACTAAGGGTGATAAGTTCAAGTAATCTAGATCTGTTACGAAAAAGAAAGTTACTCCAATAAGATAATTTTGAGAGTTATAGTTGTTTTTTATGGAGAATTATAATAGAAAAATATATTTAATAAGAGAATACTAGAATAAATACAATTGTACTAGCTAAGACTATACAGATCTGAGTATCAAGCAATAAAAAGCTCATACATAACTAAATAAAATATGATAAAAATAAGAATGTAAAATGGATGTATGGATAATCTAGGAAGGATGGAGCGAGAATAGAGTAAGAAATTATTATATTGAAGAACAAACTAAATGGCACTCAATGAACAGAAGATAATAGAAAATAATAGAGGATAGAAGAGGCATCAATAGAATAGGTAATAGAACTAATGTAAGAGAACTAAGAATGAAATAGGTTGACCAAAAAGGATACAAAATGAAGCCAAGCAAAAAAAATTTGTGCATAACTCGGTGGTAATGAATAGGTGATTGATGATTTATAATGCTTGAACCAAATAGTTAGGAGAAAGATGGTGATGTCAATTCACTTACTTAAAATTAGAACACTTTGATCCATGAGATGCCAATAGATTCTATAGAAATATATTTTAGTTCACTTTAATCATGAATCCAATATAAAACTACAACATTAAAGAAATAACCGTTTTCACTTTCAACATTAAACATAATGCTCACGTTCAACAGTGTAGAGTGATTTTTTTTTTGGAAGAGTGTAACAACTTAAAGCATCAACGTAAGATTACAAGCTAGAATCTGTTCAATTATGTATGATTCAAATAGCGCATGAGTCTTCATGATATTCAATAACAAATTAAGAAACAAATATTTACTGTAAAGCATAAAATTTTTTATTTGCTTTCTCAAATTTTCAAAAATTCATTTCTCTTTTGCTTCCTCATTATTTCAAATATTTTATTGTATTTTATACAACAGTTATCCTACTTGATTCGAATTTCAATTTTTTATTTCCTCAAGTTGATAATAAAATTCCATGATTATTAAGTTTAAAATCACTTCAATCAAAATTTCAAACAAAAAAATTAAAAAAAAAACAAAAACTTTGCAACTAAAGCTATGTTGATAACAAAAGTATGATGTACAATACATTCAATATCTGGATTTAAGGCCTCAGCACTAAGCTGCCCCACAATTCTTGGCTCAACATCTGCTCTAGTGACACCTCCAACAGCATCAATATCAGCAAGTGCATCCCAATTTGGAGTAGGGATTCCACCAGCTGCGCTTAAGCCTTGTGCGCCATTATCTGCCAAAATTCTAGCCAAATAGTAATAAACATAGCGCAAGACATTCCTATCCTCACATTGCTGATGAAGCTGCAAATACATAAAAAATATCTATCAAATAAGAGAAATAAATTGGGAATGGCATAATTCTAAGAAAAAAGGGGACAATTAAGTTATAAGACTGCAATAACTTCATACGATTAAAATCAAATTCCTTAATCTGTATAGTACACCGACAAAAATATTTATTTTCAAGATTAAACAACAGTAATCCTGAATTTTGGATATCAAAACTT
>JXCR01065549.1:4546-16842 GCA_002079205.1 Phalaenopsis hybrid cultivar
TATATATATATATACATATATATATATATATATATATATATATATGTAAATTAAAATGTCCTTCTGAAGAGGCTGACGGGATTTCGATTCCGGTGACAGACAGGTTCTTATGGGCAACTCCTCTAACACAAAATAACGCCGACAGCTTCTGGCGACTCCGTTCAGGACAAGTTTTTCTCTCCATACAAATGAATAAATATTATCTTCACATATTGTTAATATGTCCACGTCCCTCTTGGACCAAATTACCCTTCTTTTGTTGGCATACTTTACCCATTTCTGTCTTGGGAAGGTACAGCCAACTCCTTGGATTTCAGGACTGGCTGTTCAACCATCTTTGAACAGAGGGGTTCAGAAGGCCATTAAGGACTCTTTAAATTTTCAGATGGGGTCGGATCCCCAATAGGTTGTTAGGTGGACTAGTTCAACCTGAGCATTGTCTGCCACTAAATGGGTCCCACACTGGGTCTTAAAATACACATCTCCCTTCCAAATTTGATTTGCTATCTTGCAGATTGAACCAAATCGTGTTGTGCTGCGTGCAGTCTGAAATTTTCTTATATTAATTAAATTTTACACCTCTTGATTTTTCTTAAACAATATTTTAAACTACCAAAAAATTAAGACCTGCCCAGTCTACAGATCATCCTCTACTTTGAGTACTTGCACTAAAAAATTATGAGGTTTTTGGCCATATAGCTTACCCCAAGAATTTTTGTTTTCAAGCCTGCAACAATGACCTACCTAACGCTGACCTTTTCTTGCAACCTGCCATTGAGCCACGAAGCCCATATCCTCGTTCTTACTATCAAATTTGGAGCCGAATTTGAAGATCTTGAGGTCATCCTCAGGAAATCCCCGTTTGTAGTGATGAATATTGCCGCATCGGAAATACAAGAACCATCTGCTGATTCAGCTTGAACTATCTTCAAGACTTCCCTGCCTGCAAGACGTCTAAAACTACTACTATCATGGCACCCACCAAACCTGCTAGCCTCGCTGCTGCTAAGGGGAAACAAGTAATGATTAATGAGGATCTGGCTAAGGAATTAACTGTCCCACCACACGTGTTAGAACTCAGATCCAGTTTGAGGACTGTGCCGCTGACCCGAACTCAAAAGAGGAACTGCAACAGAAAATTTCGGAGGGCCATCAAAGCCCAGGCTCTCAAGGTGACACCCATTGAGGAGGAGCTTCATCAAGTTGAAGAAGTGTTGCCGACAATTTATCCACTCCTACGAGGGAGTAGATTCCAACCTCTGACGGATACCATTGGATATGATAGTATCCAAAGAATTGTTGCCGCACTATTATCACTTCATGGACATGGTTAGGAGAGAAAGAAATTCACTCCTATCACCCGAGTTAGTACAGTCTTCAAAAGGCTATCTACCAAAGAAGGATGTTCGGTTAGCGAGTTACTTAAATGAGTGGGAGATGCAATTTCCCCTCTCATGAAGAAGGAAATTTTGAAGGATGTCAAGTCCGCCAGACAGTCTCACAAGGCAACTGGAGTGCTACCTACTCGTATCGCCGTTTGGTTCCATTTTTGGGAACAGAGTTGATACCGCAGTAGTTACTACTGATTATACCGCTATAAAGTCTGCAGACTGTTTACCAGTTAAGTCGAGACTGGGTCCAAAAATCTCACCCCTCACCCATTATGGAGATATTCCTACAATCTCAAAGGCAAAAACGAGACGATTATCTGGCACAGTAGACAGTCTACACCATGGGGAGCATACATTCCCTTGACATACTGATGTTTCTACTAAGAAACTCTGTCCTTAGACATCCTCGTCGAAAAAGAAAACGGTATGGGTACCTAAGGTTGCTGCACCGATACAGTCTGGTGAACCCACGGGACAAGAAATGAAACTAGTATATGAAATATCTGACATCGTCACAACAATAGCCAGCGAGATGAAAGAGCAAGTAGAGGATTTCCATCAGTGTCCTCCAGATCTTAAAGCAATCAAGGAATCAATAATTGAAGAGAAAGTTGAGAAACTCAGGATTAAGATTTTCGAGCTAGCTCGAGAACACAGAGTTTTCGTCGATAGCAGTGATGAAAATTTTGATTACAAGGATTATTTGGAGGAAGATTTCATGGATGTCCATGTAATTGAAACCAGAGCCACCACATCTACACGCGAGGCTCAACCTCACACCAAAGAGATGCCATAGATGAACTTTGTAGGGTTGTCCTCCTAAGGGATGAGCAAGTTAGTCTACTAGAGAAAATAATAGAAAAAATGACCGTAGCCATGAATGCTATGGCCACTTTTTAGGGGCAATCACAAGAGCCACGATTGGCTTCTCCAGAGATCAATCAGCTAGAAATCATACACATCACAGATGAAAGGAGAGAGGTTGCTTCAGCGAATAGAAACGAGCAACAAAGAAAGGATTCTCCATCAAGTGTCACGCCCAAAAAGGAATTCAAGCAAATGGTTGAACAAGTGTGGGATGCCTTAACACAATCTAAGGGTGGTGCATTAGTTCTAAAGGGTAGACCTTACCAATAAGAATTTGATGTCGTGCCATTCCCCAAGAGTTTTGTGGCCCCAAACTTCAAGATATTTGATGCAACTGGAAATCCCAGATAACATATAGCACATTTCCGAGCCAATTGTGGCAACACGAGAAATAGTGAAGCTCTACTCTTCCAACAGTTCGTCAGCAATTTATCAGGAATCGTTGTTGACTGGTACGCTGACTTGCCCAATGGGTCAGTTAAAACATTTTCTGAGTTGGAACAACTTTTTGTGAAAATATTTGCCGGTGCGCATCATCATGTGTCTATTGTAGAGCTCATGATGGAAAATAAAAGGCCTAGCAAAACCTTGATGGACTATATTTTGAGGTGGAGAAACCTTAGCATCAAATGTGAACCTTAGCTACAGGAACATCATGCGATTGAAATTCTACTCAGAAGCATTCATGGACCAGTAGCTTTCATGCTCAAGGGACTCACCATCAAATCCTTCAAGAAGCTACTCAGTAAAGCCAGCAGTCTTCAAGAGGAAATCAAGCACATGGAGCCACACGAAAAGGCTAAGGTGACCAGAGTGTTCAAAAAGAAATTAGGAGTAGTAGCAACCATCGACAAAGGAAAGCAGCAAATAAAAATATATGCAGAAGATCCTCACCAGTCTTCATCACAGTACGCTCAGAAACAGAGTAGTCAATCCAACAAGCTACTGCCTCAAAGGGGATCACCTCGAACAGGAGATAAGAAAATGTCCCTGTCATAATGATGTAAAACGACCTATTATTTCAAAGATGAAGTTATACCTAAAATATTCAGAAGTCTGATGAAGAAGCCGGAGTTCAGACTACCAGATCCGAAGAAGCCTGAAGAGGTGGATAAGAAGAATGAACCAAATTATTGCCCATATCACCGGTTGCTTGGCACACTATAAAAAAATGCTTTGTCTTTAAAGACTGGCTTGAGAGGAACCTTAAAGAAGAGAACATAACAATCCTAAAAGAATATTTAAAAGAACCTGAAAAAGTTTCCATAAATATGATTTCGGCTGAGCCAATCTCCCCAATCAATTCGTATACTGGAACAGATGGATGGAGTACAACTTGGGATGAACTCAAGAGGGACCTCAATCAAATACAGGATCCATCAAAACAATCTTCTACATTTACCATAGATGAAGAATGGAATGAGGTCTCAAGTAGATCTTCCAAGAAAATACTGAACAAGATCAGTCTTCATCAAAACAAGCCTTCATTCAGAGTCTGCAACATACCAAGCCCGAGATGAAGGTTTCTTCAGGAGATTCGTCATCATCGAGGACAAAGAAGAAGAGGAAAAATGTCACTACAAAGATTAATAGCATGGGGGGTAGTATAGGGGCTGCCTTTACTAGATGTCTTGGATTTGGGGAAGAAAATCCTCGAACCCTTGACTTTGTATGATTTTCTTTTCATCCATCCGGGGTCTTATGAATATAATGATTGTAATTTCGGCTACATTTTAACTGTTTCTGGTGATAACATAACTGATTATGACCAATCTGACTTTGATCTTGATCCCCAAAATGATCCTCAAATCTTACTCAAGTCTAATGAACTTGTTGTCAAGTCTAAAGAAGACATCAATGACACCGCTTACGACAGCACCGATAATGTGGAGCCAATTCTTGAGCATCACAGTAAACCGCTTACCATCAACTTAGATCTTTCTAAAAAAGACGAAGAGACACCAGAAGATTAAACAATGATATCTCAAGAAGAAGATATCACAAAAATTAACTTAAAGAGTGAAAAAGGGTTACCACCAAGAACAGCTCCAACAGATAAAGGAAAGCAGATAATGACTCAAGAAGAGATACCTCCACCTCCACCTCCACCAGTGGAAGAACCACATGATCAAGATAAAACCAAAAGATCATACGAAGTAGACTAAAACGTGTTAGCTCATCTTAGAAAGTTGCCGACCCGATTAAGCATCTACGACCATCTAATCCTATCAAAGGAGATGAGAGAGTCTCTGGTTACAGCTTTGCTTTACCCAAAAATTTGATTAACTCAGTTCGCCAACACATCCTCAGATGAAGTTTTTTCATTGAAATGATAGCCTGGGGTAATCTTCACAGATGAAGACTTACTACTCGATACCGTCGACCACAATCGTCCGCTCTACATCTCCGTCAACATCAACAGATTTGTGTTGTCCAGAGTATTAGTAGATCTTGTAGCATCTCTTAACTTGATGAGCTTACGAACATTGGCCTGTTTAGATATTGAAGCTGATGAGCTTACAACAGATAAAATGATGTTAAGAGAATTCAACTAAAAGGGAGAAAGAGCCCTCGGGTCAATTACATTACTTCTGAAGGTTGAAGAACTCGTGACAACCACTAAATTTCATATCATCGACACCGAGACCTCATTTAACGCTCTACTGGGTCAACCATGGATTCATGAGCACAATATGGTTCCATCATCTCTACACCAATGCATCAAATACCGCAAGGTTGGTCAAGAAATTTGCATCAAAGGAAACCTACAACTATTTTCAGTGTATGAAGTTGGTATCCATGAAGATGCTGCCTACTATGCGCCTCCAAAGAAGGATGTCTTCTCTTTGAAGTTATCACAAACAAAGATGAAGATTCAGAAGAATTACAAAGAGGAGGCCAATCAACTCCGCTTCAGCAATCTTTCACCACTCTCTTACAATGAGTTGGTGAAGGTTCTTTTAGTTCGCGCACCCGAGGTCGAGTCTGGGGACGTGTACGAGGAAGGATCAATTTAAGGGTTGAATGGACTAGGCCAACCATCAATGTTGGTGATGAAGACAGTTATGAAGATGAGATAATGATGACAAGATGGAAAAAATCTCAGTACGAGATATCCCTAGAAGATACAGAAAATAATGTATATGAAACAATGTATGATCGGATAAACCACTATGTGAGTGCTATGACCCTTACTCCGATTCTCCCTCAAATGGTCGAGAGCTTAGAGGTCAAGGAAGTCCATAGTGTTGGTTCAAAGCTAATCAAATTTTACCGTGCTTCTACCTCTACTGAGCTTGAAAAACATGTAAATTTGGATGATGATCCTAATGAATTAATCGAATTGTCTTTTGGCTACTTCTCGCCTTATGTTCAAAAATTAATCCAACAAGGATACTTACCAAAACAAATGCCAAAAGATAAATTTTAACTTTTTGAAAAATTATGGAATGGTAAAAGTCGAACTCCAAATTCAAAAGAGGGTCTCAGATTTAGTACAGTCGGACCAGTCCATTTAGGTTGTCCCCTAAACACATTAGCCCTAGGCTAGGGGTTGGCTAAGACCACTACATAGAGGACCCAAAATGGGGTTTCTATTGGTCCATGGCTTATTAATGGGGGTTGGTACTCCAACTCTACTAAAATGCCCAATCTAGCCTTTTGCCCCTAAACTCCACCAAATTACCTAAATACCCTTGCGACCCCAAATTTGGCTAAAACTCCAAAATTTACCCAAAATACCCAAATTGGTTCAAAAATAATTTCAAACACCTTGAAAACACTAAAACTACCCAAAATCGCCAGAATTGGCCAAATTACTAAAACACACCCTCTTTAGCCAAAAATTCCAAAAATTCCAAAAAATCCCAAAAAATCCCAAAACTTCCCAAATATTCCTAATTTCATTTTTGTCAACTATCACATGATCCATTTCGCCAATTTGACCATCTTTGATGAAAACCCCCAAATTACCCTTTAAAGGCCCATATTTTCCTCAAATTACCTAAACTGTCTCACCAATTGGTCTCAATTTACCCAAATTTCAATTATAAACTTAATTTCACCTTTGATTTGACTAATTTAGACCAAATCCAAGCTCAATTGGCACATCATTTGGACCCAATTTTGATTTAAATCAAAAACCCAATTTTGGCCCCATGACCTAGTTCCACCAAATTGAACCCATAAACAACTCAATTGGCCACAATTTGTGTTGAAAACCCTTCATAACATCCTCATACATCAAAATTGACCTTCCATTGGCCATGGTGAGGCCTCAATTTCTTTTGATTTCAACCTAAGTCCAAAAAGCCCCAAATTTACTCCAAATTGACCATGTCTCAAATTCTCACCAAATTAAGGGTCATAACCCCACAATTTCCACTCTATCTCTTCATGAAAAATTGTCACAACATCTCCCTTGATCATGTGGACCATTGAATTTGGACTTAGCCTAAGTCTAGCCCAACCTACACCCATGTCTAGCCCGACATGCCAAAATTGACCAAATCTAAAAAATCCCTCAAATTGACCTACCAATTAAACTCAAAATTACTTCAACTCTTCACCAAAAATCTTCATAACAATCATCTACGCAATGTTGATCAATAAATTGGGTCAATTGAAATCGCTAACCTAGCCCAAACCCAAGCTTTGATTACTTGGACCCACATTGAACCTATGCATTAAGGATAGCCTAACCACCCCAAAGTCATCAAATTAACTCCACCTCCAAAACCCATCTAACCACCTAAACTAAGCCATGGACCAAAAGTCCCCAAAATTAAGGGATTTTATTTCCAAAAATGCACATGCTTAAGATACCCATACCAAAACTAAACCTCATTGCATTAAGTTGCTCCCTGACCACCTAGCCACCTCCCCCTGCCATGGTTGGCTAGCTTAGTCACCAAAGAAGCTCAAAACTGAGAGCCACCCCCATGGAACTTCACCCAAATCAAACCTAGAGGCCAGCTCAGCCAAATTAAATTGTAGAGCTCCTCTGGCCTCCACGAAAGCACCACAATGCACCCAAACATTTACCGTGAGAGCCACCCCATGGCCATTTTTATAAAAACTCACCTCCATGACCATGGGAGATGTGCTGAAATTTTTTGAGAGAGAGAGCCCCAAACTTCTCACAGAGCTTCTCTGAGATCCCCTCAGTGTAATCCAACCCTCTTCCCCCACTGAGTTCCACTGTGGAAACTCAATTTTGAGCTCAAACCTTTGCCAAAAACCAAGATAGAGCTCATTACACTTCCACAGTCCACCAAACTTCAATTAGTTGTTCCCACACCTTCACAACCAACAAAGAAGCCAAAGCCCCATAAAATCCCCCTCTGAAATAGCTTTTATAATAGCTCTTGACCAACACCTGAAATCGGGTTTGATCAAAATCACACCTAGGCCTTACACCAAGAACAAAGGCTCAATCTATAGCCTTTTTGGACCCCAACAAACGTGCCAAGACTCTCTAAACGAAGCTTCACTTCTCAGAGCAAAGGAATAAAACTTCTCTTCCTTTCGAGCCTATTTGAACTCTCCATTTGTTTTGAATTGATTTCATGGCATCATAATCATACGGATATGTTCCTCTAGCACAGACAAGCGTTTAAAAAAAATCACTTAATTTGGTTAAGAAATGAGAGAGACCTTAAGTCTAGAAGATGGACGATTCTCAGGTTAGGCTATCGGGGACAATGACGGAGCGCCGTTCTACCACACGTGTATCGGATGGAAGGTCGAGATCAAGCCGGACAGCGCTTGAGAACATAAGCTGCGGGCCGAGTCAGCACTGAGGTGGATGGTAGCATCGAGTGGGAGCGCGCCGTGTGGAGCTTCAGAGTCGCCGTAGGTTGAGGTGGCGCCACGCATTTAAATAGATAAATAGGGAATTAATTAATTCAAAAAAATAAAATAAAAAATTCATATCTTGGTGTTGAAAAATCACAAAAATAAAATAAAAATACACTCTTACTTAGTGTACAGAGGAAAATAATGTGGAAATAATTTTAAGTTCATGTGATGCACATTTTATTTTTTATTAATTAAATACTGATTTGGATGTTTTGATTCTCCATGCATGTAGTGATATCGCTATGGCTTAAAATTTTAGCATTTTGTTGCCTCTGTCTTAGGGAACATTCCCTGATTTTTCCAAAGTCAGAGAGGTCTCTAGACAGAGAATCATGTTTTTTAAGTTTATGTATATTATTTGCTTAAAATAATCATGGAAATTAGCATGTTGTTTATAAAAATCCAAGAAAATTTTGAAAGGTTTATAATGACCACTGAGTCTTTAGGAAAATTTCTCATAAGCCAAGTCATTCAAAATATACCTAATATTCACAAACCCTAAATCACTAAGATAATTAATTTTGAAAAATACAAATAACAAAATAACTTGATTTTTGATCTCCAGTGTTACTTACAACCCAGAGAACTCACCATAAAAATTCCAAAGCATTTGGAGTTCCTTTGATAAGTTAAGTTGATTTTTAAAGATAACAAACATTTTTGGCAATTAAATGATTTTTAAAAAATCAAAACATAACTCAATAATTTATAAAAACTCATTTTTTGAGTTATGTGTGATCAAGGGTGTTTAATAAAAAGAAAATGAAGTTTAAAATTAAAACTTGATTTTTAACCTATTTTAAATATTTAAATAATTAAAAATCCATAAAAAACACAAAGATAATAAAATTAATGGAAATGTTCTAAATTGCTTCCTAAGCACTTAGGAATAATTAAAATATTTTTCCTAATTTTTTAAATAAAGATACTGAATTTCAAAGCTTAAAAATATTATTTAAAGGCTAAAAAGGGTTTTTACTAAGAATAATTCCAATAAATCAAATAAAGCTCAGAAAAATATAAAATTTTCTCCTCTAAGTTCTCTAACCTTAGAAGGATTTTTCAAAAATACAAAACATAATTTTCTCCTTTTAAAATATTTTATTTTTAATAAATACCCTAGAATTTAAAAATAATTCTTAAAAATCAAATAAAATTCAAAAAATCATGAAATTTGGTCTAAAGGCTTCTCTGGTCTAGGTCTACCTCTAGTAAAAATTTTAAGAGATTAGTATTTACCTGGGTCAAGTTAGGAAATTTTTTTGAAGAATCCTATTTTTGCATGAAAATAATCATATAAATTCCATTAAATTTTGAAAAATCACATTTCCTCCTTTGATGTCTTAATTGACCCATGAATGAGGTAAGATAAAAATTTTAAAGTCATTTGGATTGAATTTGACAAATTATGAAGTGTTAGAGCCCTAGGGGCAAATGTGTAATTTTGGAAATTTAGCCTTAATTAACATTTAGGCTTAATTCATGGAGGGAAATGGGCAACCTCCGATCTTAATTTGGATGTTTAAAACAGAAGGGGTTAATTGGTAGAAACCATCCTCACTTTCCTAATTGAAAAGATAAGTTAATAAATTTCTAAATTATTAATGTTTGGAAGTATATTAAAATAAAATGAACCCACGACTTAGGGGTATGACTTCTGAAGTCAAAAATTAATCAATTTAATACCCCTATTTTGATTTTCAAATAAAATTGAAATCATGAATTATGACCATCTAAAGCTTAATCTTTTCAAAATTAATTAGAAACACTCACATATGTCTTAAGGGCTTAGTAGTGACTTAGGTTAAATCAAGTTTCATAGTAGTGACTTAGGCTAAATGAAGTTTCATTTAAATAAGTATTATAAAAGTAAACATTATTTAAAATTAAAACATCTTTCAAACACTACAAACCCAATTAGGACCAAAATTTGGCTAAGTGTTCCAATAACAATAACTTGCCTTTTTAAGGGTCTTCACCCACATAATTTTCAAAATTAAATTACAGATGATAATTGCCTTACTATTAGGGGTAATTGATACATCAATGTTCATTGAGCATTAGAGTGTTCATAGGCTGAATTAATAAGCAACATAATAAGTTTAACTGAGCTCGAGGCTTTTCACCAGGTGATAAGGGGGAAGCATGGACCTGCTTCTTCCTCTTAACCTGTTAGATACCTCAGAGGTCTACTGAACTTAATATGTTTTGCTTGAAAAATATCATCATTAATTAAACTCCTAAGGACCCACCAAGATATGGCATAGGGTTAGATAATTCATCAAAATTTTACTTCCCTGCTTCATATAAACTGCCTTAACATGCCTTTTGAGTTTCAAGTGGTGAAACGAGAAGACTAGCCAGGTATGCTTTTACAGTTTTTAGCGTCGTCTTTATTGTACTTTCATATTGGACTTTTGTACCTGTAAATTTGCATGCTAAACAATGACACCACATTGCATTAAAACTAAAACTATTAGGATAGCCACAAAACCAAACCCAAAACTAAAATTAAAATTAACCAAGATAAAATTCACCGTCACAACGTTCAAAATATAAAATAACTCAAAATTTAATCACAAACATCACACAAAATTACAATTGCAACTAAATTAAGTCATCTCTATCAGATGATCGGGAATCCCTCTGAGGAGGTAACCTACGGTTGCTAACGAGGCTTCCCACGGTCTAAATGAAATTATGGAACTCGTTAAGTTAAGTTTAGTAAATTCATTTGGACTAAGTGAATCCAATAGAAAATAGCGGTGCCAGAACAAGGGAACCGTATGATCCTAACTGGTGTCTCTCTAATCAACTTTAACATACCCTGTAAAATTTAAAGGACTTCAACCATTGGGCCACTTGATTTGATATCACAACTTGAAATACTAGAAAACTCAAACTCATTGCGGCAAGGAGCTTGGAGCTAGCATGGTGGGCAGCACGACCATCTTCAATAGCAAAACTTGTCTTCCCTACCTAAACCAATCTTCCTTACTTAGACTTAAATAACAAAGCCATTGGACTTGGGGGTTGCTTGCTTATGCAACGTAAATCCTCATATTATCTTTAGGCCTTTTTATAGCTGCTATACAACAGAAGCCCTAACTCGTCTTTGGATTCTGAGGTTGTCGTCTGTCATGACCTAAATCCTCACATTTTCCAGGCTATTTGTTTGATAGTTTCACATGAATGTAAGCCCTAACTAATGAAAATTAGCAGTATGAAACACCTAAATATTTCTCCTCAGAAATGAAGCCAAACATTAGGATAGCTTGAGAAGTCACCGAGGTTTGCCTCTGGATCCATGACATCTCCTAGTTCTTCCTTCTTTGGAAATTACAACAAAATGTTCCAAATTTGAACCAATCCCCTTTGACACCTCTACGTCTGATCTCATTGAGAAGTTCTACCATTTGAAACTCCTTGAAGATAATATTTTTTGATTTTTATCGAGAGTCTTATTAGGTAACTTTTGTCATCTAAGATGTAATTAACTATAGAGGCTTGCCATTATAGGAAGCATGTCCGAACCCAGCTTAATATAAATCATATTTAATTCTTTATATTAAATAAGGGAACTTCGGGGTAAATATAAAGGTTTCACAGGCCAAACAGACGTTATATATTCCTTAGTTTATTTTATCAAGCCTCATCCCAAGTCTTGTGTTTATCCTACGGGATATATATATGATTTGAGGTACACGCTCTTTCATTTAAATTATGAAAAATATGGGGTCAGTTTGATTTCATATTTTTTTAAAACTAAACATATATATGTAAATTAAAATGTCATTCCGAAGTGTGTGATGGGAATTCGATTCTGGTGACCGACAGCTTCTTACAGGCAACTCTTCAACACAAAATAACACCAACATCCCTAAACATCATCTATCGCAACTTCTAACACATAATTGAGGGCATATCATTTATCATATAAATATTGCCTACTTGTTGACATCGATCAAAAGTTTTAATATAAACGTTAACGTCTNCGGGGTAAATATAAAGGTTTCACAGGCCAAACAGACGTTATATATTCCTTAGTTTATTTTATCAAGCCTCATCCCAAGTCTTGTGTTTATCCTACGGGATATATATATGATTTGAGGTACACGCTCTTTCATTTAAATTATGAAAAATATGGGGTCAGTTTGATTTCATATTTTTTTAAAACTA